>JBBBDQ010001981.1:4355000-4900000 GCA_037127315.1 Ascarosepion bandense | reverse complement strand
TCAGCATTGTATATTTTCATTTCGCGCATGTACGTTGTTTGTTTTTGATTTTGTCAACTTCGCTGTATAGTAGGGTCAGTTGGGCACCGTCTGTGAGAAAAAGCTCACTGACACAATTCACTCCACTAGAAATTTGGAAATGGCATGCTATCCCACTTAGCATTCGCACTGGAATCTCCATTACGAACATTTCGGAGTGTTTGGGTGTTTGCACATGACAGTGCAGATGATTCGGAAAGAGTTGGGTGAGTCTAATGGTGATTACGAAATTACAGCAACTCAGTAAATTCAATCTGATCATTCTGAGAAAAAACTCCCGAATTGATTGGTGAGAACATCAGATTTTACAGGAAGATCTAGATCAATTGTCTTCAAAGGTAGTGTTGCCTTGTGTCAACAGCGTGCCTAGTACATCTGGACAGCTTCAACGATGACATCACCCCCTTAGATCTGGCCACTAGACTGAAACCCCATTGATTATTATGTGTGGGGTGTCAATTAATCGAGAGGCCAACAAAACTCTTTGAAACATCTAAGAACTGGAAACAAGGATTATGACTACATAAACCAACTTCAACAAGGAAAGTGTACAGAACAGATGCAGGAGATTCCATCGTACTCTGGAGGCGGTGGTTGGAACCAATGGGAAATTTTTTTTATAAGTGTTTCACCCCGAGCAAGGCATGTCACTGCCACTACTGCGCAGGGGGCTACATAGAGTGGAGAAAGGATGATTAGATATAAGAAATGTCAGAGGTTGGGTGATAGGCGGGTAAAGATACCGAGAATGAGGGTTGGGTAGATGAGAGTGTTCTGAGAATAATTGGGAGTTAGTGTGATAGGAGGTGTCTATTGACCCTACATTTAAACACCTTGAGATTGTAACTGTCGGGAAAGCAGACTTGTGGAAGGGATAAATTTACTCCTTAATATGACAAGTATTTTTGTGTAATCTGATAAATATATCTGTTAAAAGATTTCAGTGTCATTTTCATTATTGCGTCGTTTAGATGACAATTTACGCATCGCACCTTGTATATCGAAAAAATTTAAAAATCACAACAGGTTTTCATTTAATTAAAAATATTCTAAAAAGTTAAAACAAATTCTTATATCTTGTAACAGGGACACCTCGAGGTGGTATACTGGTTAGGAGGCTTGTCTCGGCAGAATCATTACAATTGAGTAGTGAGTTCGATCCTCACTGGGTGTCCAATACTTTCGGCCTTGTGCCACATCTAAGCCGCGTTTAGAAGATTACCATTCCGTGTAACAGACACACATATGTACAATTCATAATTCTCCTTTGTATTTTAAGTAGAAGTAAATGTTTATCACTTGTTTCTTGTTTACGACTGTCATCATTATTTTTCACCTTGAATCTTAGTGGTACTATCTTCTTACTTGGGGTGAATTGATTAAAATTATATTAAAAAAAGAACGAGAGATATATCAGCCTACTTCATGTAATACATGCATTTAAAGCGGATGAATTAAAAGAAATATCAGTATTCGTACTCTTTAAATGCAGGGTCTATAGCTGAATATTGCTCTTCCCATTTTCAACTTCTTTAATATGTTCTACTATCTTTGCTATGAGTGTTCTTTTAAAATCTAGGTGTTTGTTTTCCTATTGATTTCTCTACTGTTTGAATTCAAAGTTGTTCTTCTCAAAGACTGGCTGGTAAACAAGTTTAGTTCCTGAGCTTTCTAATATTGCTAATGGTGAGCAGAAGAGATGTTTCATGCTTTCAGAAGAGTGTTTGTGAAAAGTGAACAAAAGACAGTCTCAGTCGGAATTCGAACTCGGATCATTAATTCTATTTCTCTTACTGTTAACCTTCTTCACATGAACACTGCAATTTTATTACTTTCCAAAATTTCTGGGATCCTATTTTATGTCCTCCTTCTTGCGTGAAAATGTTCATTCGTTATCGGGATATTGGTGCAATTTTTATTGATCAAATTCGTAGATTGCGCATATAGGGATTATAGTCTTTGTTTTTTATAAAGGTAGGTTTACTTATAAGCTTGAACTACTGAAGCCGTTACATGTTCAGATGGCAATGAAAAAATATTTCAAAACGAATCTGAGTATGATAGAGTTACCCTTTGTACTTGTGCATCTGCCTGTGGGTTAAGGTATTTGCGTCAGAGAGATTCTATCTTGTTTAATACTTGAATTCTCCAAGCGTTAAGGTTATCTTTTTTTCTTCGCCTCTTTCTTGTGTGACAGGGGACAACAGTGGAAACAAACAGATTAATATTGATTAGCAGCATACACGCGGGACATCTATGGTGACTGTAAAGACAGTCAGGTAAAATAAAATCAACGATAAAAGTCGGAGAAGAAAAAAAAGCAAACGAATGCGGTGAATACCAAACTTGTTTGCCGAAAAAGATTTCTTCTTCTTCTTTTATGTTCCATGTCCTTTCAGGACGTAGGCGATCATGGCTTTCCACATCTTCCTGTCCCTGGTGGCTCTTAGCTCGCTTTCTTCTGTTGCACCATGCAACCCTCGTTCCGTCATACACCTGATCAGGCCCTTCAAATATGTTATCCGCTGCTTTCCTCTGTTTTTTCCCCTCTGTCTGGCCTGTTAGTAACAGGTTCCCCAAACCCTCCTTCCTCATTACATATCCCAGAAACTTTAGTTGTCTCTTCCTGATGCTCAGTATTAATTTCCTTTTCGTATCCATCCTTTCCAAAACCTCGTCATTGCACAGAAAGTGCGACGCAGAGATCCGAAGGCGAATTGGCATGGCGAAGGAAGCATTCGAGAAGTTGAGTAAAGTATTAAGAAACAGGAGATTTTCGCTAGAAACAAAGAAATGAGTACTGGATTGCTATGTGTTGTCAGTTCTTCAATATGGCATTGAATGCTGGACAATATCATTTAAGATGAAGGAAAAACTTGAAGCAACTGAAATGTGGATCTACAGAAAGATACTGCGAATATCATGGATCGAGCATGTGAGCAATAATGAGTTCTTAGAAATGATGGAAACAAAAACAAAATTAATACTGAGCATCAGGAAAAGACAGCTGGGGTTCCTGGGACATGCAATGAGGAAGGAGGGCTTGGAGAACATGATACTAACAGACCAGATACAGGGAAAAAGAGATAGGGAAAATCAACGGATAACATATTTGAAAGACCTAATCAGGTGGATGATAGGACGAGGGTTGCGTGGTGTAAAAGGAGAAGGCCTGCTAAGAACCACCATGGATAGAAAGACGTGGAAAGTCATGATCACCTACGTCTTAAAAGGACAGGGCACATAGAAGAAGAATTTTACAAAAGAACTTTAATCTGAAAAAAAAAGATTTCAGCTCGTACTAAATGACTCCGTACAGGTTACGTAAAATTAAAAATATACAACACAAAGAAATAGTGACTTATACTCGCGTATAGGTCGCACTATTAATTTGGGGCTGTCAAAGGGGGTATTTGCGGTTGACTTCTAGGTAGGTCGCACTATATAATCTTGGGAGTTACATGGCCATTTTTACGTAAGTATAACTGATATCTGTTAAATATTTTAAAATATCCACCTTTATTTTCAAAACTTTGCTTTCACATATTAATACACAAGAAAAGTGATTAGTTGTAATTGCGTAGTATTTGCTTATCGAGTGTGAGGGTGGGGCTGCTCTGTTTCGACGAAAATGTGAATGTTGGTAATCGCTAATCACTTGAAAATGATAGTCTTTCTTTGTAAATTAGATAATAATTGGTACATATGAGCAATGCAGATTGATCGATTTTATTTGGTGCGTACCGTTGGAAGAGGCTATTGAGTAAAATCAGAATGTCAGGAAAATTTCTTATTTTTCTCTCTTGCTCTCGCTTATGCCCGACCCCAGTGTATCTGCCTTTGCTATTGATATGGCAAAGTCTACTTCAAAATCTCTATACTGTCGAGTGAATAGGTCGCACCATTGATTTTTATCTATATTTTTGTAAAAAATGTGCGACCTATGCTCGATTATATACGGTAGGTAAAAAAACTGACGAAGATAATTACGCTAGCAAAATGGTCGCTTAGTCGTACCTCTTCAGAAAGTGGCTCAATCATGTCATACTTTACACGATTAGAGCGAACTAGAAAATGTTGCATTACTCCTATGTCTACCCACAGTAGCTCTTCTTCTTCTTCTATGTGCCCTGTCCATTCAGGACGTAGGCGATCATGGTTCTCCACGTCTCCCTATCCCTTGTGGCTCTTAGTATCTTTGCTCCTGTTGCTCCTGGCAACCCCCGTTCCGTCATCCACCTGATCAGACCCTGCAAATATGTTATCCGCTGCCTTCCTCTGTCTGTCCTTCCTTCTATCTGACCAATCAGTATAAGGTTCTCCAGGCTCTCTTTCCTCATTGCATGTCCCAACTTCAGTTGTCTCTTCCTGATGCTCAGCATCAATTTCCTTTTTGTTGCCATTCTTTCCAACACCTCATCGTTGCTTGCATGCTCAGTCCACGATATCCGTAGCATCCTTTTGTAGAACCACATTTCGGCCGCTTCCAGTTTTGTCCTCATTTTCGATGATATTGTCCAGCATTCACTGCCTTATTGAAGAACTGACATCACGTAGCAGTCTAGCACTCTTTTCTTCGTTTCTATTGAGATTTTCCTGTGTGTTAGTATTTTGCTCATCTTCTGGAACGCATCCTTTGCCATGCCAATTTGCCTTCGGATCTCCGTGTCGCACTTTCCATCTTCTGTTAGAACACTTCCTAGGTACTTAAATTTTTGTACTTGCTTGATTCTGTTATCCCCCACCTGTATTTGGAATTTTGGATTGTATCTTTTGCTGATGACCATGCACTAAAAAACGTTGACACGGATTGTGGATGAGTAATAATTTCTGACAATACAGTCTCTTTCCCAGAGAGAAAAGGTTGCTAGCCCCTCGTTACTAAGTCAATATTTTCAAAGCAGATTAAAAACGAGCTACATTACTTAGTTCCATCATTCAAGACATTCACAGCAATGACTCTCCTTGCCGCAGACACAATCGACTTCACCTCATCCTTCCGTATATTTTAGTATTAATGAGGAAGTTCCACTGAAATATATTTTTTCCAAGAACTGTTGAGTTGTTGAACTGTTATGGTGAACACACCTATTCCTCAGATAATGGAATCTCCCTCCAATATTAATAAGAGTTAACAGGAAGTTAACTGGAGAAGCTCTTCGCCTGACTGCTCTATGACACGACTGGGGAAAAATAGACAGAGATTTTTTGGCCCGGCTATATGGCCGGGAATACCCACTATAAAATGACCATGTGTCACATCCAGCCTTGCGTGGGATGGCTAGTAAATACAGAAGCTCTTCGCCTGACTTCTCTATGACACGACTGGGGAAAAATAGACAGAGATTTTTTGGCCCGGCTATATGGCCGGGAATACCCACTATAAAATGACCATGTGTCACATCCAGCCTTGCGTGGGATGGCTAGTAAATACAGAAGCTCTTCGCCTGACTGCTCTATGACACGACTGGGGAAAAATAGACAGAGATTTTTTGGCCCGGCTATATGGCTGGGAATACCCACTATAAAATGACCATGTGTCACATCTGGCCTTGCGTGGGATGGCTAGTAAATACAGAAGCTCTTTGGGAAGTTCTTAAGAGTTCTTTAGAGTTCTACTGGAATTCAGTAGAACTATTAGTTACAGTTTGAACATAGTTAGACTAAGGCAGTTGATATTAGTCAACAGTTAGCCGAATACTAAGGAGTCAGCTTACAGTGGAAGATTACCAAGTTCCTAATATTTTGGGTGCGTTAAGTCGATTAGCAACCGACATAGCACGATTATAACCTTCAGCGCGAAAAACTACTCCACAACATGAACAGACTTTCGAGTGGGTGCTTCTTTGATATTTCCTTTCTGCAAGGTCAATTATTCTCTTTTCCAATCTTTTCACTCTTTTTTTTTTCAATTGGAGTAGATAGACTAAACTATCGCCCGGTTCACACTCCACCCACGTCTATTGAACAGGTGAAGAGGCTCATCCCTTGTTCCCAGTTTAGGATTTGTTTTCCGACTTTCTCTTTACCAACCTTTTCACTCTTACGTAGCCCTCTGCGCATCAGTGGCGTTACCGCCTTGCCCGGGGTGATATGATTAAAAAAAATATCTTCACATCCTCTTTTTACATCTGTGCACATCTTTATAACAGACTCCTTCCCTTCTATCTGGATTGACTCTTGGATATTGATGGACAACAGTATAAATACAAACATCATAGATGAATGATTCAAACTAACTCAAAAGTCATATAAAAACAGGCATGGCAGAGTAGGAATTGTGAAAATGTCTAGAATTCATTATTGTAAAGAAACCGTTTTGCTAAAATACAGAATGCTTCCGAGAAGCCAATATGTTTAAGGTCAACCGGTTACTCTATCTGATCTAATTGTCGTAAAGGAGGAAAATGAAGTTTGACAGACATAAAATGTAGCATTTTAAAAAAGCCTAAATGTAAGCAGTTAGTGAAAGACCGTAATAAATTCGGTCATGAAGTGTAGTTACGCTTGCAGTAAGAGGCTTGATTACAGCCGTATTTGACAATGAATATAATTGGATAAAAATAGAAAATGCAACGAGAAACGAGACTTGCCAGAAACACGCTCCTCCTTGTTTGTCAGAACAAAGTATTAGAAATTTATGGAAATCATTTGTTTGACAATCTGTAGCTGCATTGTTTGTTTGTTTTTGAGGCTTAACGACCTATCAATCCTTATGGGATCATTTTAAGGTCATAACCGTTGATTTTGGGGTAAGTTTATTTTATTTTTACAACATTTTTCTTTTCACGATTCATTGGGATTTGTTTTTAAGAGCAGGGTCCCCAAGTCCTACCCTTGTTATTTAACCCATAAATGGAGGGAATGGACGGATTAATACCTTTCCAAAGTGTACCAGTGCTATAAGTGAATGCAGGGTATTCAACTGGAATTTCTCTTTCCGAGCCGATATCCACTGCACCACAACGCACATCCGTCACTATAAGCTTACAGCACCTGGTTTTCCCAAGCGGTCACCCATCTAAGTACTGACCAGGCTCAACATTGCTTAACTTCGAGCGAGAACCGGTATATTCAACGTGATAGGTCGTAAGCCCCTGTAGCTGTAGCTGTAGCTGTAACTGTCACATATCTTGAAAGAGAATGCAACAGTATAAACGGTGCATTTGCAATTAATATAATATAATATTAATATAATAGAATATTAATATAATATAATATTTTAATATTGGAATTGTACAAAATAACCATGACTGAGGAGGAAATGTGATCCAGTAAAAAATACGCAAAGAATCTTGCCCATTTAAACAATGATATACACAGATAATCAGAAAATGTTCTAGTGAAAAAAAGCAAATGTTTTTCTGACATTAAAATCTGAACAGATAAAACTAGTTTACAAATGAAGAATATTCAAAAATTCTACAATATAATATATATATATTCCATTTGTAAGCCAGTTATTACCTGACCTAGGTTGCATTATAACTCGTTTAGAAATAGAAAATATTCAAAATTTCTACAATATAATTGTATTGAACACATTTAAAAAAATGTACACTATTCTTATTATGACCTGAAACAATTAAACAATCAATCAATCAATATATATATATATATATATATATATAGAACATGTCCAAAAGTATAATTTACAATAAATATTAATTGATCTGTTTTAAATGCATGTTTTAAACGTTGGAAATATTTTCTTCCTTCCTTATTCATTTGGTCACACACACACACACACACACACACACACACACACACACACACACACACACACACACACACACACACAGCCTGGACAGTAGCTGTAGCGATTCTAAACAAACAGAAAATATTTTAGATAGGGATGAGTGCTAGTGTTTCAATGAATCACACAGTACAATTACAATAGATAAAAAAGCTGGAGAAATATCAGGACATTGTCAATGTATAGTACAACATCTGTGACATGTGAAAAAAAAAAAGATTGTTATGTATATTATTTGAATAATGGAATCAGTTCCAAAATAACGAATTTGAAATCCGAGAAAAAATAGGAATTATTCAGTCGACATTATTATTAAAATTAGCCAAGAATATTAAGGAGAGTGCAAACGTAATGACGAAACATTCTGTCACTTGATATCAAGTCTGTTAATTGCCATACGTGATACACGCTTGGGTGATCATGTTTCGAAAGACTGGGCAGAAGATTATCCCGCAGTAGGTTGCCATTAATTTCTTCCGTAGACTGGTTTCCAGGCAAGGCTAAAGAACCGAATCTGTCATGTTATTTAACTCATAACTAGAGGGAAGAGACGGATTAATTCTTTTCCCATGAGTATTTGCACGTAAGTGAAATGCAAGGAATTCAACTGGAATTCGAACTCGGCTACCCGTTTTCTTATTCCATGTCGATATTCACTGCACCACAACGCACATCCGATAATCTCAAGTGAAAGGCATAAAAACGCTATAGGTATGAAAGCTCAAAAACTACTACATTGTAACAATTGGGCAACATTGAAAAATAAAAACAGTTTTAAAACCATTCTTATGTCTCAAATAATGATACATCCTGCCAAAATCAATGTCGGTACCATAATCAGTTCAGAAGTAATCTATCAGGTTTTATCACACTTTGTCTTTCATACGATATCTTTGGGTAATGGAAATGACGCTTCTTCTCCTGGCCCATCTTCAAGTTTCGTGTATTCAATGGAGTTATATAGAATAAAAAAAAAACAATGAACTATTCTCATATAATCAAGAAGACTGGCCATGAAGTAGAAGACGGGAGAATTTGATTCATGTCTTTTCGAAGAGCAGGAGAACAACAAGGAAATAGTCTGGTCTTGTATAAAAATCCACTTCTCGAATTGGTAAGAATTTAGCTGATCTATATTTCTTATTGCTTGAAGAGTTAATTATTTCTGTCGCCTCAGTTCGTTGACACAAATACATAACTAGAATTATAATTAAACATATTGCCAATAATTAGTGCATTTCTATTAATCTATATCCGTAAAATGATTTTGGAAGTCGTGTAGTTGAGATCAATTTTTCGTGCGTGTTTATTATTTGCTCACATGTTTTCAAATATTGAACTTATCTGATTTTAAACCTCACACACTGAATGATAACAGGATATAAAGATGATTCTACTTTTTTTTACTGTTTCTGGTACTGATATAATTTTGCATAGTTTTTGGTAATTAGAAATTGAAGAAGATGCCTTTTTAGGACTGGTTAGCACAGGAAAATTGAAACTAATTTTTAAAATATATAAAAATTATACACGCTAAATATTGTCAAAAATTGATCGCCTCCCCCCCACTTCCTTGTGCCAGAGTAAATTAATTTCTGCACATATCAGAAGATTTAACTTATCATATGAAAAAGAAACCCCCATTAGTATTACTAATATCGCAACCACTACTCGTTTTACTCTGACTGCCATTGCATCATTGTCACAATGTCTCACTCAAAACAGGTATCTGTGAGGTGTGAAGGTTTTTCTCATTCGATAATAACAAACGAAATACTCTTTCGTTTTGCATTTTTGCTCATTTTTATTTTTTCAGTGAATTTAAAAAAAATAAACATATTGGAATCTTATATAGTCAAATTGAATTTGTTTTTTTATCTTTGTAACTATTTTTTTATCAGGCATGCACATGTGCAAGTACATTTGTATAAGTGAATACTATTTTATGAATATGAGTGCACCGGATATTTGATATGTACTGATGAGCTGTGATACAGCAAAACAGATCTGTCTGCAGATGACTAATATATATATATATATATATATATATATATATATATATAGTTATTGCAAATCGCCTGAAGACACCAATGATTGGTAGAAAACTAGGTCACGTAAAAACTAGTTTACAAATGAAGAATATTCAAAAGTTCTACAATATAATTGTATTGAACCCATTTTAATAAAAATGTGCCCTGGTCTATTCTCATTATAACCAGAAACTAACTAATTGAATAATCAATATATATATATATATATATATATATATATATATATATATATATATATATATATATATATATTTATATATATTATACTTTAGAACATGTCCAAATGTATAATTTACAATAAATATTAATTTCTCTACTTTTATATTGGGCTCTGTTTTAAATGAATGTTTCAAACGTTGGAAATATTTTGTTCGTTCCTTATTCATTTGGAGACACACACACACACACACACACACACACACACACACACACACATACTATTAGTAAGAAATAAATATATATAAGTCTTGAAGTGAAGTCGTGGAAATAGTATATCCGTGTATATTATTCTAGCTGAGTGGAGCTCAGAGCTAGTCTGACTTCTGATGCGGTAGTCTCTGGGTAACTTTGGTATCTCTCGGTAACTTACGTATCAGTTTCGGTACTTTTCGATAATTCGCACGGATCTTTACGATTACTCTCTACTGCCAACTGCAACGGTATTTTGTCACCTTCCCACTTAAGGTGAGATATGACACAAGGTCTTTTTAATATGGGTCTTCCGGGCCATATAGCCAGGCTAAAAATACCTGTCTATCTTTCCCCAGTCGTGATTCTACCCTTCGGCGGAACCACGACTGAGTTAGTGCTCTCTGCTTTCGAGCAGAGAGCGCTCTCCACCCGAAGGCAGAGAGCTGACAGTGTCATAGTAGCAGAGGCAAATGCCGAATGCGACGGTATTTACCCACCTTCGCACTTGAGGTGAATGTGACACAAGGTCTTTACAATGTGGGTCTTCCCGGCCATATAGCCAAGGCCAGAAATACCTGTCTATCTTTCCCCAATCGTGATTCTACCCTTCGGCGGAACCACAACTGGGTTAGTGCTCTCTGCCCGAAAGCAGAGTGCGCTCTCCACCCGAAGGCAGAAAGCTGACAGTGTCATAGTAGCAGAGCCAACTGAAACTAATGTTTTCTTTGTGGCAGGAATATATATATATTCAGTCGAGTCCATTGTCATATACGTAGGGAATATCCCACAACAATATATATATATATATATATATATATATATATGTATGTATGTATGTATGTGTGTGTGTGTGTGTGTGTGTGTTTAGATAAATTATTAAATAGGCAGGAATAATAAATATAGAGATTGTCTGCAACTACTGACAGATTATATAATAGAATATTCAGGCTTGCCCTTGTTGCAAGTATATCCAGAAATTGTTTGTCTTTAGAACTGGACTTGTATGCTCAAGTACTTTCAAGATTTAAATAAAAGAGAAAACAATTTTTTAAATGTCTTTAAACAGAACGACATATATATATATATATATATATATATATATATATATATATATATACTAAAACGTTGTATGTTAAAAATATTTTTGGGCAGTATTTATTTATTTATATTATTATATATATATATATATATATATTTGATATTTCAGACCGGCCTCGGCCTTTTGTCAGAAACAAATGATTTTAAACTAGAAGGGTCTATCGCGAGATGCGTCCGTCGCGAGATACGTACGTTGCGTGATGTAGAATGCAATAGACTTTGAATATTCTTAAGCGTAAACCTAACTATGATAATACTTTTAGATGTTGTTTTAAAGAATTTGTTTTAGTATATCTAAAAAATGTTTAACTATTGTAATATTTATAAAGATTCAAAATACCTAAGTCCCTATTTAACCCTAGCCTATAAGTATTTAATTTTAAAATCCAGTATTTTTCTTTTTTTCTGCGTGAGTATCTGGAACTAAAATCGGAATCTATCAGTAAACATTTGCAGTTTTCTAATGTGTGTCCTGGTAAATTGAAGTGTTCAGTTATGGGGGAATAAGGGTTGTTTTGGCGTATGCTTACATTATGATTATTAAAACGAAATCGAACACTATTTCCAGATTCGCCAATATATCCACTACTTGGACATACCAAGCAGAAGAGAAAATATATTATATTTTGGCTATCACAGGTGAGACGAGGTGGGTGTAATTTGATGTTGATGTTGGGTATAGAAAATACTGTATCGTTTACTAAATGTTTGCAAACTAAGCTACGAGGTTTAGTGCATTTGTACTTCCTTGATAGGTTTTTATTTTTTAGATATTTGGTAGAGGTGAGGATAGCTGATAGTGTGGGTGTTTGTTTCATTGCATTTATGGGTGGTTTATCGAAAATGTCTTTGATTTTTTATTTAATTGGAGGTTCTTGTAATCATTTTTTAAATTTTGAATAAGTGTGTGGGAATATTGATTGTGGTTAAAAATTCGATTGTTCAATGTTCAACATATATATATATATATATATATAATAAGCAAAATATTTGAATCAATTCATCTGGGAAATAATCTATTTCGACAGATAGAAATGTGGGTCGTCTGTCTTGTCAACTCCTGAATTAAATATCGATGGTACAATTTCACTAGATGGAAGGCAGGAGATAAAGGTCATGGGGAGGGTGGAAAGTTAAAGGAAAAACTAATATAGAATTAAATCCCTCATAGATCTTTATGACATTGATTTAGAGTATATAAAAAATGATGGGGTTATAAATAATATTAAAACAGAAAAATGAAGTAATGGAAAAGGAGTTATTATTTACCTTATATATATATATATATATATATATATATATATATATATATATATATATATAACGGGTTAAATTTCCCTTACGACAGGTACGGTGAATTCCAGTTTTTCATCTTTTCGGAAATAACAGATGAAACCTTAATCTTCTCAGTGGTTCACACCAACTTGCTCGGCTGCCATAGCACAAAGGAACCATTAGATCCGGCTATACCAGTGTGGCAGCTCTCATCATAACAGGTGTCTATTCGTTTCTGCTTTTAATAAATGTAAGTGCGTCCTTGAAGGGGAACACTTCTTGTTTGCCGAGAAAACGAGGGACCGAATAGTCTTTAACAAATTTGGCTGACATGATTATTGGCGGCTATGCAAAATGTATTAAATAAATTCAGGGTCTCTTCCTCCACTTTTTCAATAATTTTTAGCTCTTATCATCCTCCGCTAATAAAGCTGAATGCTTTGCCCATAAATTCTTTTCAAAATCTATTGCTGACTGATCCGGAATATCTTGCCTAACTTCTTATTTAGAACCGAGTGTGTTGGGGATCACTCCTTTTTGGATACAAGAATGGACTCACCTGATGTGTACATGTAATCCTACCTATACAGAGAACGTCATGTAGTTGTAGAGTTGTAGGGTCGCTTAGTTGGTCAGTAAGTTGGTGCATAGTAAGTTAGAGTTGTTTGGATTTAGACTCATTACCCGGTCATATGTTTTCACTGCAAGACTGTATATATTGATTTTACTAATAGTATTCCTGAATTGACTAACCCGTGTTCCAGTTTGTATATGTTTTTCAAAATAAATTACATTTTCTATTTGCATATCTGTTTTTGCTATTTATTATTTTGTGTGGTTTCTCAACCGGAATCCACAACAGAGTGATATGCATATAAGCCCTTCCATGTTTTGTGCTATGATTTCTAATCTAAATAAAAAAAGAAATGGGATCAGATGGTAATCCTCTAATAGTCATTAGGAAGTGTGCTTTCGAACAGGCTTCTTTTTTTCTAAATAAGTATAATAAATGAAACTGGCTCCTACTATTTTGTCTGTTGGAGGTCATCATCTTTTGTTCAATTTTTTAAAAAACGATCTTCAAAATATTGGTCTATTTAACCTTCTACCTATTTTTGGGAAACTCCTAGAGGCCCTCTTCAATGCTGAATTTATTCATCATTTCTAATCGCAGGGCCTTTTCTCAGACAACCATTACGGCATTGGGCAGTTTTAAGGCCTTTGACACGGTCTGGCATACAGACTTTCTCCACAAAGTGAAAAGTTACGGTGTCTTCGGAGACATTTTAAGTTGATTCAGTGTTTCTTATCAAATCGAATAAATGAAAGTCATCCTAAACGTCCACTCGTCTAGATCCTTTCGTACTAATGCGCATGTCCCCCAGGGCTCCATCATTTTTCCTGGCATGTTTTCTGTTTTCATTATCAACATTCCTGACAACATCAGCTCTCAACTTGGCATCTCAGCTGACGACGCAATCATTTAATCTTGCCTCAGTTGTTAAAGCGGATCAGTCTGACAGGTTCAAAATGGCAGTTTTTGTCGTTAACTAGGGCAAAAGATGACTTATCAACATCACTTCATTAAATATCGGAAAGACTCCTCAAATATAAAATCTTATTCATTTTTTGACGTTTATGTGTGTATATTTGTAGTTTAAATTATATTAGTTTTGATTTTTTAGTCAAAGTTTATGTTATATTTATTTTATTCATATGTTTATTTTAATTAGTTCTTAGGTGGCAATTTAAGTATTTATTTATCTGTCTACATTTATCCATTATTTCATTGTTCTTGTTTAAGTGTTTATTTTGACTTTTAAAACTAATTATTGCTAGTATTTCCTATAAATATAATTTATTTTTTTCCCTATTAATATTGTGTAGGATGCTCATTTTATGATTTCCCATTTAATGTGGATGTTGTTTTGTGCTCCATATTCTAATATGGTTGAAATATTTGTGAACTTTTCTGTTTTGAATGACATTTTGTATTTGTTATATCTTCCGTCAAAAGTTTTTCATCTGTGGTGCCTCTGTAAATTTTTCCGTCTGTGTTAATATTATTACGGTAGTTATTATGTTTTTGGGTAACATTTGCTCTTAAGCAGGTAATGTTCTGTTTTCAGAAGTTACATTTATTGGTGTTATTTTGTAGTTCGTTATTGTTGTAATTATTATTGGTTTTGCTGAGCATTTTATTTATTGTCTTTGGTTATTAATGTGTTTTTCTTCATTCAACTGTGACTGATATTGATTGAATTTTTTTGTAGTTCGTTATTGTTGTAATTATTATTGGTTTTGCTGAGCATTTTATTTATTGTCTTTGGTTATTAATGTGTTTTTCTTCATTCAACTGTGACTGATATTGATTGAATTTTTTTGTAGTTCGTTATTGTTGTAATTATTATTGGTTTTGCTGAGCATTTTATTTATTGTCTTTGGTTATTAATGTGTTTTTCTTCATTCAACTGTGACTGATATTGATTGAATTTTTTTTGTAGTTCGTTATTGTTGTAATTATTATTGGTTTTGCTGAGCATTTTATTTATTGTCTTTGGTTATTAATGTGTTTTTCTTCATTCAACTGTGACTGATATTGATTGAATTTTTTTGTAGTTCGTTATTGTTGTAATTATTATTCATTAAGATTGATTGTAGTTCGTTATTGTTGTAATTATTATTGGTTTTGTTGAGCATTTTATTTATTGTCTTTGGTTATTAATGTGTTTTTCTTCATTCAACTGTGACTGATATTGATTGAATTTTTTTTGTAGTTCGTTATTGTTGTAATTATTATTGGTTTTGCTGAGCATTTTATTTATTGTCTTTGGTTATTAATGTGTTTTTCTTCATTCAACTGTGACTGATATTGATTGAATTTTTTTGTAGTTCGTTATTGTTGTAATTATTATTGGTTTTGCTGAGCATTTTATTTATTGTCTTTGGTTATTAATGTGTTTTTCTTCATTCAACTGTGACTGATATTGATTGAATTTTTTTTGTAGTTCGTTATTGTTGTAATTATTATTGGTTTTGCTGAGCATTTTATTTATTGTCTTTGGTTATTAATGTGTTTTTCTTCATTCAACTGTGACTGATATTGATTGAATTTTTGTTGATTGAATTTTTGTTGATAATTATTGAGAACTAGCTGTTTTTAAGGAAGTGTTTTTTAGTTAATTTGAAAAAATATTTTTTTATTTTTACATTTATTGTGTTGTAGAGGAACATCCTATCCTACCCCGTAATGGATATGGTCTAGTCTATAAAAGACTGTGACTAGGGGCATACGTCAGCATACGTCACTAGACGGAAGCATACGTCACTAGACGGACGCATACGTCATAAGCGGAGATATTTTCTACTTGATTGTTATTCCTGTTACTATACGTTGATTGTTCTTGTACGTCTATTGGTTTACTGTACTGTTGTATAATAAAACTTTCCTAATCTATCTTCAGTGTTAAGTATTATTCTTACACTATTCTTTTCCCTGTTATTCCTTCCCGGGATATAACAGACTGGCGACGAAGTTTTGGCAGTTACGTGGGGCTCGCCAAAATATCAGTTTGGTAAAAAAGATTCGGCATTTACGCGAAGATCGCCAAATATCAGTTTGGTGATCAAGTTTTTTAACCCCTCATAAAAAATTACGTTTATTGTTTTTGCCGAATAGTATTAATTGTTTGTCAGCTGTACATATAAAAAATATGGAACAATTAGCTGAATTTGCAAAGACGCTGGGAGGAGCGGCCCAACAGTTAATACAGCAACAACTATTAAAACAACAGGAAAGTCAACAAAAACTATAAACGGATCTCCAACAACAAATGGTACTTCAACAAGAGGTTTTGAAAAAAAAATGGTATTAAAGCAGGGCGAACCGAAGGAAGGTTCTAGAGTCTTCTCTGCAGAGGGTATTTCAAACTCCCTTACAGAATTTGTATCCAATCCTGAAGAAGAAATTACTTTTTCTTCGTACTCTAAAAGATACGAAACGATTTTTTTCGAGACGGTGCAAAGCATGGACCGACAAGGAAAAAATAATGCTTCTATTACAAAAGATAGGAACTCAGGAGAATATGAAATACACAAACTTTATTTTACCGAAAAAATCTGAAGACATTTCGTTCGACGAAAAGGTCAAAATTTTGTCGAAAATGTTTGGAGAAAGGGAAAATGTGTTCAACACGATATAAGTGTTTAAATATCGTAAAAGAAGAACATGAAGACTTTGTTACGTACGCTGGAAAAGTTAACTCACAATGCGAACGGTTTAAAATTAAAGATATTAAAGAAGACATGTTTAAATGTTTAATCTTTGTACAAGGATTAACGGCACCGACAGATAAGGAAGTACGCTCTGAGATTCTCACAATGTTGGATCAGGATGCAGAAATAACGCGACAAAAAGTATCGGAAGAATGCCAAAAATTGATAAGCATTAAAAGAGATAATGTTTGTATTGAAGAAAAAAGCGTTGCTCGAATTCATAAAGTTAAGCAACAGGCCTACGAAAAGGGAAAACCATACTGCGAAGCATGTGGTAAACATAATCGCGTCACAAGTAAATGTTATTTTAGAGACAAAATATGCTTTGAATGTACGAAGAATGGGCACAAAGCAGTGATGTGTAAGAAAAAAAGGGACCGAAAGTCCAAAAGGATAAATACTGTGGTAATGAAGAAAGTCACAGAAGATTGCGGTACTAGAAAGTACGTGGATATAAAAATAAATAGACGAAATGTCACTTGTTTACTGGATACCGGATGTGATATCTCTACAGTAGATGAATATACCTGAGAAAAATAGGCCGACCAGAGTTACAGAAAGCTAAAATGATTGCAAGAGACATTTCAGGTAATAAATTAAAATTCAAAGGTGAATTTTTCGCGAAAGTAGCATTTGACGGCAAAGTACACAAGACTAAAATCTATGTGATTTGAGGAAGGAATACAAATCTATTTGGTATAGATTTAATCGTGTTATTTAATTTATGGGAAAAGCCCATGAATATGTTTTGCAGAAGGATAAATGCGTCAAATGTAGGAAAGTCAAAGCAGACTGAAAAATTCGTAAAAGACTTAAAAAATGAGTTCACAGAAGTATTTGCGGAGGAACTGGGTTGCTGTACGCAAACTGAAGTGAAGTTTGAAATAAAGAACAACATTAAATCACTGTTCAAACAGAAAAGGAAAGTTCCCTTTGCATCATTAGAGTCGATAGACAAAGAATTGCAAAGATTGGAAAAAGATAGAGTTATTAAAAAAGTAGATTATTCGGACTGGACATCGCCTACGTGTAAAGAAGAATAATAACAAAATAAGAGTGTGTTTGCAGATATTTTGACCAGAGTAAACGAATGCTTAAAAGATCACAAGTATCCACTCCCCACACCGGAGGAGATATTTTCAAAGTTAAATGAAGGAAACATATTTTCAAAGCATTTTATCTGGGTCATCCAGGCATATCACGAATGAAGTCCTTAATGAGGTGTTATGTTTTATCAAATAAACACTTATATCAAGTAAACACTTATATCAAGTAAACACTTTTATCAAGTAAACACTTTTATCAAGTAAACACTTATATCAAGTAAACACTTATATCAAGTAAACACTTTTATCAAATAAACACTTATATCAAGTAAACACTTTTATCAAGTAAACACTTATATCAAGTAAACACTTTTATCAAATAAACACTTATATCAAGTAAACACTTATATCAAGTAAACACTTATTTATATAACAAGGTTATTAGTAGAATAATAATTAATCTGGTAAGGACAACAATTTCGTAATTATCATAAAAAATTAAAACAGTATTTTGAAATCTACACCTAATCAACAATATCAGTTATCATTTATTTCCAATGCCTCAAAATGAATTATATTTGGCTGTTTTTTTATGTTTTTGAAGCTGTTATATTGTATGCCATTGTCTTTTATTATATAATCATATGAACTGAAAATTTTATCAACATCGACTTTTTTACACTATTGTATTTTGTTCAAACATACGCTTGTAAAAATTAAATCTTGTTTAGAGTAATTGAATCAAGATTTTGGAATGCGTATAGATATTTACTTGATGACATAAAAGTCGTTATATATCAGGAGTTGAATTAAGTTAGATAAAAAGCTATCTCATTGATTATTTCACTAGGGTTATACTTGGGTGGTAATTATAACAAAGAAATAAATCGGTCTTAATTATTGACTTTTTATGCGTGTCAAAATGATGACTGTAAAATTACACTAATCAAGGGTAAACAAATGACGTACACAACGTTTCATTTGTTTATTAATTAACGGCACAAAAGCGCTTATATCTCAAATAAGAGAAAGCTATTAGTTTGCGTTGCTTTTATAATATTCTTTAATGTTGGATTTTAACAAAGCCACTTTTACATTTTAATTAAATAGGTTAATGTTATCTGGAGGCTGTCTTGGATGCCAATGGCAATTTTATTGAACACATTTATTCTTTAATATTTTAAAATATATGTAATTTTGGTAAGTACATCCGGTAAAATAAAATTTCAATACTATTTTCGGTTTTGGGTAATTCAGGCAATAATATATCCATCGCAACACACACACACACACACACACACACACACACACACACACACACACACACACACACACACATATATATATATATATATATATATGTTGTGGCGGACCTACCCATTAACATAGTAATGGACTAACTCAACCTGCATAAATACCATGTGACTAGTAGTCACCGGTAGAGCACCAGTCTGGTATGAGTCAGACACCCGTAGAGTGACTTACCGAACAGAGACTTTGATATCCAACACCGCTTGCTCGACACCTAGACGAACAAGCTGGCATATTGTACCTTTACCCGTTATTTCGTTAATACAATTGTTTACACTAATCCCGTGTTCCTGTATTTATTTGTGACACCTTAAACAGGGTTACAACAATATATTAATCGGTATTACCTCAATAAGTTGTAAGTCACAAGTGGACAATGTGTATAAAAGAATTAGGGATATAATCATTGATGGTAATCAGAAAGAGAAAAGAGTAATCAGGAGGACAGTGGATAGGGATTGCCATTGCATTTAAATTTTTGTAGATTAATATTTACTGAAAAGCATGGAGCCAGAAAAGAGTTCCCAAGCGATAAGTGCGAGAAAAGATACTGTTAGTAAAGAAATTACTGCTACATCAAACCAGTTCAACAGTAAATTGATGAGACCCCGACACCATTCTAATATTTCACTTAAATTCATAATGTCTAGGTACCACAGCAAAAACGTCATCTGAATAAACCCTGTGGAAATAATAATAAAAAAGCACAGAGAGACAAACTTACGGCGCTGGGTAAGTGACTGAAGCCGAGCAGCCTGATCGAAACCAATAATATTTGAAAACAAGGATACTAACGCAAGATGAAAGAACATGAAGAAGTATTCAGGGACTACGAGAGAAGATTATCCCGGGATTAAACACAAATGCAACGCATTTGAATGCAAAAATCTTTTCGGCAAAAGACAAGATAGCGTGGAACCAAGAATTCATTAGTAACATTTGAATAATTTATATTAGATTCACAGAAAGCGAATATACCTGACAAGAGGTCCAAGAGGATAGTTTATCTGCTTCATAACTAATGCCACAAATCCGTGAAAAGAATGGATGTGGCTGATAGGGTATTTTTTACTACTTTATTCGTAGATATTTTTACTGTGTTTTAACAAAAATGTTTCTTAGGGAAAATAGAGAAGACCTGCGTACTTGTCTAGCAAATTACTAGCATGGCTTAGAGCAGACCATAATATGGCCTCAGGGTTACCCAAAAGAAATACATACAGGATCATCTACCCATATATATATATATATATATATATATATATATATATATATGAGGTGGGTGCTTATATATATATATATATATATATATATATATATTTGAAAATATGATTGGTGATATAAAACGTCATTACTGCCATAAATAGCTAAAGATATTTTTATTACCACTCATAATGATAATATTTAAACAATAACATTGAAAAACGGGCTAGCTAACCGGTTTCGAACGTCGCTTAGCAGAACTAAATCAAAGTCAATAAAGAAATAATTATCGCTTTAAGAAAATGAACAAGGTGTAGAGGGAAGAAAAGAAAGAAAACTTTTAAAATCGAAATGAGTTGGAGCTTAAATATATGCTCCTTCTGTTTACTCAGTGAAGGCTTTAAAGATTGAATATAGATGGCAATTTGATCTATGTGCAAATTGATGGTGTTTCAATGATTTCTCCCTTGGGACCCATTTTAGCAAACCTCTTTGTTGGATTTCATGAGGAGAGTGTGTTATGTGAATCTAATAAACCCGATGTTTATTTCCGTTATATAGATGTCACCATTTGTCTCTTTAAAGATGAGATTGAAGCGGACCTTTTCCTTTCGTACTTTCATAATATGCATCTCGCTTATAAAATTACACAAGAAAAGGAGATTAATTCTTTCTTTCTTTTTTTTTATACTTTGTTGAGCAGGTCATCCTCTGGTTTACCGAAAACCGACATTTACTGGTTTCTATATCAGGTGAGATTCTTTTTGTCCTCAGAAACGTAAAATTAACCTAATGAAGACCCTTACTGATAGGGCCTTGAGGATTTGCTCTAAAACTAAGTTGGATGATTGACTCAGGTTTATTAATACCATTCTCTGTAATAATGCCTCTCCATTGGATATTGTCCAATCGGTAATTAGGAACAAGGTATTAGAGTTTAATAAAGTTAAACCACCTACAGTACGAAGATATCCCGTGTACCTGCGCCTCCCTTGGTTGGGTTCTGTCAGAAATAGATTTACTGAGCGGGTTTCTGTTGCAGTTCGATACTGTTAGTATGCTGCCTACACTCGTGTATTTGTTTTTGCTAAACCTGTCTTTTTTTCTATACGGAAGGATGTTCTCCACCCTACACCATAATAGTCTCCTGATTTATTTGTTTAAATGTAATTGTTTGTGGATCGCACTACATCGGGAGAACGACATAAGAATCCGTAATTTGAACTGTTTTTCGTCAGACAGGCTGACCAACACATACGAGCCTTCTATTGCAGAAAACCTTATAAATAACCATAGTTGTGCTGCCAATTTTAATGTGGACGCATTTTCGTAAGTACGTCACAAAGTGTTGGAGGCCATCTATATTCAGTCTTGAGCACCTCGAGGTGGTGCAATTGTTAGCAAGCTTGTCTTGCAATTGCAATTCAGTAGTGAGTTCGATCCTCACTGGGCGCTCCATACTTTCGGCCTTGTGCCATATCTAAGCTGCGCTTAGTAAATTACTATATTCAGTCTTTAAATTTCCCTGTGTAAAAAAAGAAGCATATATTTGGCTTTCAACTCATTTCCATTTAAGATGTTTTTCTTTCTACATCTTGTCTACATCTTTCTACATCTTTTCTACATCTTGTCAATTTTAAAAACAATAATTATTTCTTTATTAACCGCGATTTAGCTGTATTGAGTGAGGTTCGAAAACGGTTAGCTAGCACGTTTTTCAATTTTTTTATTTTTTAAATATTATCATCAAGAGTGGCAATTATAAATACTTTTGTCTATTTATGCCAGTCCTGACTGAGCACTCTGGAAGAATGGTGGACTTTGAAAAACAGTAGCTACTCTAGCATCTACGCATCGTTCATTCACCAATGAATTAGAACATTCTCGGCTATTGGGCGTGTGTGTAATGATAATGTACACGCTAAAAAGTCTTGATCCTTCTACTGAGCGCCCATAACTCAGAGTTAGATTCGCCGACTGACGCCAATTCGGTTGGGATTCAATCCTGGGTAAAAAGCAATCGGATGTCTAACCGTATTGATGAGCTGTGATACAGCGAAACAGATCTGTCTGCGGATAACTATATATATATATGAGAAACATTAAGGCAGACTCATTATTTCATGGTAAATCGGAAGGTTAGGCCTATTTCAGGCGAACCATCATCAGCTTCCGTCTTTATTTTACAAAGGATTTTACACGATTCGTGTAAAATCTTTTGTAAAATGAAGATTCGTGTAAAATCTTGAATAAAATCCTGAAATAGGCCCTACTTCCAATTTACCATGAAATAACGTGTCTGCCTTAATTTTTCTTATATTTACTCTATATGTATTTATATACATATATGTTTAGAGCTCTCTTAGAGAGTTATCCTGCCTCTGTATGTACAGGATACTCCTTCTGATTCTTCTATACCCACACTGAATTCTGATATATATATATATATTTTTTCTTTTTAATCATGTCACCCCAAGCAAGGCATTCCACTGCCACTATAGCTCAGGGGTTTACACAGAGCGATAGACGAGTTAGGCTGTACATAGGGGGAGAGTTGGAGAGAATAGTGTGTTAGGAGGTGTCTATTGACATTACATTTAAACTCCTGGAGGTTATAGCCGTCGGGGAAGCAAGCATGCGGAAGCGAATTCCACAGGCTGGAAGTGAGAGAAAAGAAGCTATTGGAGTAGAAATTGCGGTTACATTTCATCGGTTTCACTGTAAAAGGGTGGGACCTAGTTGCCAATCTAGTATCTCGTGCAAACTCTCACCTAGGGGGCACCAGTGATATACGTTCATCAGAGTAGAGCCATGAAAGTATTTATAGAAGAGGCACAGGGAAGCCACGTCACGCCGGTGGGAGAGTGACTGCAGGCGGTCAGCTAAGTCGGTATCAATCACTTTACAGATTCTTCGCTGTATTTTGTCAAGAAGCCCGAGGAGAAGAGTAGGGGCACCATATAAGTAGTGGGTGTTTATATAAATTTAAAAAATCTATAATGTTTTAACTCCGAGTTAGGCAGTACTTAACTGCAACTGGTGCGCATAGGGGTTACACTGACACATAAGCAGGAAAAAACTAATAAAAGAATAAAAATGCGAAAAGGTGCCTGGGATGTCGGAGAAAGAATAAGAGAAGATGCGAATCAAGGAGGTAAAGGACTGCATTGGATGAGGCCCATAAACTTTTCAAGATTGTAGCGATCAGGGGAACAAATATACGGGAAGCAGTTCCACAGGCCTAAAGCGAGAGAAAACAAACTAGAGTAGAAGTGGCGGTTACATTTGACTGTTCTAACTGTAAAAGTTGGGACTTAGTTGCCAATTTAGTATCATAAGTAGTTTCGTGTAGTCTTAGCATCAGGGAGATACGCATATCAGAGAAAGAAGTCATGAAAATATATGTAAAAAAAGAACAAAAAAAACAAACAAGAGGGAAGCCACAACCCGTTTTGTGGGAGAGTGACTGAGATTTTCTAAATAAAAATAAAACAAGTCAAAAATTCAAATATATGGGAAGTGTTCTGACAGTGGATGAAAAGTGCGACAGTGACATCCAAAGATGCATTGGAATGGCCAAGGGCGCATTTCAAAAGCTAACCAGAATATTAATAGACAGGAAAATCTTATTGGAAACAAATGCCGGATTTCTGTGTGATTTCTGTCCTTTTGTCTGGAAGTGAATGTTGGAGGTTTTCATCAAGGATGAAGAAGAGACTTGAGGCAGGAGAAATTTGGTTTTGCCGAAAGATGCTGAGGATACCATGGACTGAGCACGTGAGCAAGTATGAATTGTTGAAGAGGATGCAAACGAGAAGAAATATCATACACAACATCAGGAAGCGACAGATGAGGTTCCTAGGGCACGTAATGAGGATAGAGGGTCTGTAGCCTAATTTAATACTCAAAGGACGAATAGAATGAATGATAGGGAAAAGCAGCGCGAGAGATATTTGATAGGCCTGAGCTTATGGCGAAGAGGGTATTGGGAGAGAAACTCATACGAAAAGTATTGAGAGCGACATGAGACATGATTGCCTACGTGCTATAGGGACACGGCACTTGAAGAAGAAGAAGAAAAAGATGAAGAAGAAGAAGATGAAGAAGAAGAAGAAGAAGAAGGAGAAGAAGAAGAAGAAGGACATTGTCAAAAGAAATGAGAAGGAAAAGCGGAGTCGAGATGAGTAAAGGAAAATAAGATAATATCTAAACTTATTTATAAATGGAACTTTGTCTGTGTGTGCGTGTGTATGTTGTGTGTGTGTGTGTGTGTGTTTGTCCGTTACCTATAAATTCCGAAACGGCTGAAGCGATTTCCTTGAAAATTTACACAGTTGTACTATAAGCGTCTGCGAGTGTCCTTAGCTAGGTTTTGTGTCGAGGTACCCCCGATAAGCATCGACAATCGAAAAAATCCTGTTATAGAAGGAGTGGTTCGATTTTAATCAAATTTGATACACGCGTAAACATAGACATAAGAAACGATATTCAGAAGTTTCAAGGTTGCAGTTCTTACAATAGTGCAGAAGATCGATAATATATTTATATAAGGTAAGATGTTTGTGTGTGTGTCTGTTTATCTGCGTATATTTCTGTATTTTTTCAGTCCTTTTATTTTAGTTTTTGCTTCGGGTTTGGCTCTAAGTAGGTATAATTGTAGTTCTTAGTCTCAGACATGATACCATTTACTCAGAGGACTTATTTAACCTTCAAAATTCAGTTTATGATGAAAAAAACTTATTTGATATCGATACCAGGAAATCAAAATTTGACTTACATCCATTCATTTTTCTTTCAGTCTAAGGTTTCGCTTTAACTGGAAACAACTATTGCTTTTTAGTCTTTCGTGCCAACGTCGAAAGAGTCTGAGCTCCAGGACCACGATTAGTTTTGAAGCTTTCATTACACCCGAGCAACACCGGGCTATACTACTAGTTAATAATATAAAACTAAAATATAACATGAAAAAAAAAAAAACTATTTTGAATAAATACCCAAGAAAACACAATCGCTGGAATTAAACATCTTATTTTCGCTGGAGAAAATTTCCTGGAAATGAAATGAAAAATATTGAATAGCTAATTATACCCTCTGAGATATTCGATCTTTTCCCATTAATCTGACAGTTTTCCGATCAGTGGACTCTAGATTATCTGCTTGACATCAATGAATCGGACCCACTGTCTACACATTAGCTAATCCATTGAAGACACATGCACAGTTGTAAATTGTTTAGGAAGGTTTTACTCTTCTGTTTTAATATAAAATGAAAAAGTGTATTTTTATGCAACAGTAAAAAATTATGAATATTCATATATATATATATATATATATATATATATATATATATATATATATATATATATATATATATATATATATATACGTAAAAAAATCACAAGATCGCCAAAACCTACCGCGGTTTCACACAACGGCTCGTCAGGGCAAAGGCAAACCAAGGACTAATCAAATAAATAGACACCACCAAACAAAGACTAACAGACCAGCCCACCCGACGGGGGAGGGGGAGGTTAAAAAAAACAAACACTCTAAGCAAGAAATTTAGCTTTATGGAATCTACACCTATTCAATATTTCAGTTTTGGCATTAATAAGGTTGTGGGCAGGTTCGAATCTAGCTATCGCTAACTTCTCCTCATCACATAACCTACAAAATTTACTGCCTTTGTTATAGTTAGGGCATTTTTTTATTATTTCCCATTTCAAAATGGGGTCTCTTTTAGTTTTAGTTTTTATGTCCCATACATAGCTGGATAAAGTCGTACTGTGTTTATACTTCTCATTTTTAAAGGAGGTTTTATGATTGTAAAACCTAATTTTAAAATTATCATGCGTAGCTCCTATGTATGTTTTAGGGTTTTTATCATTTTCATTAATGTAAACTCTAACTTTATGAACTACATTTACTTGATTACAATTACCTCTAATGGAGCAATTGGTTTTAATTCTACAATTACAATTATTTTTGTTGCCGGTATTAGTACTAGGAATATTGGTATTACTTTTCAATTTACTTTTATTGGTATTATTAATTATTTTGCCAATATTAGGTAAACAAGAGTAACTTAGTTTAATAGTGTTCCTATTAAATATTTTTTTAAGTTTGTTATCAGAGTTAAAATGTTTATCTATTAGGTTAAAAAACATTTTGCCTATTTTAGATTTAACTTCATTATTGTATGGGGGGGTTAAACCATATAATATTTCTGGATCTGTTGTTATTGGTTTTTTTAGTAATATTTTGGTCAGAAAATTTTAGCGTTTGCGAATGTCCACTTCTTATTAGTGCAGTTTGATAAATTTTCTTGTATTTATCGAAAATTTAATTATTGGAAGAGTTGGTGGACAATCTAACGGCTATACCATTAGGGATACTTTTAAGAATATGCATAGGGTGATTAGAATTATTATTAACATAATTGGGAGTGTAATTATTTTTGACGTAGGGTGTTATATATCCGTTATTAAGATTTAATGTTATATCCAAGTAATTAACAATTTTAATGTTATGTTCTATTTCAATCTCTAACTTATAAGATTTAAAAAAATTTTTGCACTTCCTTTCTAAATTTATCTCCTATTCTAGGTGTACATTTATCTATTATAATTAATCCGTCGTCCCGGTATAAACCGTGATTATGGAAATCAATTATGGCGTTAAGTTTATGGAGCAGTAGGCAACCTATCAGCTCCGCCACCCCCGCCCCATCATATGCCCCCATAGGATTATCAAACCCCTGGGCATCAGTTTTTTTTACCCATATCTCATCATTAAAATATAATAGTGTTTTGCGGCAGTGCCAAATTATTTCTAATTCTGCTTCTTTTATATCATTATATTCTTTAGCTAACTCCAACGCCTCTGAAAGTAGTTCAGCTGTTATGGAGGGGTAGAAATCTTTAATGTCGTATTTGATAAATGCTGAGTTCTTATTGAAATTTAGGGATTTAAACCATTTAATGCAGTCACCAGTTGATTTCCACTGGTTAATGTTAAGGAACATACGTATGTTATTGCAGATATTTTGAATAATAATTTTACTTATTTTACCAAGCTCCGTCTTAGTTGGGTTTATAAGTCTAAATTCGGGGTGGTTAGGAAATGAATTTTTATGGTCTTTGACCGTAAGGAAACAATTCTTTAGGGTTATTTTTTCCACCATGTTGTGCAGGTTAAATTTAGCTACCAATGAAGTGGCTTCGTTATTTATGTTAGAAATAATATCCGGTGCTATTTTTCTATAATGTTTAATCACCGAATTTTTTAATTCACTGTTAAATTGTTCTTTAGGTATTGTATATAAATTAGCGGACTTATCACTTTTAATGTAAATATTACCGTTATTTTTACATGACTTTAAAGTATCATTAAGCTGTTTCTGAAAAGAATTTTGCCCTACTTTCCTATATTTAATTTTTCGAATCATACTAATCACGTCCTTTTCGAAACCTTCCAACTCTTTAGAATATGGTGGGTGTTTATAGGTTTTAAATCCATAAATTTTCTCGTCTTCCTTATTGTTTAGGTTATTTAAAAAGAAAAAGGCCCTCCATCTTAATCTACTAATAAAATCTTCGATTTTATGGAGTAACTGGTGTTCGTAAAAATGTTTTTTAGGGACTGGGATGTCTTTGAGGGAACAGTCTAAAATTATTTGTTCCATTGCGAACTGGCAAACAGTGCTCGATGGGTAAATCAATGGGTAAATCAATGGGTATGGAAACTGGCTAGCAAATATAATAATCGTCGTTCCATTGGCTGCAGTTTAAATCTCGTCATCTTTGGCTTAAATTTATACAACACGTTAGACATTTTAGTTTTCAGGATATAACGTATATGTCGCTCTAGTATACGTCATAGTTATATCACAACTTCTAATATTCTGCAAGTTCACCTTGTGCCTGGTATGAATCTTCATGTAGTAATGTTATGTCGTGAGTAAGAATAAATAACTCAACAACAGGAATAGGTTAATTGTTGTATTCCGTGAAAATAGTATTTACAAAGGTTATTAGTATCCAATACAAGAATAAATGTTAATCGTCTCAACCGTCGTAAGACGTAGTATGAGCAATGGGTACTTCCGGGTCGTCACCAGAAGTCTACGACTGACTTGTTGATCGGCTGCTCGGCACACTCTCTAGCTACGTAGATGCCACCATTACTTTACATAGTAATGGAATAGTCCATTATAGCCGAATAGGCGCGGGCGTCCCAACAACTAATGCCTTCAATTCTTCGTCTTTAAACTTTTTCGAATCGCCAGAGCGTTCTTTATCTTTAGCATCAAAATCATTTTTTGAAGACTCTAAACCAATCTCTGTATGTTTCCGACAGAGCATGACCGTGTGTAAATCTCAACAAGAATTCTGTGTGCTTCAGCTGCAGATTTCTTTTGAATAATATAGTGCAGTAAAACTCCCCGCAAATAAATTATTGGTACGAAATCTGACAAGTTTAACACTATGAAAAACAAAGTTGTTTACGAAATAACATAAACTGAACATCAAGTTCGCTTATAATACACCTTTATAGTCGCATTAACATCTGAAAATACACGCACGTAGTTCTGGGAATGTTATTCGTTGGACAACAGCGAGAAATTATTCAAAGTCCTTATATATATATATATAAAGATAAGGGCCTATATATATATATATATATATATATATATATATATATATATATCTATTTAAAAGAGTTTGTTGCTTATATATATATATATATATATATATATATATATATACATTTTCAGTGCGATGTGTACATGCGTTTATTTATTTGAATTTCTATTTTTGCAGATATGTTTTCTATATCATTTGTTAAACATCTCAATAAACAATTAGAATTATCTGTCTTTTTACATTTCGTTGATATATATATATATATATATATATATAAATTCAGAAAAATACTCATACAACTTTTACCGTCTTAAAAAGCAGAAGAGTTGACTATTATAAAAATCACTCTTTTTTAAATTGATTTATTTTTCGTATTTCTGCTCCTAAGTGAAGTCGTGTAGAAGTTTAATCAATACTTGGAATATTTTGCATTTTTTCTTATAAAATATAATTTTATACTTACTTGTCATACATCTCAAACAATAACGTCCAAAACCTCACGCTGCAGAATCTGGTAAGATGCAGTTTTATTTCCGTAAAAAAAATATAACAATAAACATGTTGATGTTAACACGTACGGATGTGATTTGCCAACTTTTACGCACTGCATTTATATTCCCATTAGTAATTGGTGAAGCCAACATCTACTAAAACGCACGCGCTTAGAATATGACTGTTTTATTTCTGTTAAATTCCTTGGTGTCAAAATCAATCTCCAACTAAACGAATAGATTTCAGAATTACTTAGCTGAAGTCTTTCAAGGACGTTCTTCACGCGGACGACATTAAGAAGAGTAAAGTGACTATCAAACAATCATTGCTTAAAACCTCAAACGAACATTATATACTTTGACAGATGATTCTGATGCTAGAAAAATAACTCATGGTGACACGGCTTCTTCTTCTATGTGCCGTGTCCTTTCAGGAAGTGGACGATTCTGGCTCACCACATATCTCTACCATTTGTAGCTATGAGTGATTTTTTTTGTTATACATTTTTAACGTTTTGTCTAATCCCTGCACCAATCATTTACGCAAGCTCGTTTTCTGCTTCCCCTCTCTTCCTTGACTTTAACTTACCCTGCGGGTGTAAAATTCTCCACACTCACTTTCCTAATTATGATTCGTTCAAATTTCAATTATCTCTTTCTGATTGTAAGTAAAAATGTCCTTTTCGTTTTTGTTTTCCTTCTCCCATGTTCAGTCCATGGTATTCTATAGAAATACAATTCCTGGAATGGCTTTTCGTAACAGAAAAGACTGTCTATGTTGTCTCTGGCTTTTCAAAAGGCAACAACAGAAAATAGTAATCGGTATCACATGAACACGTATATTTTCCTCTACTACTCGCCAACTAATGACTCATCTAGCCTGTATCTCAAGAAAAGGGAAAAATGGAGCAGGTCCTGATGTCCTGGGCTATAAATATGTGAGTCGATTATTACCGCAGTAGAAATTCAATTTTCATATTAGTAGCTACGTAGATAAATATCTTTATTGAGAAGACTGCATGAAATGATTTAAAAAATGATGGGACGCAGAAACTCAGAAAAGAGATAACTTATAATAGAATGAAATGAAATACGTCGAAAATGTCTTCCATGACAAGAAAGAAGCTTAACCTGCAATATATAAAAAGCATGAAATATCCTGTAGTATTTAAATCGGAGAAAAGGCACTAGGCAAATTGTAACAAAGATGCTGTCAGAATAAGAAGATTTCTAAAAAATTGCAAAAAATGGAATTTAATAAATGACAAAGGTGTAATACTTGAAGATCTGAGGAGATCTAATTTCATAACGATATACAAACGAGAAATGAAAATATGAAAAACAAATAGAAAGATATTTAATTTAATTTATACTATGAAGCAAGTTCGGAAATAAAGAGATAGACATGCATAGTTTCATGATAATATGAGCCTCCAGACTTCTCCCTTCTTAAAGTTAATAGTTCATTCCGTGTACTAACGTACCAAAATATTCTTTCCGTTTTTCCTGTCACCACCACACTGTATCTTAGATTATTATGTTACATCAGGTATCTACTTCATGTATGAACAGACTGTCCAGCATTCATTGCAAAATTAATTGCTACTCGTTAATTTTAGTCCTAATGAAGATTTCTGTCTTAAAACATTGCTTAACTGTTTGAAGGAAGAATTTGGTATAAATCGTCACACGCATACTCAGAAGAATTGTCCATTGTCTTTTTTTATTTCTCTTAAACCTGGTTCCACTATCCATTTAGTCAAGCTCACTGACGATTTCCTCTATCCCTCTTGCCTTCAATATGATCTATGAGTATTAGATCTTCCAAACCCTCTTTACTCATTTGTGTCTTAGAGAATTTTAGCTATCTCTTCCTGATTTTAAGTAGAAGTTTCCCTTTTGTTTCGATTTTCTCTAGAAATTCGGCGTCGCTCACATATTCAGTGCATGGTATCGTCATCATCTTTGACGTAAAAAATAAAAAAATAGATAGAAAAAAACTATCACTCAATCTACTTCTGCAAGACGTACTATCGGTTTTTCTATGATTTAAATAAATTATATCAATACAAATACAATCCATCATCTTCAGGAATTCATGCCTATAAGTTACACCTTCCACACTCAATTGGAGCTGTCAAATTTTACGTACGGTAGAATTTGCCATTTTTATTTAGCTATATTGTTCTGTAACAATTTTTGTCTTGAAAACATTCATATTCTGTTTGGTTTTGTTTCTTTACAATGTTTTGGTTTCACATTCTTCTTTTTGTCTCTTTCTAATTATTTCAAGAATTTCGTCTGCCATCAATGTCACTGGTGCTTCCCTTAGCGACATTCACTTTAAATTACTAATTATTTAAATAAATATATTTCCTACAAAGACAACGTTAATAATAAATCAAACTGCTAAAGAAATGATTGGACTCTTAAACTGTCAGTGTATATCGAGCTAGCATACATAACGATGTTAAATTTTATTTTGGTTCCACCGAAAGTCATTAAATATTTTGTTTCAAGTTTGTTTAAAGTCATAGAGTGACTTTAAGCAATATAAAAAAAGGACTGCTCTCTCTAAATATTTCTGGTAATTAAAAACTGGTAATAATTCACTAAATTAGCTATCATCATCTGGAATATCATAGCAAGAGCGAATACTTACAATGGAAAAAGAAATAAATGTAAATTACGTTCTGTTGAAAAAGGAAATATCTGAAAACATTTAAATAATACTAGCTTTAAAACATGAGAAATGAATTGATGGTTACATTTTAGCATAAAAATAAATATCTGGTTAAATGCGTCAACTCAGATTACATTACTTCTTTTAGAAGAAATCTCCATTCGTGTTTAGTGTAAAAGAACAACTCTACATATTCTTTTTCATAGATACACAGATTCCGTTTATTTCCAATGCCAAATATATGTTTGAATGAAATAACGACTTTTTAATTCACGCACAACTGTAGCAACATTGTGGTAATCAGATATTTTTATTAAAATTAAAATTATGTAAACTCCAGTCTAGACTAACCACTTTTAGATTGCGTTGTGTATGAAATTCTTCGAGTCGTGGTATCGGTTGATATATACGCATATCCGTAGATGTAATCTCAAATATTTGTTATGTTTTTAAGCTGATTAATCTTAAATCATAAAGTTTGAATGAATGGTTTTAATAGCCAGGCTGATAACTTTTCAGCATTACCACGTATTTTAGGTAACATATATTAGCAATATATTAGTTCGTAAGTTATGTATCACCTGTGCATGATCTCAGATAAATAATAGACTCTCCCGTTTTGATTGTCATGAAAAACGGAAAAAAGATATATGCGGGATCGCAAAAGTTTTGGTACACATTGGTAAACTATTTTAAAGGAATTTACCTCTAATTCTATACTGACGCAGTATATTCTTTCTTTGTATACTTTATGCTCTTTGACGGCAAGAAAGCAACTAAATGCATTTTTATTAATGCTGTATAGTAGATGATATTGCATGAAAAAAGGCCATGTAAAATAATTGAGCACTAGTGAAATGTTTATTTGAGCTCTTCTCTTAAGTGGAAAAGGTCTGCTTTTTTAAAAACAGATCTTTCTCATTGCAGCAAGTGTAAAAACATCAGAGTATTAAGTGAGGAATTAGTGTTGTTGACTTCGGCTCACTTGTCAGGTTATTAATTTCGGGTTGCCACCTGAAACTTTCACAATATCTTTTCCATCTCTCTTGTCTAACCTTTGTGTTGTTTCCGTTTTCTTTGCATTTAAATCAATTCTAACAGGAATTTTGGATGATTTCAATACTATTTATTGAAATCCCTAGCAACTTAGCTATCTTTTGTTGAGTCATCGCCACCTTCAAAGTCACAATTTTCCTCTTTGTTTCCGAATAAATTTTATCGATGATTCAGCGAAAGAAAGCAAGTTAATGTTCAGCTACGATGACTTGCTAAGTTCCCTTATAGTCATGTAAATAAGATGGAACAATTCCTGCTGACACGTTTGCATAGTTTCATCTCAGATCTTTTATTGGTCCGGTCAGTTCATTTGGTTTTTTTCTCACGTTTGAGTTGCTTTAGCGGCGTAGAGTCTGTTAAAACGGCACCAACAAAAACACAACTTATTCTCTAATCTTTAATGTACACACACATAGATGATAATAGAATCCTGCTAAATAGACATTAATTATCAATAAAATAAAGTTGTATAATGATCTTAAATATTCGTCGAAGTTTTAGGTTGTCAGTTTATCAGAAATTCTATTTAGTTTAAATAAAACAAAGAAAACTTAAATAATAAAACTAACAAGAAGAAGAAAAGAGAGAAAGAAAGAAAAATTAAATAAAATATAATCTATCAGAAAAATAAATCTATCTAAACTTATTTATAAATGGGACCTTGTCTGTGTGTGTGTGTGTGTGTGTGTGTGTGTGTGTGTGTGTGTGTGTGTGTGTCCGTTACCTATAGACTCCGAAATGGCTGAACCGATTTTCTTGAAAATTTACACAGTTGTACTATAAGCGTCTGCGAGTGTTCATAGTTAGGTTTTGTGTCGAGGTACCCCCGATAAATATCGAAAATCGATAATCGAAAAAATCGGGTTATAGAAGGAGTGGTCCGATTTTAATTAAATTTGATACACTCATAGACAAAGACATAAGAAACAATATTCAGAAGTTTCAAGTCAAGATGTTTGTGTGTGTGTCTGTTCATCTGCGGTATGTCTGTATTTTTTTCAGTCCTTTTATTTTAGTTTTTGCTTCGGATTTGGCTAAGAGTAGGTATAATTGTAGTTCTTAGTCTCAGACATGATACCATTTACTCAGAGGACTTATTTAGCCTTCAAAATTCAGTTTACGACAAAAATACTTATTTGATATTGATACCAGGAAATCAAAATTTGACTTATATCCATTCATTTATATTTCAGTCTACGGTTTCGCTTTAACTGGAAACAACTATTGCTTTTTAGTCATTCGTGCCAACGTCCAAAGAGTCTGAGCTCCAGGACCATGGATTAATTTTAAAGCTTTTATTACACCCGAGCAACGCCGGGCTATACTGTTAGTAAAATAATAAAATGCAAACCTTCTGTGGCGTGTTAGGGCTAAGAAGAAAAATACAAAAAACACAGAAAAATAAAGTAGGTTGAACCAGTGTATTGGAATAACAGAACATATATACAAAATAAGAGCGTTATTATCCATCAGACAGAAGTATCCTTCCGAACTGTTAACTTACACTGCGTCTCGACTGCCTCCTTTAGGAAGACTCGCAGGTTAGTATTTATAAAAAGAGGAAGAGTTCATTCCAATGTAGATGGGCTACCATAACAAAACATGACATATTCATGGCTACTGCTAGTAATGAATACATTTTTTATTTAACTTCTACTACTCCAGATGTGCTTCATAAATTTATCAAACACTTTTAAATACGAACTTGCTTTGAAAATTATCCGATTTTTGAACAACTACGTGCAAAATCGTATTATGATATCCTTAGCAATTATAATTTTGTTGTTAATTTGTAAGGTTATTTTTGTTAGTTGAAGTCAGTGTGCTACAATGTTGGTTCCCTTTTTATTACGTTCGAGAAGTACCAGCGGAAAGATTTACGAAAGGTACAGGGTAATCATTGCTTTAAGGCCAGATTCAAATGATTTGTTATATATTTGAAACAAGTCATGCTCTTTATAAATTTCCGAATTAGAGCACAAGACTGTTTAATATTTACAGGAGAACCAAATGCGGAAGAATGTGGTTGAACAAAAGATAAATGTAACTGTAAAAGTAGCGATAGCGTTAATTTCCTCTCAAAGTAAGAAAAACAAACATTGAAGTTATTTGATAAATAATTCTCTCATCATATCTGTATGTGTTTTTTTTGAGATTACGTAAAAAGTCAACACTACTTTTTGAAGTTGACTAGAAGGCCGCGTTCATATTTTTCTCCCGAGATGAGTATATTGATGATGATTTCTTAGTTTTGTTTAATGGCGTATCGACAACTCTGTGGGTTATTTAATGCTCAAAAGGTGGGTTTTTAATGTATTTTTAATGTTTGGTTATAGTGAAAATTTTAATTTATTCACATTTTAATGAAACTTTTGTTTATATTCATTTTTATTTTAGAAAAATGAAAAATGTCTTCTAGTTTTTGTATTCAAAGATGTTTTGCTGAGAATATTTTTTCCTTCAGAAATGTGTTATAGTAATAACTGTTTCTTCAAAAATATATTGTTGGTAATATTTTTCTTCCAAAATATATATTTTTCTATAAAAGTCTATTTTTATGTATATTCATATATATCTATAAAAGTGTATTTTTATACTTTTATAGGGTTTTCATCCCAGTTTGGGGGTTAACTATTTGCCCATAGCTGGGACCCTAACCGATGCTACCACTACGGGGTAAGGGGAACCTGAGAGCAACAGAAATTAGGTGGTGGTTCCATACTCCTCACAACCTCCCAATCAGAGGCCCTGCTGCCGGATGGAGTTTACCGTCATGATTGATGACGAGGGGTTATGGTGATGATATAGATATTCATAATAGATATCAAAAGTGATGTTTAGAAAAAAGGAGTATGAATATGTTTCAAGAAATAAGACTCAAAACTTTTCAAAGAATGGAACAATGATCTGAAATTAGAAAAAAGTTAGAATGCACGTACCATGTATCCATAATAAAAATTCAGTATGGAGAAATGACAAATATGTAATACTTCAAATGCCTTGTTGCATGGACAAGTTATAATAAATATAGTATAGGAGATACGGAACTTAATAGCAAATACGCTTAAAAAGGCTATAAAAGCAAATCTAAAAATCGTGAACTTTTCTTAAACACGTCAGATCGGAACTCTCATATGGATTCTATGCAAAACGCCAAACTGGTTAAGAAATATCCAGATTTTCAGCCGTAAATTTTCTCAGAAAACTGATTAAAATGGCTGACAATAAATGAAGACTGGACGTCATAACGAGGACCATTTAACTTCAAATCTCCTCGACAGTATCACAAAGAACTATACGACATAACTGAACCAATTTCACTTGAAGACTATCAAAACCAGCAATTAAAATGTATAGCACATGAAACACAAAAATAGCTATATAATCATGATACTAACGATTCTATCTACTCCAAGCATAAAATTAGGAAGAAAGTCCAGAAAGAGCGATAACAAGTACTGGGATTGGGAAACGTATTTTCTAGAAAAAATGTATTAATAGTCACATGGGTGTTTTGTTACCCAAAAATGTTTAATATCTCCTTATTTGCTATATTTTTTCGTTTCCTTCCCGCTACACTCCTGACTCAGTAAGGATGTGTAGAACGTGGTGTAGCGCAGTTTTGGCTCAGTTGTCGTTGGAATCAGAAATCGCTTTGTGTTTTCGGTGTTATATATATATATATATATATATATATATATATAAACACGGGTGAATAGGGAACGAAGAAACATTTACAACGTTCAAAACATTAATTTAAAACAGTGCTCGATATACAATATAGGGCTGTGAATATTTATTAAAAATTATAGTTTAGAACATGTACGAACCATTATCCACCACAAAGTGTACATTTTGTTTCGACATTGAAATGACAATGTCTCATCAGGTGGAGTGGAAAGGAATGGAAAATCTTTTTTCTAATATTTGGCGAGTTGTGTGTGAAATGTAGGTGGGGTGAGGGATAAGGGAATAAGTCTTGTGAATTGTCTGCTAGAATTTTGAGTGAAAAGATGGAATATGTAGGGGATAGAGTTGATTAATGAACGTGTCGAAAATTTTGAAGACACATTTAACGTTAAAAGATAAGCTATAATCTTTTATAGCTCAATGGCTGGTTTTCTTCAAGTTTAATAAAATGGGAAAATAAGGGTGGGGAGAAGTAGGAGTAAACGCGATGAAGTGGGAGTAGTAATTACCATTTCCTGAACCTATCTTTATTATTGAATTGTACGGCTATACAATATTTTTGTATTTAAACTTAGTTTTTATAATTAACCTATTTTAGTATATTTAACCTTAACTTAATTTAGCAAACTACTTTTTTATATAAAGCTTTAAATTAGATCACAGTTTGTGGTATGAAATAAGGTAACATTTGATTAAAGAATGTAATTAATATTATAAAGGTTTATTGCTTCTAAGGATCCTAAGGTTGGTTTTTGTAGTTTTTAGCTTGATTCTAACGTTTGTTCTTTAATGTGTTTGCGGTTTACTGTGGTTTCATGCCTCTGGTTTAATAGTCTGTTGCTATTCATGTATTTAATGATTTTCATTTTTTCTTGAAGACAAAGGAAACATGGTTCTTTTATTGATTTAGATGTTCTGAATTGTCTATTAACATGTCTATTATATTTGACTTTATGTCTGTTGTAACGGAGTTTGCTTGTTATATTATTCTTTTTCGGCAATATTTTACATAAATATAACACCATGAAGATTACTAGAATTGAGTGTGTAAACACTTTGTCCTATACTCTCGACGAAAATTAACTGCATCTCAAATCTTGTTATCTTCTCTCATGTAAAATCGACTGTCTTTTTTACGCTGATAAAATGGCGAACGTAAATAAAAGTATACAACATTTTTATTCGCTTGTTGCTGACGTGGCTATGAAATAAATGTGGTTCGGGTCTGAGCGTCAGTACACATACATACGTCAGTAAAAGGTGCCGCTCACTCCTTGTTTGTCTCTCTCTCTCTCTCTTTCTGTCTGCCTTCCGAACCCAACTCTGACGGACTTCTTACTTCTAACTCAACGGTCTTCCAATCTATATATCGCAAATCTCGTTTTTACATGTAATGTTTTAGGCACAACTGGAATTTTACATTATCTGACCTTGGCTAGGCTGGTTATTAAAACACAATTCCTCCCGTCACCTGATGTTGACATTTCTTCAACTTTCAAAACAGTCAAATATTTTCAAATCGATTCTATTTGCTTTCGCTTGCCAGTTTGCATATTTTTGCTGTTTCATAAAAATACACTTTTGTGTGAAATTACGCACGAGGTAATATATAACACTATTTTCGGATATCCGAGGTGACTAACGCAAAGATTAACATAACCGATTTTCTAATCTCTGGTTGTTCTGCCAGTGAATGCCGAATATGTCTCTACAAGAAAAAGGCTGATGACCTTGGAGGAAAATACATAACTCCTCACTTTAAGCACTTAGCATAAAGTACATTCTAACTCTTGTTTCTAGTGTATTTAATGAGGTTACGCACACTTTTCAAGATACAGGGCAACATATATAAGCTGCAATTCCAATACAACAAATGTGATCGACCTGAAAAATTTGGTAATCATTGCTCTATGATAGGCGCCTAGTTATTTGCATAGGTTAGCTCAGTAGATTAAAAAGTAACAGAATTGTAGCAGTTAGTCATGCTCAAAACCTTCACTACAATGAGTCACTTATAAGAGGAGATTGATAAGAATTTTTCTAATCGTTATTTATGTTTACTTATTAGATGTTTTCTCTTCTGAGGACTTCTCTTCCGTTTGCTTGCTTTCTGATAAGAACAATCAGCAAATATTTAATTGTAACGTCACTTGCCATTTTCCGTTTTGTTGATTCCATCTATCGATTATCGTTCTTTAACACCCCTGCATCTTTCTCTTACTGTAACCTCCGTCGCACCAGTGGTGGCCCCGCATTGCTTGGGGTGAAACGATTTAAAAAAATATCGTTTTATCAATTAAGTGCTGCTGTGGTGATACCGAGCAAAAGTGATGGACCGGATGTTAGCGCTTTCACGACCAAAAAGCAAATGACCAAAAGTCGTCCGTGCGCATCCGGGTTCGCACAGATGTTCCGGTCTAAAACAAAAAAATAATTAAATATTAAATTTCCAGTTCGTGAGCCTACGCGAATTTTATTTATCAGCCAATGGGAAGCCCAGATTCAAATACAAGTGTGAAATTCCTAGTGATCTGCGGTGATCCGAAGTGAAGATATAAAAAGCGGATACAGAAAGCTTCGACAGGCAGACCGACTTGAGAGACTAGAGTAATCAGTATCTCCTTTGACCTAAGTCAAGCGGCTACTATGCTCGCCTCCCCTCACCTCTCTTTCCTTCTTCATGCCTCAAAAACTACTTACTGACGTAAGGAGCGACTACATCAAAGACATTCTTTACTTACACGCTCCCAAATTCCTAAGCATTAATTCACTTTCAGCATTTTATTGCCATGAACATTTTAACCTCCGTTGGACCTATACTTCAAATATTACTTCAATTGTAAAAACATTAATTGATATGTGTATGTATAAAATGTTAATTTTCTACTCAAGTTGCCTTTCTTGATTTGTAATCATTTTATGACTTATAGTGGGCTATCTACAACAAGGCCAAATTCTGTTAATCTGCGACAGTATACAACTACCCTTCACTGGAACGGACATCCACTACTAACGGGAAAATAATAGATAAGCAGCCCCTATACTGAAAACTGTTGTTAGTTAAAACTATTTTTCGCAAATTTTTCTTTTACAATATTTTGTCCTATGTTTCAGCGTTTTAATTTTAGAATCTTGATGGAAGAAATAATATTTAGGCCCAATGCTCACTAAAATCGAATGTTGGATATATATTCTTCGTCTGAGGACTACAGCTCGTGTGAACGAGGATTTGTCGAAAATATCTATAAATAATTTTTTTGCTTCAAGAATTTTATTACTGGGTGGAAAATTTTCTTACCCCAAAATAATAGCTGGACCTGCACTAGTTCCGCGGATATCGAATTTGGCAGAATTTGATTGAACTATGCCGCCAAATAAATATAGCCAAAGCCGTAAAGAAATTTCGGACAAATTAATGCCTTTCTGGGCTGCTCGACAGAACAGCCCAGAAAACCCAAAAGCAAGTGGAATCAGCTGTATATTATATATAATTTCTTTTGTCTTATTTCCGTTTCAAACAATAATTGAAATTTACTTTTCCAATGACGTTATCTTTTTTCCGTCTTTATGTCTAGAGTTAATATTTTCTACTTTATCTCACACTTTCTTTCTTTGTTTCTTTCTTTCTTTCGTTTGTTCATTCTTTCTTTCTACCTCGATTTTTCCTTTTGCTTCTTCGATTTTTTTCTTTTCTCCCTTTCGTTAGTTCGTTCCTTCTTTTTTCCTGAATTTTTTCTTTCGCTTCTTCAATATTTCTTTATTTTCTTCTTGCTTTCTTTCGTTTGTTTGTTCGTTCTTTTTTTCTTCTTCAAAATTTTCTTTCGCTTCTTCGATTTTTCATTCTTTTATTTTTGCTTTCTTTCGTTTGTTCGTTCTTTCTCTTTTCCTCAATTTTTTCTTTCGCATTTTCGATTTTCTTTCTTTTCTTCTTTCTTTTCTTCTTGCATTCTTTATTTTGTTCGTTCTTTCTTTTTCTTCGATTTTTTTTTTCGTTTCCTCGATCTTTCTTTCTTTTCTTTTTGCTTTCTTTCGTTTGTCCGTTTTTTCTTTTTCCTCAATTTTTCTTTCTGTTCTTTCTTTTTTTCTTGCTTTCTTTTGTTCGTTCTTTCTTTTTTCCTCAATGTTTTCTTTCGCTTCTTCGATTTTTCTTTCTTTTCTTTTTTTCTATTCTTCTTGCTTTCTTTTTTTTGTTCGTTCTTTCTTTTTTCCTCAATTTTTTCTTTCGCATCTTTGATTTTTCTCTCTTTTCTTCTTTCTTTTCTTCTTGCTTTCCTTCGTTTGTTCGTTCTTTCTTTTTCCTCAATTTTTTCTTTCGCTTCTTCGATTTTTCTTTCTTTTCTTCTTGCTTTCCTTCGTTTGTTTGTTCTTTATTTTCTCTTTTTGCTGTTCAGATTTTATTCTATGTTGATTTTCATTTTGAATTTATTCAACCTTTTCATTGACCAAGAAAAATTGCTTAGATAAAGAAAGAAAGCGAAAAACAAGGGGTTGTTGTTTTCTTTCTTTCTTTATCTCAGCCTTTTTTTTTGTTAATGAAATGTGTTACCTTTTTCTTAATCAAATTTGCATTTTCATGTTTTTCTCTAACTTTTCTGTCTATAAAATTTCTTTTTCTTATTCTGTCTTTTTTAATTTCTATCCTGTTCTTTTTCTTGCGACATTATTTGTGCCACTTATTTTCTTTTAGGTTCTTTTCGTTAAAAAAAAAACACCTACAATTTAATCCATAATTCTCTATCCATCTACTTCACATTCCACTCAATCGTTTTTTTTCATTTAAAGCCACTGATTATTTGTTCAGTAATTCTTTCAAACTTTAATTCCTTCCTCCTTTTTCCTTCCTTTCTTCTGGCTACCTCTGTTTATCTTTTATTCCCATATTTAGCCACCAACCTCTCGCGATAGAGTAAGAGGGCTATATCGCCTTCTACTTGCAAAGCAAAAGGCCAACAAATACAAATCATTCACTTCACTCAAGAAAATATCTTATATTCTTCTTTTGATTTTTACTTTCGTATGCTCACGTCTCGTTATTTGATCGGAAAAAACGTGTATCTTCTTATGCGATTAACACTTTCTTCCTGCCAAGAATGACCGCCATTTTAAACATTTTAAGTTCTTTTGGCTTGTTTGACCTTTTGGGTTTAGGTTTACATATTTACATTTTTTTTATATCAAATGTTTAACTTTTTTGCATCTTTGATTATCTTAGTCTGAGGAAGTGAATATTTAACATCGCCATCACGGCAGACTCTTACTCCACAATGTCTTATTGACATTGTTTTTTCTTAAATCTATTTACTGTTTCAGTTTTAAATCCTTCTTAACATTGCAACATGTTGATGAAGATCTGGTAGGGCTCCAGGACATCAACTACTCAGGATAGATTACAAAAGGAAAGAATAAAAACAAATAAAATGTTGTAAGTTTTTATCTAGGGGCGAATAGTCAATTTCATCATGTGGAATTTTAGTAACGCTATACTTTATAATTCTGCGTGTGTCGATGTTTTGAAAAAGTAGTCAGTTAGGAGTTACAAAAATTACAGCGTCTTTTTCAAACGCAGTTGATTTTTACGAAGATAGTTGCTATGCATGCTTTATTAATTTAGTTGAAATCATATCGCTTGTTTTACTTTTTTTACAAGATTTAATTTAATTGTCGGATTAATATAATCCTATTATTATAAATATCTATTAACAAACTGCACATAACTTTAATTTTTCGATAATAATAAAAACAAACACCGTGAATTAAACTGAATCAAATGCCTTTTCAAAATCAAGTTGAATTTTTCTTTCAACTTTTAACCATAGCTTCTATTTTCCCCACTTTTTCTTTTCTATATAGTCATTGTATCTTCGCTCTGGTCACATCTTTCTACTTGAAATTTTAAGTGGGTTGATGCAGACATACATTAAATACAACACAAAATAACGTCCAACGATACAAAAGAAAGAAACCGACGAACTAGAGAAAAAATAAAAGTGAATTGGAAAAAAACGTTTTCATTGAAAGACTCGTAAGTCCAATAAATGAAATTGGAGATAACATCTTTAAAGACTCCAAACAGAATTCTTTTTAATAGCAGTTGAGAACAAAAAGCATTAAGTCCAATTACTTAGAGATAAATATTGATAAAAAGGGGAAAGTGTCGTTTGTGGCTAAATAAGAAAAGTTAATTATCTATTAAGGGAATATAGAATATTGTTCTATAAAGGATGAAATATAACGGTTATTTGGTGAAGATATTTATTTCCAAAGAAAGGCACAATTGATTTTATACATAAAATAACGTTATGAAAGACTTAGCGGTGAATGAGGAGAAGGAGTCATTCTACATTCTCGCCTAAGGAATAAAAAAAAACGGAGGAACATTACTGTAACTGTCGTGCCTCAAATAATTTCAAGATAAAAACCGTCATCAAAACACTCGAATTTTGAAGAATTAATATATCGGAAAAAATTGTGACTGCAAATAGCATTTCAGTGTTTAAATAGAACGGTACTACACGTTGTGAAGGTTTTCTGCCACTTTTCACTCATCAAATAAATAAGTAGTTTGGCTAGATGCCAAAATAAAAATAGTAATAATGGTAATAATAATAATAATTTTGGACAAAAATTAGCAACGTTTTTTAAACGGTGACGTTTGAATTTCTGGTTCCGTTTTACATATGACTGAACTTTATGATATAAATGACATAATCTAAAAGTGACGTGAGTCTAGTTTAAAAGGCAAATAATAATAATAATAATAATAATAAAAGAAAAAATACTCAATAATATAAAGAAGGCAGTAAGTACAAAGAAAATTTACATTTAGTAGATTCTGTAGAAAAGCAAAACAGAAGCCACGAACGAATTATTGCGGCCAGAAATATGAAAATGAAAGCCAAAAATAAAGCTCTTAAACAGATGAAACAACGCTGGCAATACAAACCTCTTCATGGCCAATATCCAAAACGTGCCAATAAATCCAATGTTGATAAAGTTAATACTCATCGATGGTTACGTGCATCTGGATTAAAGTCTGAGACTGAAGGCTTTATTCTTGCAGCGCAAGACCAAAGTCTTTTCACTAGAAACTTTCAAGCAAATATTATACATAATAATATGGATCCAAAATGCAGGTTCTGTGATAAATACCAAGAAACAATAAACCATCTAATCTCAGGATGTTCTGTACTTGCACCAAATGAATATAAATATCGCCACGATAGAGTGGGTAAATATTTACATTGGACAGTGTGCAAACACTATAGAAAATATGTAAACAAACACTGGTATGAATATCACCCAGCACCGGTTACAGAAACAGAAGATGTCACCATTCTAAGGGATTACACCATCTACATAGAAAGAAAAAATGAAGCAAATAGGCCGGACATTATTGTTAAAACCAGAAAGAAAAAAACTTGTCTGTTAATTGATATGGCTTGTCCAGCGGATTTTAATATAGCAACCAAGGAATTCGAAAAACTGTCAAAATATAAAGACATAAAAATTGAAATAGAAAACATGTGGAAATTGAAAACAAGAGTCATGCCAGTGATAGTAGGTGCACTTGGAATGATAAAAAATGGAACAAAACAACACATTGAAAGAATCCCTGGAAACCCCAGCTTAAGAGATATACAAAAAAAATATCTTGTTAAGTACAGCCCACACACTAAGGATAACGTTGTCTTTGTAACGCTAGGGATGATAAGGAGATATTAAAAAACATGAACTCGAGCCATAACAACACACCACGACCTGCCTTAGGTCTTCCCGCAGACTTGGTTGGTAGTGCGACCATAACAGAAATAGAAATATGATGAAAAATGACAACATAATAACTTAATAATTTAAGACAAAGTCTGTAACGTCTTGTCAGAAGGCGGCGTTTGAACATGTGGTTCTGTCTTACATATGACTGAACTTTGACATAAATGTCATAATCTAAAGTGTCACGTGCGCCAAGTGCCAAAATACAAATAATAATAATAACAATTTGAGAGTGAATTTCGCAACGTTTTACAGATGGCGGCATTTGAACATCTGGTTTAGATTAACATATGACTGAACTCCATGACGTATTTACATAATTTTAGAGTAATATGCGGTTCGTGACGAAATACAAATAATAATAATAATAATAATTTGGGTCAAAATTTCTATTTTACAAGATGGCCTTTGAAATATAATTCCGTTTTACATATGACCGAACTTTATACTGTAAATGACATAATCTATATGTCACGTGCATGTAGTATCATAATACAAATAATAATAATAATAATAATAATAATAATAATATGGCAAAAATGTTCACAACATATTTCAGAAGGCAGGTTTTGAAGATGTGATACCGTTCCGATATGACATAACCTTAGTATGACTTGCGCCTCGTGTATAAATACAAATAATAATAATAGTATTAATATTAATAATAATAATATTTTGGGAGAAAGACGTTTGAATATCTTAATCCGTTTTACACATGAATGAATTTTATGTCATTCATACATAAGCCCAGTGTCAAAATAAAATAACATTATTAATAATAATTTGTTGCAAATACTTCGCGATGTTTTTCAGAAAGCGGCAATTAAACATGCAATTCTGTTTTACACATGACTGAACTTTGTGACATAATCTAACTGCGACGTTCCAACGTTTCTTTCTTTCATGTGGGGTTTGCGTATTTTAGGCATTTTACGGTAATATTAAAACGACATCCTTCTTCTAGAACAGAAGGGATATCAAAGAGGTTCACCGAGTCGCAAATATCAATTACTAATAAATAAACGGATCCTGAAAAATGTAATGAAAAACGAAGAAATCACAGCACAGTTTGCATAGAATATCGTAAAAACTTTGATAGTGTTATACACTCTTTGATTTTTAAGGCTTTAGAAATGTACAAAGCCTACTCGGTGATAGCAAATTTTTAAAAATATAGCATGTTGTTAAATATCTAGGTAAATTCACAAAACAGAACATCAGCCATAATCAATGTGGTACAATGCAGGTTCAACATCCTTAAATTGAACCAAAATTAAGCGAATGGATTTCAAAACGAGAAAGTTTCTGATTTTAGACGACATTTTTTTTAATCGTGTCACCCCAAGCAAGGCATTCCACTGCCACTATAGCGCAGGGGGTTACATAGAGCGATTGGGTGTGGGAAATGTCAGAAGGAGGGTGGTAGACGACTTAGGGTGTACATAGAGAGAGAGTTGGAGAGAATGGGTGTGAGTTAGTGTGTTAGGAGGTGTCTATTGACCTTACATTTAAACTCCTGGAGGTTGTAGCCGTCGGGGAAGCAAGCATGCGGTAGGGGATTCCACAGGCAGGAAGTGCGAGGAAAGAAACTGTTGGAGTAGAAATGCATTGTGCTAAGGCTGATGTTGATCGTCTTTATGTGTTCAGATCTGAAGGAGGCAGTGGATTAATCTAACTAGAACTGACTGATAAAACCATATAACACTTGGTCTTCAAAAATACCTGGAAAGTATAGAAGACTTGGTGATGACCTGCGTCAAAGATTATGCAACCAATAAGAAATTTATTGAGTAATATTGAAAGCCAATAAAATCGAAAGGGAATTTTAAGTGCAAATATGCCAAAATGCAATCCCTTCAGAGGGAAAGAATCTAAAAAAATGAAAGTAAAAGCAAATGCAATGTACTAAATGCAGAAAGATGGGTAATATTGTATCCGTACCAAACAATCTAATCTATAGAAACCTATCAGTGATTTCTTAATGCAGTGACACCGAAGGTTTTGTTCTTGCTGCACAGGACCATACGTGCTGCAGGATTTAGGTGATCATGTATCAAAAGAGACATGACTGACTGTGCAGAAGATGATCCCGCTGTAGGTTGCCATTACTTTCTGCGGTAGACTGGTTTCCAGCCAAGGCTATATAACCCAATCTGCTCTATTTGTTAACCCATAACTTTAGGGAAGGGGCGGATTAATACCTTTCCCAGGACTATTTGTGCGTAAGCACCCCGATTTCTTGTTCCGAGTCAATATCCACTGCACCACAACGCACAACTAGGAAACACCAAATAACGTGCTTATATATATATATATATATATATATATATATATATATATATATATATATATAATACAATGTATAATGAGGATAAAACTTAAAACCGAAAACAACCGGTTTCGCTCCCGATCATGAAATTGGGAGAACTTACTGTAAAATACAATAGGTGTGAAAAATAATTTGGCCAATGATGGGAAAGGGGAATAAGCAACAGCGCCGACCAAACACTCCCGCTGGTTACACGGCGAAGGTGTGCAAGTCCTGATTTAAACAGACTCCATCACTATCAAACCGGGAAGTGAATGTGACCTGGCCAATACGGAAAACCAATTCACATTAAACTCCATGGACATTTTCTATTGTTGTAAGATGTTTACAAATTGATATATATATATATATATATATATATATATATATTGAATAATAACCAAAATTGTTAGTAGAACTAAAGGACAACTTAAAAAAAATTCAATACCCTTACAATAAATGAAATCTCCAAATCTCTAAAAAAAAATTAGCATTAAGGAAAAAATATTACCTAATACCAAATATCTACTGCTCAGAAAAAAATTTCAATGCCTAGATTATCTCGACTGAGTAATAAACGTAAAACGACGTTAATTTCTATGAAATGATGCCCATTCTTTTATTCATATATCGTTCATTCAGCAATGAATTAGAACACTCTCAGCTACTGGGCGTGTATAATGATAATATATGCGCTAAAAAGTCTGCCTTCTTCTACCGAGCGCCCATAGCTCAGAAGTAGAATCGTAGACTAACGCCAATTTGGTCGTGCTTCAATCCTGGGTTAAAAGCAATCGGCTGTCTAACCGTACTGATGAGCTCTGATACAGCGAAACATCTGTCTGCGGATGACAATATATATATAGATAAATAAATAATAGATTTTATTCATAATATAATACTACTTTAATCTTTATATTTAGTTTGAATAGGCATGCATGCTTGTTTTTAAATAGTGGGGAAAATATACTGGCTCGTGCATACGAGAGTCTTAGGATATACGTTCTCCTAACATGAATTTACACTGCCGAGTCAAAAATGTGTATTCACTTTATATAACGTTTAAAATAATAATATATTTATAATGCTATCATGACAATTGAGCTCTCTAGAGAAGAAAATTTTAAAAACAGTTACCACTTTTATGATATATGTGTGACTCTTCAGAGATGAATTGAATTCTTTCGGTGACTGGCGTGTGTATACACTGCCTATATACAACACGTTAAAATTTCCTTTCTCTAACCCGATGCGCCTATGGCTTACGGGGTAGCAACTCCGACTGATACCAAATCGGCCGGCTTTCGATCTCGGCCAGAAGCAAGCGGATGTGTCTACCCACAGAGATGAGCTGTGATATATATGACCGCACTATATCATGAATAGATGGTGAAATGTTCTCTGCTCTATCCCCACTTCGTTAACTCAAGTCAAACGCAAAGGTTATTGTAAGAATTCTTTTAAAACATTTGAGACCAGAAAGTTAAATTACATTCAAAGACTGAAAACAACTTTCCTTATTAAAAAGGGACTCAAAGGAATTTGAATTTATTTGTTCAATGCCTACGAAATACCGACATAATTTGCGAATGCACAGCTTTCATTCCACTTGTTTATTTTACGAAACAACTTGAGACATTAAAGAAGGAAACCTTGACGGTGTGCTGTCTGGAACGATATCAATTGATGGTCAAATAAACAAACACTACACAGAAAGAATATAATAGAATAGTATACTGCTGGTCAAGATTCATTAAGTCAGCAATGCAAATTGTCCGTTTCTAGAGATAAGAATATTCAATCCATCTTTATTCGACTCGTATGTGGATGTGTCTTCGATTGCTTAGTGAATGGGTAGACAGTGGGTCCGATTCATTGATATCAAGCAGATAATCTAGAGTCCACAGATCGGAAAACTGTCAGATTACTGGGCAAAGGATCGAATATCTCAGAGGGTATAATTAGCTATTCAATAGTTTTCATTTCATTTGCCAGAAATTTTCTTCAACTAAAAGAAGGAGATGTTAAATGCCAGCGATTGTGTTTTCTTGGATATTTATTCAAAACAGTTTTTTTTTTATTTTGTTCATGTTATATTTTAGTTTTATATTATTAATATTATCTTATTATTTTTCCTTTTCCCTTTCTCGTCTTCGCCTTTTCTTCTCATTTCTTTTGACAACGTCTTTCTTCTTTTCTTCTTCTTCTTTTAAGAAAGGACTGTGCTGATGACTGACGCAGAGAGATAATTCCTGTAATATTTAGACAAGATAGTAAAGGAAAGATGGAACAATGGGCTAACTAACAATTGAGAGACTTTAAAAAGCAGTAGCTATTCATCGTTATTAATGCATTGTTCATTTAGGAATTACTTTAAACAGTCTCGGCTACTGTGTTTAGATTGTGTATATAATACGCTAAAATCCCTCATCGTACGCATAGCTTAGTGGTAGATTCTCCGACAGATGTCAAATAAGTCGGGTTTCAATTCTGGCTGGAAGCGATCAGATGTTTAACTGTACAGATGAGTATATATATATATATATAATAAAGTTATGTATTAATTTTACATTACATTGCAATGTAAAATTGATACATAACTATATAATTATATTATATTAAGCTCTATAATACTCATTATATTGAGCACTGTTTATAATAAAATAAATGCCAGAGTACTCAAAATAAAAAAAACCTTGAGTCCTCTTCACTTGAAATTATATATATATATATATATATATATATATATATATATATATATATATACCGTTAAATATAACAGACAATGAATGTTTATTGTGTTTAATCATAAGCTGTTCTAAACATCGTATTTTGGCTTTAATTTCAAGTAAAAATAGACAAAAACTCTATAACATTTAAATATCTTTTTTCTTCTGCTAATTCTAATCTTTCGGTTCGCATGAGGCATCTTCTGAGAGGTTACAGGGACGTTAACATAAAGACATCCATCATCAATGATGATTTTATCTGGTGTTGACATAAAACATTGTTAAGCAACGATAACAGAGTCTGCTATTCCGTGACTTTTATCGTTGCTTAGCAAAGTTTTATATCATCACAAGTTACAATCATCTTTAAGCCAAAGAATTAGCATAATAAGGAAATATCCAAATGTTGTACAATTTTTGTCATCATATTCATCTGAAATTAAAGCCAAAATACGATGTTTAGAACGGGTCATTATTAAACATAATAGACATTCATTGTCTTTATATTTAACAGTATATGTTCAAAAAATTAACTGCTGCCTCGATATATATATATATAATCATCCGCAGACAGATCTGTTTCGCTGTATCACAGCTCATCAGTACGGTTAGACATCCGATTGCTTTTAACCCACCGGCGATTCTACCTCTGAGCTATGGGCGTATATATATATATATATATATATATATATATATATATATATATATTCTCCTACCTCGCTCGGGGGCAATAACCTGTGAGGAAACAGCTAATAATCTCCAATTATTTTGCCATCATTTGTGATTGCTAGGCTACATTCATTGTGTTAATGTTTAGAGTCACTTGCAACTACTAAACGTGCCATGAATTTGCAACAATTTAGAAATGTAGAAGCTCAGAGTGATTTAAATACTACACAAATAATAAAGATGAGGATATTTTCCGAGAAAATTTGTAACTCGATGAACTACAAGTGTAGTTTCCTGATATTGTTTCAAAAATATTTTCACGTCACCAATTCCTTGTCTTATTTCTTATTTACTCAAATATTCAAATTTGTTTTTCAGACAGTTGAGAATTATGTGTAATGTGATGTTATCTAGAACTGTTTTTAACGTCGAGTTCCAAGTTTCTATAAATAGAGATGGAAATTTATTTGGTTATGTATTTCTTCATCGAAAATCTGTCAAAAGACTGTCATCCTAAAATGAACAGAACTCAATTTTGGTTTGCTTCAAAACAACTAGACGTATTGCGTTTTGAGGAACGAAAATTAACACGTTCATCGCTGAAAGATGTTTATGCTATTTTGCACATTCAGCATTTTATTACTATTAATTACATTATTTTTCTTTCAAAGTTGCAGGTGTCTCTTCAGTTTGTTCTCTAGAGACTGCAACGACTAATTGTTTCTGAAGATAAGATCATAACTCCAAGGTATTTTCATATTTATACCCTTGTTCGGCACAAGTGAAGAAGCATTTTAAACATTAACAATTTAATGTGATATAGTTAATTGTGGTGTGTTGTTACGCAACTGCTCGTACTACGAAGAATATTCTAATTACGAATATTAAATTAACATTAAGTAAATAGACTGTGTTTAAAAAAAACCTCATATGAACAATCTGTTTTGTACTCATAAGTTATGGATATATATTGCAATAAATTACAACTGTGGCACAATGGGGAGGGAGCTAAGGTTGATCATCATTAACTATCTTACCTAATCGGATTCACGACCCAGTCACTCATTACAATTTGTACATTTAACATAAGAACCCATCTATTGTCAATTAATCCAATATATATCAAAATAGCGCATGCTTTCAGGGAGTTTAAAAAGATTCACACCATGATGTAAAAAAAGTAGGGGGAATCACTTTACTGATAAAAAAGGGAGAGGTAGGCTAATTAAGTAGGCAACTTTTTGTGTGTTTACATTTATGTAAAATTTCGGATTTAGAATTGAGTAAATCCTGTGCGGGTTCCAACAATGCAATTGCTAGTTTCTCCCCCCCCCCCCCCCCGCATAAATTACAAAATTTACTACCAGGTTTATATTTCGAGCAACGTTTAAGTATTTCCCATTTCAAAATAGGGTCTTTATTCCTGGTTTTTCTTAATATTCCATACATAAGAGACTAGAGTTGTACAATGGCTATATTTTTCATTTTTGAAGGTGCTGGTATGGTTATAAAATCTAATCTTAAAGGTGTCCTGCGTGGCACCTATATATGTCTTAGGTTGTAAGTCTTTCCCATTTTTGTACACGTTAACTTTATATACCACGCATGATTGCTGGCATTTGCTATTTAAAGGACAGTTGGATTTGACTTTGCAGTTGCATGTTATCTTACTGGTTAAGTTAGTCTTTCTTATTTTAGTTTTATTAAGGCCACTTATACGTTTACCTATATTAAGTAAACATGAGTAACTTAATTTGACCGTGTTTTTATAAAAGTTTTATGTAAAGGACTATCTTATCTTTAACGTGATTCCCCCTTTCTTGTGAGTTGGTGTCTTCTTTGTCTTTCCCTCCGAGTTCGTTCTCGGTGGGTTTTCAAGACGAATTTAAATATAGTTTAACAATTACTAGTATTAGCAGAATTATTTTTGTTACTATTAATATTGTTATAATTATTATCGCTATATATATATATATATATATATATATATATATATATATATATATATATATATATATATGTCAGATTAAATAAACTGCAAAAATTGTGTCTGCTTATTTTTAATAAAATGCCTTCATACTCACGGATAATATTTTGCGGATTATAATTAAAAGATGTGAGCAATGAGCTGTAACGTTGACAGATGTTATTATCATTTATTTCTCAATGTACCCAAGTACTTTCAATCTCCTTCCGAGATCATCTTCAGGAGTATGAGTTATGGTAACAAAAAATAACCGCAAGAGTGTGTTGCTAAAAATTACTGTATATCTTTTCTGCTTTAAATCTGCTTTAAATATAACGGTTGACAAATTGGTTAGGGATCATTAGCACGTGAAAATTATCCAAAATGGATTTTTTAAAAATGTTGTAATATCATTGTCATGAACGTGTTAAAGCATGACAAAACTGTTTATTTTACAAACATTGTAGAACATTACTACAGTATTCATAGCTGATTCTATTAATTGACGGCTTAAGATTGCCTCGAAAATCTGTAGTTTACTTTTGTTGTTTTTTGGTTTAGGATAGTTGTGTTATTGATCATTATAGTTATATATCATTATAAAAAATACTGATCGAAAACACAAATATCCTGACATGTCTAAAATAAAACTTGCTGCCTAAATGCACAAATATATATATATATATATATATATATATATATATAGTCATCCGCAGACAGATCTGTTTCGCTGTATCACAGCTCATCAGTGAGAATAGACATCCGATTGCTTTCTACCCAGGATTGAGATCCGACCGAATTAGCTTCAGTCGGCGATTCTACCTCTGAGATATAGGCACTCGGTAGAAGGAGGCTGAATTTTAGAGTGTGATATACCATGTATTCATACGGCAGTAGTGAGAGTGTTCTAATTAATTACTGAATGAGCGATGCGTAGATGCTGGTGTAGCTACTGCTTTTTCAAAGTTCACCATTCTTCCAGAGTGCTCAATACTGGCGTGAGAGCATAAATAGTTATCTGCAGACAGATCTATTTTGCTGTATTACGGCTTATCAGTACGGCTACACACACACACACACACACACACACACACACACACACACACACACACATATATATATATATATATATATACACAAAATTCTATGATATGTAATAGGAGGGTATTGGATGGACCCAAAAAATAAACAAAACTATCCAAGTTAAATACATAAAATAAAATAACTGAAGTTAGCGTGACCTGTCAAACCCTCAAAATAGAAAAAGTCACTGTATTCTATCATTAGACAAAATTAAGAGGCACTCTCGTCAAGGGAGAGGGACGGATGAAATAAATACGTTCATGGGAAAGGAAAAAAAGGATGAGTCAACAAATAAATAAATAAATTATGTACGAAATCGAATATCAGTATCAATAAAGAATATTTATTTGTATAAAATTATACAAAATGTGGCACATGGCCTAAAAAAGAGGGGTGGGTAGAGGGTGGTCTTTCGTAACTATCCTATACCTAGCTAAACACTTTCCTGACCATATCAGTCTTTAACAATTTGCGCATTCACCACAAGAATTCATCCATCACCTCCCAATCCTTCACGCACCACTATACCACAGTATTAATAAAGCGGGTTTACGTAGTCTTTATTATTACATAAAATATAAAAACGGTTGAAAGGATGACGTAATGATTATCAACGATTATGAATATAAACATAATAATTATCAAAATCGGAGGGCTTTTTTTTTAGGCTAGTTTAAATTTTGGCTTAGTGTGCCACGTCCGATTTCGCATTAATACCCTTAGTAAAATCATCTCATCTTTCCTCATATATGGGTTAGATAACAAAGTAGCTATTGGTCATTAGCACTAGGTTGCAGTAAAGCTGAAAGAATGACTAATTCAAATCTGAAGAATACAGCGGAAAACCACTGTCGTGTTTTTTCTCAGCTAGTCATGGCAATTGACAAATTATAAAAAGTAGAATTCGGAGAGTGCATAAAGAATTATACAAGGTGTTCGGAAAAGTTGAACCAATTAACAAACTTAATAACCAACAAGTAGAATAATGATTTAGGGAATTGGGTCGAAGCGAGGAAATTTCAGTAAAATATTTTATGCGAATATTCTAACTGTAAGCCAATCACGATCCCAGACATAATTATTTTAGCGCTTACACGTTTAAGCGAATTACGAGTCTAAGATTAGTATTGTCAGTGTCAAGTCGCCAAAACATTATATATCATGTCGATTTCTTAAAACCTTGATTATTTGCATTCATAGCGGATTCTAGGGCAAGCTCTATTTTTCGTGCAGTCACCCCGTTCAAAATACCAGTCTAAGTAGCTTAGTCATCTATTTTATTGTTCTTTGAACGAATTAAAATACTCTTCTTCTTCTTCTTCTTCTTCTTCTTCTTCTTCTTTGTGCCTTGTCACTTCAGGACGTAGGCGATCATGGCCTTCCACATTTTCCTATCCCTGGTGGTTCTGAGCACACCTTCTGTTACACCATGCAATCCTCATTCCGTCATCCACCTGATCAAGTCCTTCAAATATGTTATCTGTTGCTTTCCCTGTCTCTTTTACCCTCTATCTGGCCTGTTAGTATCAGATTCTCCAAGCCTCCTTCCTCATTGCGTGTCCGAGGAACTTCAGATGTCTCTTCCTGATGATCAGTATTAATTTCTTTGCGTTTCCATCATTTCCAAGACCACATCATTGCTCACATGCTCGATCCATGATATTCGCAGCATCCTTCTGTAGAACCACATTTCAGTTGCTTCATCTTTGATGGTATTGTCCAGCATTCACTGACATATTAACGGACGGACAGCAGGTAGCAATCCAGTACTCTCTTCCTAGTTTCTAGCAAAATTGTCCTGTTTCTTAGTACTTTACTCAATTTCTGGAATGCTTCTTTCGCCATGCCAATTTGGCTTCGGATCTCTGTGACGTACTACACTTCCAGAAATGTTTAAATCTATTTCTTTGTTAAGCTTCGAAATTTTCAATTCCATTACTTTTTCAGATTTTAATTGTCTTTCTTATCACTCATTTTTAACTTAAATCTTCGCGAGATTTTCCTTTTGAGATCGTTTTTCAGTTTTTTATTCTTTCAATTTTTTCTTTCATTTACTATTTTCTGAGAACGACAACTTTCTATTTAAGCTTTTCTCAATTTGTCATACTTCACCTTGTTTTTCGCTTTTACTTGGCGCATATTTTTAATGTTATTTAACACTGAACAACCATTTCTTTTCTTTTCGTCTTTCAGGCTTTTTTAGTTTTCGTTTTGCTTTCTTTTTTGAGATTTATTTGATTTTCTTTCTTCTCTATTTCACCACTTCTCCATATTCTTTTAGATTATATTTGTTATTGGAATTACTTTATATATATATATATATATATATATATATATTTACGCTCTCACACCCTGATTAGTATTTACGCTCTCACACCCTGATTGAGCACTCTGGAAGTGTGGGAGGCTTTGAAAACAGTAGCTACTCCGGCATATACACATCGCTCATTCACTAATGAATTAGATCACTCTGGCTATTGAGCATGTATAATGATATACGCGCTAAAAAGTCTGCCTTCTTCTACCGAACGCTCGTAGCCCAGAAGTAGAATCACCAATTTGGTTGGGTTTCAATCCTGGGTTAAAAAGCAATCGGAGTCTAATCGTACTGATGAGCTGTGATACAGCGAAACAGATCTGTCTGCGGATGACTATATATATTATTTTCTGGGCCTACCTAGATTCATTTTTACCGTTCTTTCTTTTCGATTTAATCGCTCAGGTATTTTTTCATTCTTTTCATAGTCGTTATTCCATTTTTCACTTTTCTCTATTTCTTTCTAATTTCTCCCCCCATGCCATCTCTTCATGCACCCCCCTCTTTTCCTACTTTTTAGTTATGTAATAACTAAAAATAATAATAATATATAAAAATAATAATATATATCTATTGTAAATCATAGTAATGATTTGGTGACCCACTAACGAAAATCAAAACAAGATTTTTTATCAAAATTTTGAATGTGTTAGAAAGTATTAAAAAAAAAATAAAATAAAAATTTCTTCATATTTTGCTGTTTTTCAGTGAATTAGTGATCAGTCAGTCAAGTGCCATACGTGATACACGCTTGGGCGATCATGTCTCTCTCGAGTCATGACTGACTGGGCAGAAGATTATCCCGCAGTAGTTTGCCATTGCTTTCTGCGGTAGACTGGTTGCCGACCAAGGCTATAGAACCCAATCTGTCCTGCTATTTAACCCATAACTGGAAGGAAGAGACGGATTAATACTTTTCCCAAGGCTATTTGCGCGTAAGTGAATACAATGGATTCAACTGGAATTCGAATTCGGCTTTAGTGATCGCACCTAATCAAAGATAAAAAGAAAGCATCAAGAATGCATTTTCATTTTTAAAAAATTAATTTTAAATTTTAGTTATAGAATAAAATGTAACTGCAATTTCTACTGTAGCAGCTTCTTTTCTCGCACTTCCCGCCTGTGGAATTCCCTTCCGTATACTTGCTTCGCCGACAGTTAAAATTTCATAGAATTTAAATGTAAGGTCAATTGTCATCTCCTATCTCACTCGCATCCTTTCTCTCAAGCTCTTTTCTTCATCCACTCCATCCCCAACACATTAGTATTCTCATCCTTCTATTACCCTCTTCCTCACATCCCCTATAACCTACTCCTCTTTCTCATCACTTTTCTCCTATGCAACCCACTGTGCACCAGTGGCTGTAAAACTGCCTTGCTTGGGGGTGAAATGATTAAAAAAAAAAAAAAAGAAAGAGAAAAAATGTCTTCTCTCTTCCATTGTCACTATATTTTTCTGCTTGTACTTCTAGTTTTTCTTCTTTTTTTTCTTGTTTTTCTTCTTCATTTTCTTTTTTTCTTGTTTTTCTTCTTCTCCTTTTTTCTTTTTTTCTTCTTGTTTCTTCTTCTTCTTTTTCTTCGCCTTTCTCATTTCTTTATTCTCCTCTTTTTTCTTTCCCAGGCTACTACTACTTCTCTTTTTCCTTATTCTTTCAATGTCCTTGCTCATTTTTGCTCTTATTTTTCTTTCTCTTCATTTTCATTTCCTTATTCTCTCTATTTTCTTACTCGTTGTTTTTCTTCGTTTTCTTCATAAATCTCTCTTCTTCCTTCTCTCTTTTTAACCTTCTTTATTATTCTCTTTATTTTTCTCATCTATCATTCATTTTTCTCTTCTTCTTCTTCTTCTCTTTACTTTTCCACATCCAATCTTTTTCATTTCAATTTTCCAAACGCATCTTTCTTTTCATAATTCATTTCTATATTTTCTAGGATAACCTGCACTCATCTTAATATTTAGTTAGAATAGCATTGCTCGGCACTAGTCGACCACTTAATTTTTATATAATTTTATTCTTTTTTTACTGCATGTTTCAGCGCACACATATTTATTTTTTCATTCTCTCTTTCTCTCAAACCGTGTGTCCCAGCACTCAATTTCGTTTACACTGTCGAAGTTTTTCTTCCAGAACCTTTTAATATCTTCTTTTTCTCTAAAATCTTCCATTGTTTTCACAGCAGCCAAGCGTCGAGAAACTGTTCCTTTCTTTGTCGAATGGTTCCACCTGCGAAAGGACAGTTGGCATTTCCATTTCCGTCTTTTATGTCAGTTCGCTCCGTGCTAAATAACAGTGTAAACGAAATCGACAGACGTGACCACGCAAGTGCATACGACTCAAAATTTGCATGCCCGACTTACATGTCAATTTGTAGCATTTCCTGGCCTGTACCATTACCATTTGGCCCATACCGCAATAAATCTACTAGGCTGCTCAATGGAACATGCACGATAATTATACATACACACATACATACGTAGACACACAAAAATATATATTGGTCTATATTTCTGAGGTGAGTTATGTTGCTTTCATGTTTTTTGCCATATTTACAACGTTGCCATATTTACAACGTTTCGGCCATTGTACGCTCCGAACTTCTTCAGATGATTCGAATTTCGAATTGAGCCCATTATTTTATTCACTGGGGTAGATTGTTTTCGTTCCATGAGTCATGCTGCTTCCAGATATCTTAGTATTACTCATTCCTCTTTAATTCAACTCTCTAAGTTTTTCTTCACCTTGGCTGTAGCTAGATATTGAACTCACAAGCCTGGATCAAGTCACTGAATCCGACCAACGCCCTTACTCATGTGTTCTTGAGGAACAAAAACTTAGATCGTTGAGTTAGAAAAAAAAAACAAACAAAAACAAACAAAAACTGTTACTAATATTAATAAATATAGACAATAACCTACGCCTGTAGTACGACTCGGAGTTTCATGCACTTTGCAATCATCAGGTGCTTATTATGAACTGATCCTTCCGTGATTTAAATTTTTGGTTCTCGCGTTGTTCATGGTAATTATATGTTATCAAACTGGGGAATTATTGTTTTAAATTTTAATTATATAATTTTATTTTGATTTGAGCTTAAACTTAAACAAGAAATTAGAAAATAAAATCTTATTTAAATTAAAATTTATATTAATAGATATAATATTTTAAGGAAGAGGTTATATATTTTGTGCCTGAAGTTAAGAGGGATATTTACTTTCATTTTATTAAAAAAAATTACATTAATAATAACAATAATGTAAGAAAATCTGCATAGGATTATTTATGTTAATCCTGGTCGATATATTTGAGGAGAAAATTATTTCTAAGTTTGCATCTGGTCACCAACTCACTTCTTTTGTTTAGTAAATTACGGTTAAATGTTTTAAGATAACACATTTTTCTAAAAGGCATAAATTACATTTATTCCCTATTCTATTATAAGATTTTTATTTTTTGATATTTTATGATATCTCATTTAATGATTGGGTTTGTGTTCTTTTTTAATTGCCAGAAACAGTTTGAGAGGATAATGCTTTACTGTATTTACTATTGCTTAAATTCATTTTATGATTGTGGTAACGGTATTTCCATTGGTTTGAGTTGAGACAAAATAAAATTAAACATCGCTATTAGAAAGAGTGGTAACTCTGTAAATTTTACTTTCGTTCATGTACTCACCGTTTAGTGGGCATGTCTTATTTTTTGACAGTTACAATTAGTTTTAGTAAAGTTAGTATTATTTATTGTAAAGTTAGTATTATTTTTCAGGTTGGACATGTGGTTATTTAATATCATATTATACTGTGATATATATTTATCGATGTTATTAACGCAACTACAACTATCTATAACATTGTTTTGTTAAATATATTTTTTTTGTGTTGAATATATTTTTTGTATATTCTTTTGTGAATGTTAAACTTCTTGTGAATTAATTTTAGGAAAATTCTTCCATTGTCTGTGTGGGCATTAAAAGAGTTAAAGGTATGTTAAAACATATGACCTTACGTTTACGTTGTTTCGATTTATTTTTACTTTATTTGTTTTTATCCGAGCATTCTAAACTTGCATCGTTTTTGCTTTTTTTTCCTAAGGCTTTTATATATTTAATTTTAGTGTCATCAAAAATTTTCTTATTACTAGAATTGGTAGATAATCTAAATAGGACTGATTTATGTAAGTTGACCAGTGTGCGTTGTGGTACAGTGGATATCGGCTCGGAATGAGAAACCGGTGAGCCGAGTTCGAATTCCAGTTGAATCCATTGTATTCACTAACGCGCAAATACCCTTGGAAAAGGTATTAATCCGTCTCTTCCTTCCAGTTATGGGTTAAATAGCAGGACAGATTGGGTTCTATAGCCTTGGTCGGCAACCAGTCTACCGCAGAAAGCAATGGCAACCTACTGCGGGATAATCTTCTGCCCAGTCAGTCATGTCTCTTTCGAGACATGATCGCCCAAGCGTGTATCAGGTATGGCACCTAAACTGACTGACCAGAAGTCTGTGGTGGTGGTGAGATTCTTTTATGACGTATTTGTGGTTGTATGAATATTTGGTATCAGGTTTAAACTGGCCAGTATTCAGATCAAAGATTACATCATTGAATTTAGCTCGCGAATTACCTCAGCTTACCTGGGGACATGTTCGGAATAGGCTGTCTCTCAATGACAGGGTATTCGTATAGGGATGGACGGATTTACCAGACTGTGAACAGTGTGTCCTTGGTTAAGAAAAACCTCTTTGCACGCCCTATATCAATTTTCCCGGTTTTGACGCCTACGGAAACATGGCGAGTTGACGGCTCGTATTTCCCCCGAAAAACCGTGTTCTGATTGATCGTGTATACGCATGTGGCAACGCATCTCCTCCGTACGCTGGGGTAAAATATATGGTGATTCTGCCGCTGCATGCTACGTCCTAAATGGTGATTTGGTCGATGGAAATGGAGGAGATCTTGCGAGGTCAGCGCCTTTCTCATCAGGGTCTGATCCGATTCTTTTGAGCATCAGTTCAAAATGAAGATTAGAACTGAGCGATTGGTTTCGACAGATTTCAACAAATGATGGTTGACTGCAGCTAGCATCGTTCACGTGAACCAGGCTAGCCTTTATTTTCTATTTAGGTCTCCCTGTCACATCGGAATGGTTTCCTGTGAAAACCTCCACTGGTTAGAATGGTATCTACTTGTGTACCTAGTTAATATGAGTACGTGTTGTTCCCGGCCTGTTCCCAGGCCGTTCTTTTGTTATGATTCATGTCAAGATTCCCAACCTTCTCCAGTTTTTTCAATCCCGCTCTTTCATCTTGACTGGATCAGAATTTTTTTTCCATGACCGTATTTTTTAAAATCTTTTCCCTTTTCCCTAGCAAGAGTGTCTATTGATTTTGCATAAAAAAGAATACAGCAGCCTATATATATATATATATATATATATATATATATATATATATATATATATAGAGAGAGAGAGAGAGAGAGAGAGAGAATCGTAAATAACTTTTGGAAGTCATGGGGTGACTCTTTTACGGTCCCTGAAAATATGTGGTATTTTGGTATATACTGGAGTGGTTTATGGTGGATAGGTTCACATAGTGAACATAAAAATTGTAAAGAGTGAATTAGTCTTGCTTCTGATTAGCTAGGTATAATATAGTTAGTGATGACCAGCCTCAGTTGACTCCTCTTCACCATTGCAGGAAGTTGTGTTATCATAATTTGTGCTACGTTGGTTATGATTAATATTATAAATTTGTAGAATTTGTTTTATCGTGTTTTTTTTTATTATCATATCAAGATTATCGTTGCAACTGTCATAACCCTAACATACTTCCTATGAAAAGGAAATGTCTTACAGATTCCATTTTTTAGCAAACTCTTATCACATTGTATCGGATGTACTAAGAATAATTTTAAGTCTCGATTTTGCCAGCGTAACATATCTTGGAATAATAAAGCATAGAGTAAGTCTACTTTTCTTTCTAAATACTACTGGCAATTGAAAGATGCAAATTAAACTAGTTAAATAGAAAATATTAAGTAAAGCTAGAACATGTAAATCTATAGATGAAATATGTTTTCTTGGCTTTGTCGTCGTCCTGCGGCCTTGGTCGAGATAGAACTCACTACACCCCTCCTGTATTCCCCGTGTATTTGGAAACCTGGCGCAGTTAATAGCCAAATTCATTATCTTGTCAAATAGCTGAATACTTGATGCTTCTCCAAGGATACCAAGGGTGTTTTTATTGTGACATCAACATTGGATGGGTTGCCTCCAGACCCCATTCCGTTATTTAACCCATAATTGGAGGGAAGTGACGGATTAATACCTTTTCCAAGGGTACCAGTGCTTATATGAATGCAGGGTACTCAACTGATAATTCGAACTCGGCTCACCGATTTCTCTTTCCAAGCCGACATCCACTGCACCACAACGCACATCTGTCACTGAACGCTTACAGCACCTGGACTTCCCAAGCGGTCATCTAACTAAGTACTGACCAGGCTCACGTTGCTTAACTTCGGTGATCGAACGAGAACCGGTGTACTCAACGTGATATGTCGTAAGCTTACAAGCTTCCTTGGCTTACAAGAAAAATCCATAAAGAACATTCCACAAAACTGACTTATTGAACTAACGTGAAATAACTAATTTCTGCAACCATAGAATCTTTCATACCCTTAAATATATCTGAAATTATCTCAAATTTATTTTAATGTTTTTACTATTTGCTCGTTTTATAGCTTTAGAAAATTAGTTTATTGAACTGGCAATTTATTATTTACTATTATTATTAATTTATTTTTATTTGTACTTATGAACAAATCTCTTTATAACTTTAAATAATAGCTTACTGAACAGGTAATTTTAAAAAATTACTATTATTATTTTATTTATACTTATGAGAAAATCACTTCATAAATTATTTATACTCATTGGAAAATCACCTTATAACTTAAAAAGACCAATTTAGCTCATTGAATTGGGAATTTTTAAAATTATTATTATTATTATTTTTATCTTTTTCGTACTAATTAATAAATCCATGTCTGTATATATTTCAATATTTTTTTATTTTTATCATTATTCTTAACTATTTGTTGTTTTTTTTTTCTTATATTTATTTTATCTTTTCCAAAGTTTGAATTCGATTTTTCCTTTCTTCTTTTTTACAATTTTTCTTTCTTTTTATTTTTGCCTTTCTTTCCTTTTATTCATTTTTTCCTACCTTATCTTTCTCCGGTTTAAACTTTTTGATATGTGTGGCTTTCCGTGGCAAAACATTTGCTGCACTACTGTCTAGTGAGTCGTTCACACACTGTTCTTTGGGTTGTTATAACCTCCCATCTCAGTTAATTAATCTTATTTGGTGACCTTAATTTTATTTATTTCTTCATTTTTAAAAATATTCTTATCATTATATTACAAAATAAATTAGCCACATTTTAATGTCTGATGAAAGTGTTTTGACACCGATAATTTATAGTTATGAGTTGCAATATGCTATATTAATAATGATAATGATGATAATAATACTAATAATTCTATATATTTGTGCTCAACTTTTCATTGAGCACTTTTTAAAGTAAATATCTTACTGTGGAATGTGCTTCTATTAGTTTCCATTACTTATATATATATATATATATATATATATATATATATATATATATATATATAGTGTTTACATTTTGAATATTTATAAGGGGAGAGTGTTTATTATCGGAGAGAGAGAATTTACGGATATGAACAGCGTAGAGTTTGAATTCATTACTGTTTTGAGACTCTTAGTTGCACTACTGAATGCGATTTTTAGACCAGTATTTATGAAGAAACTCTGACAGTTTTATGCAAGTGCTACTCGATTACTGCAAGACTAAACTTGGATTATGTTAGTGCTTTTTTTTTTCGTATCCTAATTATTTTTTGCATATGCAACTTGCTGTAAATAAACTGTTTACAAAGTGTGCCAATGAAATAAAAAATCGAAAATAAAAGACACGTTGCTTTTATAGAATACATCACTGACAATGTAAAGTTTTATTGATCCAGGGTCGTTTTGTTTTATTTGCGCATGCGTAAACACGTCTTGTAACATAGTGCTACTGCAAATAAACGCAAAAATTCCCGAATGGAATTTCTGTATAGGTCACAGCTTCCTTTGTGCCATGAATGTCACGGATGTGTCTGGTATACATCAACTCTTGTATTTGACACAGAAGCAACCAAATTATGCTTACAATGTACCAAATTTTATGCTATGTATGTATATATGTCAGTCAGTTAAGTGCCATACGTGATACACGCTTTGGGAAATCATGTCTCAAAAGAGACATGACTGACTGGGCAGAATATTATTCTCCCGCAGTAGGTTTGCGGTAGACTGGTTGCCAGCCAAGGCTATAGAACCCAATCTGTCCTATTATTTAACCTATAACTCAAGAGAAGTGACGGAGTAATATCTTTCCCAAGGATATTTGTGCGGAAGTGAATGCAAGGAATTCAACTGGAATTCGAACTCGGCTCCCTGATTTGCCGTTCCGAGACGATATCCACTACACCACAACGCACACCCGCACATGTATGCATGTATAATTCAGAAAATACAGATGTTTTTATCACCCGGTGATATCTTTCTGTTATTATTATTATGCTTTTCATTAAATTATGATCACATGTAAGATCCTCCTTGTTTCTACTGTCAAGACCTCAACAGTTTTCTGTGTATCGTGTATCACTGTAAACAAATATATTGGTGTCGGACAATAACATTGAAGAGATATTAACGAAAGGTTTTCGGTAAATTTTTGTATATAATCAACCTATACACCCTGCCTTTTTAGGAAGTGAACAATCATGTATCTTTAAAGCTTCTTTTCCTTTTTAGCTCATAGAATGTATTGCCTTTCGTACGCGTCTATCACAATCAATATTCTGCAAACCATATACACAATATCGTGAGATAACTTATTCGTTGTTTTCTTCTGTCTGTCTTGCTTTTAAATTCTCTGTTTAATTTTCAATAAATTTATCCTCATTATGTACCCTAGTCTGTTTTTGATTCTAACCAAAAATGTACGTTTTAATTAAATTTGAAAGAAAAACGGACATTTCCAGTTATAAATTCATATTTCTAAAACAAACGTCATCTTTTCAAATTCGGGTCTGAATACTGTTTATATTAATTTCTTTACTTTTTAATTGTTACTTTGAAACAATTTAGGTAAGCAATTATTTTTTCTTTGAGAGTTACTTGGTCGCATTATGCTATTAGTTTGCATTTTTTTCTTGCTAACTGCTATAACTCGATACTAACGTTTATGATATTATATCTTGACTGAATCTAACGTTTCTCTAAAGAGCACTCTATCAGAACTATCTCAGAACACTGAAATCTCTTTCAGATCTTATTTAAGGCGTGTTGCCTAGTTAACTAGCATTACTGGCAGTTTGATATTTACTCCACAGCATCATTAAGACGGGATGGGACAACGTTTTAAGGAGATGAAGACGAGCATGTACGCTCGGGACTAAGGGTGAAAATTTACTCGTGTCCGTAACTGCGGAATCGAACACCATGCATAGTTTATTTTTCTCAGCAGAGTTTCTCTCTCTAAACAAAGTTCCGAGTTCTGATCACGTACTCTGCCGGAAGGCAGAGTGTGTGTTAAATGAGGGTCAGGCTGCGGACTATCACTGGATATATAGTCAAAGTTTGCCCAACGCGATGGAATGAGCACAAGACAGGATGTAAAAAGGGAACCCAAGCGCGTACACATGGGTCAAGTACCAAAATTAACACAGCAAGATCGAGCAGAGCCACCGTCCGTAGACAGAACCCCGACAGAGTCGTAATCTGCTCGAAGACGGTGAATGTGCCGATTGCGAGTTCTAATGGAACTTCGGATATTTACCCAATGTCTCCCCACTGAGACGGGATGTAAAAAACTGTCGGGTTTAACGTGAGGAATCCGTCCGCGAAAACTCGGGTCAAGGTTAAAAATGGCCCAGTCGCCGCATACGAGGAATCGGGCACTAAGGCTGTCATTTAAACGCAGCTGTTTCTCTATTTTTGGTCGGAACTCTGTCTATAGACATTGAGTTAGACCGAGCCATAACAGAATTGATCTCTGCCCGAAGAAAAAAAGCTTGTCTGACAGCTTCCAGTTTGACTCTGCCCTTCAACTGAGCCTCGTTTGGCTACTTTTCTGCGCTGAGGCAGAGTGTCCGAGAAGTAGCGCCCCGGTTCGAACAATTATTATTTATCTACCTCACCACTGAGGCGGAATGAGTCACAATACCATTTTATTGAGTGAAATCCGAGCCCTTAAGACCGTAGAATTTCTCGTAAACACAACACAGGGAATGATTGGCCTTTTTTCCACAGACAAGATTCTGTCATTTAGCTGAGCCTCGCATGAGTTTCTCTTTGAACGCCGGCAGAGAGTCCGACAAATAGGCTCCTGGGTGAAAAAAGATTGTTAATCATCTGTCTCTGCGTTAAGCAAGAAATCGGCAGAGGTTCATTTTATAGCGGAAACTCTGAGCCCTTAACCCGGACAAAGATTTCCCGTAGACACAGCACACGGCAGAGTCGGAAACTTGCAAGTCTTTTTCCCAGATGAGACAATTTTCTTTTAAATGATTGTTGTCTGGGGTCTTCGATGCGCAGAGTCAGAGAGTCCGACAAGTACAAAGTGGAACAATTTTTATTAATCTGCCTTCTCATAGAGGTGAAATACGACATAACTTCATTTTATTGTAGAAAATTATATTTAAGTGACAAATTTTCTAGTAGACCTTGCACAAGGCAGAATCGAACAGCTGACTATTTTTCCCCAGACGAGACTATGTTCTTTGGCTAAGCTGAGCCCGGAGGCAAAGAGCCCGTCACGTAGTGACCCGGTTTGAAAACTTGTTATTTATCTCTCTGCCCACTGAGGTCAAATGCACAGGCAAAACTTTTCTGCAGACACTGCATAGGCCAAGTTCGGGCTCATGTCTGTTTTTTTTTCTCCGGAAGAGACTCTATCATTTGGCTTAGCCTCGTCTGGATTCTTCTCTGCCTGGAGACAGTGTGTCCAACATGTAGCGTCCCGGGGGAAATACTTGTTATTTATCTGTCTTTGCACTTTGGCGGAATGAGACGCATGCTATTGTCAGAAATCTGAGCCCTTAGTGCCGGGCAAAACTTTCCCATGGACCCAGTGTTGGGTACCTGTCTGTTTTTGCCCAGACAAAAGCATGCTCTTCAGCTGAATCTTGTCTGGTTTCTTCACCACCCGGAAGCAGGGTGTTCAACAAGTATTTGAACAATTTTTCTGAACGTTAACCCTATTACGGGTCGAACAATTTTTCTGACGTTAACCCTATTACCACTATATCTCTATACCGATATCGAGCACTTCATAACAAAAGGCACTGCTTGCCAAAACATTTATCAGCAGTAAACCACTGAAGCAAAGCAACAAAAATCTTGGCGCTAAGCATCATCACAACTCAGTTTACCGTTTATCGTTAAAATCAATTATTAAAAATCGCTTGAAACCACCACTCATGGTAGAAACCAGGCTAGCGAAATAACTCGTTTATATATATATATATACTTATATCATAATACAAATAAACTAGAATCCGTTTGTTTACACTAATCTAAATAAACATAAATATTCGAAAAAATATCAACAAACAGAACCTAAATCCGTCAAAATCCGATGAGAAATATGTCGTCGGGTATTGGGGATGAAAAAATAAACAACGGAACAAGAACAAACAGTCAAGCATCCGAAGGAAAGCAAAAAACCTCAAGACGGAACCAAACATCAGAAAAAGTACTCGATACGAAAGTACGGAAGTAGAGCAAGAACACGGAAAAATCTATAAGCGAGCCACAACCTACCGCAGTTTCACCCTACGGATCGTCAGGGAAAGAGGCTCTTTGTCAGTCCGTAAACGGTGAGGATAATTCAACAAGATTTCCTTAATATAAATTATTAATAGGTAAATCCATATAGAGATGGGTATTAACCAGAGTGATATGAAAAGGGTCTGATGTGATGAGCTGTTTAAGCTCATTGAAATGAACTATAGTTTATAACTAATATGACGTGTTGAGTTTTCCTTTATAAACTCTCTCTCTCTCTCTCTCTATATATATATATATATACATATATATATATATAGAGAGAGCTCGATGGGTATATATATATATATATATATATATATGACTTTACATATATATTTTCTGTATTCTTCCGAATTTAAATACATTAAAAGCACAAATATAGTACGGACTTAAATACTCAAGATCAGCTGAATGTACGCTTACAAAAAAATAAAACCTAAAAAAGAAATGAGGATGGAATTATTCCCATTCTACCATCAATTAGATGCTCAGTCGACGTAGAACACAAACACACGTTCTTTTTCAGTGTTATAAACTTGTACAAATATGAATTCAATCGCGTAAAATATATGAAATCATTTTTAAAAAATCGAAGAAATCAGAAAAAACGTCGCACGCCGCATAATCTCTGAGTGTATCGTTTTTATTTGGCTTGTTTAATCTTCACTTAAAAAGATAAAAACTGACAAAAGTCGCCGATTTTCTTTAAATTACGAATTTGCCAGTGAGACGCGTTTACATTTCGGGTTGAGATTGTACAGCTTTCGATTTCTTTCGTCTTTTCTGTCTGCTGAAACCAGCCAATCGATTCGTCAGTTTTATACAAAATATATGCAGCGATTTATAATTTTTTTAGTCTCTCTGAATCGATAATCCAAGATCCAAATAATATGACGCATGTCCCAAAGCGGATGAAACTTGTTTGTGACGTTTTTGGTTTTCCTTCTTTCTAATATTTTTCTGTTAATCTTCATCTTGTCTCAGTTTTATTAGTTGCGCATTTATCTTCGTCTTAAATTACGGCCTTAGAAATGTTCATAAACATTCTCAGGTTGTAGATTAAGATCAGAAAATACTTAAGGGAATAAGGTTTCTTTTTTATTTGTATGTCTTCCAAATAAAATAAGTTTACATTCTTATTTAAGAATACCAGGGGCTGCTAAAATGTTCTCAGGTTGTCTCAGCGTCCAAAATGTAAGCAGATGACTACTCATCATAATTCTTTTTATTTTTAAATCCTTTTTTGATGAGTCAGAGTAATATTTTAGAAACACTTGTATTTGTAGAAAACGGGAATTTTAAATTTCTTCTGCCAATAAAAAGTACTAGATTCTGACACTTCCTTTTTTATGTCTGAATTTCAAGGTTGAAGACTTATTATTATTTACACTATTTACATTAGAGCTGTTGTACTCTTTTGTTATAACAACGTCTCGACCGTTTGGCTCTTCATCAGGTATAGATCAATCCCATCCCAGTAACTTACAAGGAAAGAAGTATACTCTTTATTTAATCTTCCGTTGTAGACTGTTTTCTTTCCATATTCAGTGATACCCCATCTAGTTTTTAGCTTCGCTACTACTTAAATATTTTTCACCCTGTTTCCAAAACATCTAAGTACACAATGCTAGGCCCAGGGATGGAACTCACAATCTCACTAATTCCCGAAAGAATGCATTAATCTATTAGGCTATTACCCCTTGGGATAATTATCTGTGGAGAATTTTATTATTTGATCGTATTTTGGAGAGTTAATTGAGCCTAAAAATCTTCACTCCTTCATAGATATGTTGGACGTTTTGGGTACATATATACTGGTGAGACACCCCCCCCCCCCCCATGAGCCAACACATTTTATAGTTCACCAATAGAAGGCTTAACCAATCAGGAATTTCAGAATAGTTAATGCGACGTGTATAAAAGGTGGCCATATTTTTCCGAGTATTGGAATTCAAATCCGATTCTGGAGAGTGTCTTATTCGAGAGTGATGGTCTTTGACGTTGTTTTATTGAACAGATTACGTGCGGCGATGCCCGGAGAGTAATACACTACGCCTCCTCGGACTTACCCTGTCCTCAGACCTCAAATGGAAGCACTATATTGAATCCATAGCAAAATCTACTGCTAAGAAGATTGGGTCACTATGTCGATCCAGGATGTTTTTTCCACCTGAATCCATCCTGCATATATACAAGTCAACCATCCGTCCGTGCATGGAGTACTGCTGCCATTTATGGTCAGGTGCCCCTGCCGTTCTCCTCAGTGTTCTTGACAAGCTCCAAAGGAGAGTCTGTAATGTGATAGGTACTGATCTGGCGACTCGTCTGCAGCCACTTTCCCATCGTCGAAATGTGGCCTCCCTCTGTCTCTTCTATAAATACTTTCATGGCTTCTGCTCGGATGAGCTTAAGTCACTGATGCCTCCTCAACAGGTGTTTACCCGTTCAACCAGACTGGCAACTGGGTCCCACCCATTCACAGTCAGGTTAGCCAAACGCAGACGACAATTCTACTCCTGCAGCTTCCTCTCTCGCACTTCCCGCCTGTGGAACTCACTCCCGTATTCTTGCTTTCCTGACGGCTACGACCTCCAGAAATTTAAAAGCAAAGTTAATACTCACCTACTAACCACTGGCCTCTAGCTCTCTCTCCCCTCCCCTGTATAACCTTCCCTTTCTCTCCGCCCATGTACCTGTCATTGCACCTGCTTTCTCAGTTTTCTATTGTTCCTTTCTAACTAGCTAGTACTCCTCACTCTTTTCTAATTAATCTTTCTACATTTATGTAACCCCCTGCACATCAGTGGCGTTTCTGCCTTGCTCGGGGTGAAATGATTAAAAAAAAAAAAAAAAAAAAAAAACTCTATATCCATATAATATGACGGACATGGTCAACAGATGCCAAGAGGACACTATATCCAGAAACGTTGTCAACATTATCTTCAATCCCTTACTTTGTGACCATCATGGACTGTTGTAACTACATTATATACATTCGGGAGATTGATTTTTTTAATAATCAATACATTAACTGACCCCTTATTCTCTATTACAATCAATACATAAACTGATCCCTGACTTTGTGACCATCATGGACTGTTGTTGATATGATATACATTCGGGTGATTGATTCTCTATTATAATCAATACATAAACTGATCCCTGACTTTGTGACCATCATGGACTGTTGTTGATATGATATACATTCGGGAAATTGATTCACTATTATAATCAATACATATTCTGATCCCTGACTTTGTGACCATCATGGACTGTTGTTACTATATAATATACATTCGGGTGATTGATTCTCTATTATAATCAATACATAAACTGATCCCTGACTTTGTGACCATCATGGACTGTTGTTGATATGATATACATTCGGGAAATTGATTCACTATTATAATCAATACATAAACGCTTTATCCTGCTCTTTATCCATAAATTATGGCGAACTTTACCAACAAGATATAAGTGGTAAGACGGGTATTTGAGAAGACCTTATAAACGATATTTATATTTTAATGCAAAAACACAGACACAATAAAATAAAACTCAGCTTATAAGAAAATTGGGACGAGTGTTCGAAACTAGTGTATGTCAGTTCTGATATTTTTGCTTCTTCTCGCCAAGAATATGTCGAAGGCTACCATCCTATATCTATTATTCGCTTTATTAGGTAGCTGGTTAGTTTCCTTGTTGACTATCTAGCCATAGTAATCTATTGGATACTAATAAGAATTAGAGAGTTATTTTTTAAAGAGTGACATGACATTGACAGCACGTTGATGGAAGAAATGATTGGCCAATTAAACTTTACTGAAAAAATTGGATTCCATGATAAAATTTGTTACTCAATAAATGAAGATAAACATCGATGTCGTGATCTAGTGGAACACTGACAGTATATTCATGTTATTCATGTATATCCACGACGAACAACAATTTACTAATAAGAATAATGTCTGGTTAAAATAAAACGGTTTAAAACATATGGAAAGAGAATAATGCTATATATCAAATGCTTGTTTCTTTTAGGAGAGATTTCTGGCTTTAAGTTCCCAAAATATTGTAAAAATCTCTGATCTTTGGGTGATGTGCATGAGGGTGTGCCCGATGGAATTTCGGTCCGTGTGTCCTTGTGGATATATTTGTTGATAGGTAATGTCACAGTCGTTTGTATGCGTAGATATATTTTAATTTGGTTGCACATTTATAAATCTACCATTCGTCCGTATATTGAATATTGCTGCAACATCTAGTTTAGTGCTCCTGGTATACATCTAGCTATTCTTGACAAAATCTGAAACATAATCTGTAAAATTATCCATCTTGACCTGGTATCTCGGTTTCAGTTACGTCCCCATCGTCATAAAAGGGTTTCTCTCTATCTTCTTTTTCTATATCTATGTTTATTGTTATAATGAGCATTCTTATTTTTTTAACAAAACCTCATCTGATTTTAGCGTAGTTTTCTTATAATATACTAGCAGTATAGCCCGGCGTTGCTCGGGTGTAATGAAAGCTTTAAAACTAATCAATGTTCCTGGAACTCAGACTCAGCCTAAAGAATATTTGTGTGAATTTTGTTGAGAACCGGATAAAAATGTTGGATTTATATAAAGGACATACAGACAGATAATTAGACACACACACACACAAACTTGCCTTTTATATATATATTATCGATTTTCTGCACTATTTTAAGAACCGAAAACTTGAATCTTTTGAATATCGTTACTTATATCTTTGTCTATGAGTGTATCAAATTTGATTTAAATCGAACCACTCCTTCTATAACCTGATTCTTTTATTATGGATTTTCGATATTTATCGGGTGTACCTCGACACAAAACCTAGTTAAGAACACTCGCAGACGCTTATAATACAACTGTGTAAATTTTCAAGAAAATATCGGTACATCCCTTTCAGAGTCTATAGGTAACGGACACACACACCCACAGAAACAAACACACACCCACAGACACAAACACACACAAACATACACACACAGACAAAATTCCATTTATAAATAAGTTTAGATTCAGACCAAGTCAGGCAGAAATGCTACTGGTGTGCATGGGGTTATAGCGAAAGAAAAACAAGATACATAGGATATTGAAGAAAAAATGAGATGGATGGAAATCAAGCAGATTGAAAATGGCAATTGACGTTGTATTTAAACTTTTAGAGATTGTAACTATCAGTGAAGCAATCGAACTGTATAGAGTTCTACAAACAGGAAGTGCGAGAAAAGAAACTGTTAGAGAAGAGGCGTGACATTTAACTATTTTGTCGGTAAAAGGGTTGGAACATGATGCCAATCTAGCGGCACTAGTAAATACATGTGGTCGGGTAACAAGGGAAAACAGCAGATTGAACTCTTCCATCTACCACATACACTTCCCCTCACAAGAGCAGATCAGCTTAAAGCAGATAAGCAGAAGAGCGATAGGCAGAGATAGCCAAAACTGCTACCCTACTACCATTGGGAGTGCCTGTTCTAGCATTACTTCCTAACTGTTATTTATCGTTCTACTAACAAAGTTCCAAGTATTTGTATTTTGCTGTATTTAATATATATACCGTGACTTCTTATTTTGGTTGTTGTATTATTTCTTGCTGGACATCTTAACCGGGTTCACGACACTTTTAATCGTAGAAGGGGAGCCTTTTTGCTTTCCATCAGCCTGACTGATGTTAACCTCCGGTAGAAGGATTCGTTGCACCTTCGCGGAACTGAGATTCACTGAAGGACATGAAGTAGAAAAATTATATTGAATCAATTGCTACATATTCTGAGAGGACATATGCTTAACATCAGGAAGATACAAGGGGAATTTCTGAGACACATAATGACCTAGAACGGCTTGAAAATTCTGATATTCACAAGATAGATAGACGTCAAAAGTGACAGAGGAAACTGCATAACATACTTGTTGAGCTTATGTAAATAGATGACAGAACAATGCTTGGGAGAAATAAGTAAAAGACCTAACTTATTAAGGGCTACAAAGAACAGGGCTACATGCTGAGGGGACATCGTACATAGAAAAGAATTATCGCGCTTTACAGTTTTTTTCCCAGAGAATCTACACTAACGGCCATAATTTTTAGGCCACCCCGGTTTTTAAAAAATGATGTATTTCATACTATTTTTAGTATTTATTGCCAAGTCGATAATTTTAAATGAAAATAGAATGGTTCTTTTGTGCATAAAACGAACTGTCTTGGTGTTTTTTTTTGTTTTTTTTTTAATCATCTCACCCCAAGCAAGGCATTCCACTGCCACTATTGCGCATGGGGCTACATAGGGGAAGGTAAAGAGAAGGAGTGGTTAGACATAGGGAATGTCAGGAGGAAGGTGACAAATGAGTAAGGATACCGAGGATGAGGGTTGGGCAGATGGGAAGAGTGTTTGATAGAATGGGAGCAGGTTAGTGAGTTAGGAGGTGTCTATTGACCTTACATTTAAACTCCTGGAGATTTTAGCCGTCGGGGAAGCAATCGTGTGGAAGGGAATTCCAGAGTCGGGAAGTGCGAGGAAAGAAACTGTTGGAGTAGAAGTTGCGGTTGCATTTTATCGGTTTCACTGTAAAAGGGTGGGATCTAGTTGTTAATCGAGTATCTCGTGCAAATTCGTATTTAGGGGGCACCAGTGTCTAAGTTCATCGGAGCAGAAGCCGTGAAAGTATTTATAGAAGAGACACAGGGAAGCCACGTCGCGTCGGTGAGAGAGAGACTGCAGGCGGTCTGCCAAGTCGGTATCTATCACATTACAGATCCTCCACTGAACCTTATCGAGAAGCCCGAGGAGAATAGCAGGGGCACCCGAGCAGATATGGCAGCAGTTTTCAATGCACGGGCGGATGGTAGATTTATATATGTGCAGGATAGATTTAGACGGAAAAAAACTTCTGGGCCCTACACAGAGAACCGACTTTCATAGCAGCGGATTTAGCAATGGATTCGATATAGTCATTCCATTTGAGGTCCGCTGAAAGTGTGAGACCAAGGAGGCGTAGTGTTTTACTTTCTGGGAAGCAAGCCTGGTTCATGCTAATGGGAGGTAGGTGGTGTCCAGTTTTTGTGCTCTCTTCCCTATGCTATTCTCTTCTTGTTATTGCCTGGCCAAAGCAAAGCCTTTCTGGCTGCCTTTTAAAATTTTGCACAGTAATAAAAACAAAATAACCATTCTATTTTTATTTAGAATTATCCAGTATGGCAGTAAATACTAAACATAGTATTAAATATATAAATTGTTTCTAAAACTTGGGTGGCCAGTAATTATTGGCCGGAAGTGTATATTACATGATTTAACTTTAGTTCAAATATTGTATACTCTTGTCAAATCTAGCCTTGTGTTTCTATTTGGAGATTCTTAAGAAAATCTAAAAGAAGAATGCAATGTTATACGTCCTGACATAACACCTCGGGTTCAGTCACTTTTCCACTACAGTGAAGTAACTTACTTGTGCTGTTTCGATAATATCAAATTTGTTCTTGATTTATAAATTTAAGCGCAATACTAGGTCTCAACATTTGATAGTTGAAGTTGCCATAAAGGAAACTGTACGTTCTATGCTAGGCTTTTCTTCTTTTGCACTTCTCGGTTGTAGAACTATCTTTAGGCCACTTGCTTTCCATGTAACTTTTATTTTCAAACATTTAAATGAGATATCAATCGTTTATTGAATCCTTCTATTTTATTTAATAATTTTCTTTTTCTTATAGTTTTTAATAATATTTATCTTTTTATCTTATTATTTAACACCTAGTCACTCTTGTTACTTAGTAGCTTTATTGCCTTACTTGAGGCTAAATGATTACTTAGTAGCTTTATTGCCTTACTTGAGGTTAAATGATTACTTAGTAGCTTTATTGCCTTACTTGAGGTTAAATGATTACTTAGTAGCTTTATTGCCTTACTTGAGGCTAAATGATTACTTAGTAGCTTTATTGCCTTACCTGAGGCTAAATGATTACTTAGTAGCTTTATTGCCTTACTTGAGGTTAAATGATTACTTAGTAGCTTTATTGCCTTACTTGAGGCTAAATGATTACTTAGTAGCTTTATTGCCTTACTTGAGGCTAAAGGATTACTTAGTAGCTTTATTGCCTTACTTGAGGCTAAATGATTACTTAGTAGCTTTATTGCCTTACTTGAGGCTAAAGGATTACTTAGTAGCTTTATTGCCTTACTTGAGGCTAAAGGATTACTTAGTAGCTTTATTGCCTTACTTGAGGCTAAAGGATTACTTAGTAGCTTTATTGCCTTACTTGTGGCTAAATGATTACTTAGTAGCTTTATTGCCTTACTTGAGGCTAAATGATTACTTAGTAGCTTTATTGCCTTACTTGAGGCTAAATGATTACTTAGTAGCTTTATTGCCTTACTTGAGGCTAAATGATTACTTAGTAGCTTCATTGCCTTACTTGAGGCTAAATGATTACTTAGTAGCTTCATTGCCTTACTTGAGGCTAAATGATTACTTAGTAGCTTTATTGCCTTACTTGAGGCTAAAGGATTACTTAGTAGCTTTATTGCCTTACTTGAGGCTAAAGGATTACTTAGTAGCTTTATTGCCTTACTTGAGGCTAAATGATTACTTAGTAGCTTTATTGCCTTACTTGAGGCTAAATGATTACTTAGTAGCTTTATTGCCTTACTTGAGGCTAAAGGATTACTTATTAGCTTTATTGCCTTACTTGAGGCTAAAGGATTACTTAGTAGCTTTATTGCCTTACTTGAGGCTAAATGATTACTTAGTAGCTTTATTGCCTTACTTGAGGCTAAATGATTACTTAGTAGCTTTATTGCCTTACTTGAGGCTAAATGATTACTTAGTAGCTTTATTGCCTTACTTGAGGCTAAATGATTACTTAGTAGCGATTGCCTTACTTGAGGCTAAATGATTACTTAGTAGCTTCATTGCCTTACTTGAGGTTAAATGATTACTTAGTAGCTTTATTGTCTTACTTGAGGTTAAATGATTACTTAGTAGCTTTATTGCCTTACTTGAGGCTAAATGATTACTTAGTAGCTTTATTGCCTTACTTGAGGCTAAATGATTACTTAGTAGCTTTATTGCCTTACTTGAGGCTAAATGATTACTTAGGTAGCTTTATTGCCTTACTTGAGGCTAAATGATTACTTAGTAGTTTCATTGCCTTACTTGAGGCTAAATGATTACTTAGTAGCTTTTATTGCCTTACTTGAGGCTAAATGATTACTTAGTAGCTTTATTGCCTTACTTGAGGCTAAATGATTACTTAGTAGTTTCATTGCCTTACTTGAGGTTAAATGATTACTTAGTAGTTTCATTGCCTTACTTGAGGTTAAATGATTACTTAGTAGTTTCATTGCCTTACTTGAGGTTAAATGATTACTTAGTAGCTTTATTGCCTTACTTGAGGCTAAATGATTACTTAGTAGCTTTATTGCCTTACTTCGTTGAGGCTAAATGATTACTTAGTAGCTTTATTGCCTTACTTGAGGCTAAATGATTACTTAGTAGCTTTATTGTCTTACTTGAGGCAAATGATTACTTAGTAGCTTTATTGCCTTACTTGAGGCTAAATGATTACTTAGTAGTTTCATTGCCTTACTTGAGGTTAAATGATTACTTAGTAACTTTATTGCCTTACTTGAGGTTAAATGATTACTTAGTAACTTTATTGCCTTACTTGTGGCTAAATGATTACTTAGTAGCTTTATTGCCTTACTTGTGGCTAAATGATTACTTAGTAGCTTTATTGCCTTACTTGAGGCTAAATGATTACTTAGTAGCTTTATTGCCTTACTTGAGGCTAAATGATTACTTAGTAGCTTTATTGCCTTTTACTTGAGGCTAAATGATTACAAAAAAATACCTGAGTATATGAATAGACTTAAAATATCGTACAATAATGTTATTTTCTAATTTTAATTCGCATAGTTCCTACATCATTATATTAAATTAGCTCTGAGTTATTCTGAGCGAATTAGTCTTAAAACCTTTTTTCTTTTGAACTCGAATAGAAGCCATTGGTTCAGACTAAAAATATGCAGTATTCTAATATTTTCTCACCTGTTCTTAATAATTCTATAGCGCTATTGTTAGTAAGGTTCAAACACATCTCACTGTGAATTGTTCTAGAAACTATATTCTCAATAAGAAAGTCAGTTTAAACATTCATTCTAGTCTTACTCTTTGACGTTGTTTAAACAATTTTGAACGTTTTATATTTCAGGTTTCACCTCTTGTGACTTTTCAGGTTTCTCTTTGATATTCAATGCTTGTGTAATTTGTCTCTTATAGAGTCTAATTTCTTTTAAGAAGGTTTTCTCATCGTTTTACTTTTATTCTTGCTTTCTTTATGTCTTGCCTCTCAGCATTTTCTTTTTCTGTCTATTTCTGTTTTTTCTTTCTTTGTTTTTTCAATCTTCCTTTGAATGGCAGCATTCTTTATTCATTTCATCTTTTATATAATTTCGCCTTTCTTTTGTTTTTCTTTTTTGCCTTATCTTTTATGCTTGATTATCTTGACCATTATCAGTTTTTCTTCTTATTTCTGATGTTGTCTTCTTTCTTTCTTTCTTTCTCTCTTTTTGTGATTTTGTCTTTTCTATTTCATACTTATCTTGTCTTCCTTCCTTCCTTCCTTCCTTCCTTCCTTCCTTCCTTCCTTCCTTCCTTCCTTCCAACCTTTCAAATTATTCGTTAAGTTTGAGTGGTTAATTAGATGTTCTCTCTCTCTCTTTCTTTCTTTCTTTCTTTCTTTCTTTTTAAATTCAACTTTAAGGGTTACTTCTTAATTATTAGCCTTTTTTCTACCTTTCAAATATCATTCGTTTTTTATGAAACCCACTATTTTTAAAAATATCCCGAAGCACCTGGATGAACTCAGCAGGAATACCTTTTGAAATTCACGCATTAAACCAAAACACCTTTCAAATTTTGATCATGTGTGAATATCGGCTCACTACAGGTAGGAACAGGTGTTTATGAGATTCAACCTCCTTTGTTTACTCTTTCTTGAAAGCTGTGTGGGGTAGAGGCCTTTTCAGAAACGTCTTTGAAATTGTATTTTCAATTTCAAATGGTACTTCTTACGGTTACCGAGAGATGTTAGAAACAGAATAATTGAAAACCCAAAAGTTAAATATTAACCTTCAAGTAGTCAGGCAAATGGCCACATGAATGAATCACACAATGAAGATTGAACGCACGGCAGTTCAGGTCCAAGTCAAATATATTCTAATTATGAAAATAATAAAAACATCTTCAGAAATTGCTCTTTGGGGTCGAATACATTGTAAAACAATGAAATCTTCCAGGAAAAAACAGTCTTTGAAACAAAATGAAACTGGAAGGCAAGTGATCGAGGAATTCAAGCGGATATAGAGTAAAAAGGTACTTTTTAGTAAAGTGTTCTTAGATATGTTGTGGATTTGGGTTTAGATCCAAATAAAAACACAACGCAAGGTAATCCGGTATAAACGCAATATATTGTAGAAGAGAAATATCTACATAGAAGGTTAGTATAACGTCGTAACAATACGATTAGTGGAATACGAGAGAATGCGAGATAATAACGAGACGTGAGACTTAGCAATGCGATAACCTCAGGATTAGATCTCCTGTAATGCACTGTAGTCGTCCCTCTGTAGTAGTATGACTATTACTATAAATAGTCTGTGGAAGAGTTCATCTTTAAAATAATAGGGAAGGTGCCCCAACATCCCACTCCCAAGTTTTTTTTACTTGGAATGTCTTTTAATACTTCTTTCTTTTCGGATTAATTATTAACTGCTCCGTTGATTTCCTCTTTTTTTTCGACGGCCTCTGTTGAGGTTCCAACTGGGGCATTTGAATATCACATGTGTCATAAATGGTGTCTAACGCCTCTTCCTCTTGAGGCGTTTCGATTTCGCCTTTCATCAGCCTTTTTTTTATCTGGTTTATATGACACTTGTGAGCAAACCTAGGTCTGTCAATCATGTAGACCATGTTGCCAAACCGTCTTTTGATGATGCCTGGTTCCCAAAATGACATATTGTTTTTATAATTTTTGAAATAAACTTTTTCATTTTGACTAAAGGTTCACTTTGGTGTGATAATTACTGGTGCGTCAGTGAGATTCATATTACATTGGCATCGCTTTAAGTTCTTTTCTTTGTGTTGGTTACATCTGAGGTTAGTTCCAAATACCACAACGCAAGGTAATCCGGTATAAACGTAATATATTGTAGAAGAGAAATATCTACATAGAAGGTTAGTATAACGTCGTAACAATACGATTAGTGGAATACGAGAGAATGCGAGATAATAACGAGACGTGAGACTTAGCAATGCGATAACCTCAGGACTAGATCTTCTGTAATACACTGTAGTCCTCCCTCAAATAGTCTGTGGAAGAGTTCATCTTTAGAGTAATAGAAAAGGTGCCCCAACAAATACAATGCCTTACTCAAGCTAAGAAATATTGGAGAAATAGGGTTCTAGGAAGTAAGGAAACCGTAGAGGCAAAAATAATCTTGGTAATGCAAAGTTCGCTGAGAATAAACGTTTTTGGAAAACAAGCGCTCTTGTAGAGAAAGAGGTCCTTGAAGCAAATGATTTAGTTTTGTGATCGATGCCCTCTAAAAAACAAATCGCCTTTGTTAAAAAATGCCCAGTGAATCAAGATCCTGACACCGAAGCCAACTTGAAAGCAAAATCACTCTTGCAGTTTTATCATTATTTTTAGCCAGAGGTTATTCAGTTCAAAGTTCTATCGTATGTTTATTGGTCTTGGAGTAAAAGCGCTATTTGAAGCACGGTGATACTGAAAACAAAACAGAAAAGACAATTGGAGACGAAACTTTCTCTGAAACCAGATAAGATTAATGGCATGTTTCCTTGTCTTGAGAAAATCTTGAAGGCAAAGAGCTTTTTCTCCAAAATGATTCATCAGTCTTTGCAATAAGATCTTGGATGAAATGCGCTTTTTTGATCTAAGGTGATCTCGGAGCAGTCTTTTATGAAAGGTGATCCTAGATCAAAATATCTATTTTATTCAGATCTGTGTTGGAGGTAATACACTCTTAGATGGAAGGATATGTTTATGTCAAATCGAGTTTCAAGAGCTCTTGAATGCAGAAATATCTAGAATTAAAACGATCCTTTTCATGCAAGGATATTTTGTAGAATCGTTCTCTTCATATCATTGTTCTCTCTAAATCAAGACATTTAAAATGAAGGCATATAACTGATATTCATATAATTTCAAGATATACGTCTATTTACCTGGAACACTATATATATATAGTGTGGGTGTGTGTGTGGTGTGAGAGAGAAAGAGTTTGATCGTATAAAATCTTTACGTCTTAAACCTTGTTTTACGATATATCACATTTCATTATGTACAATACAAACTAATTAGATATTAATAAATAGCAATGTGCCTAGAAACAAATTCATCTATAATTCTAATTGCAAATGTTTTTGTTGATTATTAGAAATCTTTTCTTTATTATTTATTCTATTATTATATTTCTTTCTTTTTTAAAGATGAAGAACAGGTTTTCTGGATGGTCTAGAGGCCATTCCATTAATTTGGAAGCTTTGAAAACATTTTTGGCAAGGGACACTTGGTTCTTAAAATATTTTCTTATTGATCAATTTATTTTCTAGCTTATTTTCCATTTAATGTTTCCCCAAATCAATTTTTGTGACATTCTTAAAGACGCATTTGTTTCTCGTGTGCATCTTGCCAATAGTTTAATTTTTTTTTATTTTTCTCTGAAAATTATCCAACATTTGCTCAATTTCTATATTGTTGCATTCCTATGAATCAACATTTTACATCTTTTTTCTATTCAACCTAACATAAAATGACGATCTTAACTTAATCTAGATAAATCATATATATATATATATATATATATATATATATATATATATATATATATGTAGTTATGAATCAATTGTACATTGCAACACGGATATTTCTATGTTTCGAGATAGATTCTCTTCATCAGGCAATGTTTGATGTTAGTTGTACAGATAATGTACATTTAAATACAAACACCTTCGTAATGCACAATTAATTCATAACTATATAATTATATTAAGCTCTATAATATTCGTTCTATTGACCACTGTTCATAATAAAATAAATGCCGCGGCACTCAAAATAGTAAAACCATGAGTCCTCTTCACCTGGAATTATATATATATATATATATATATCAAGCGGGACGATAACTCTACTAACACGCACGGAAATATTGAAAGTGAGAAAAGATGAAAAAATTTCCAAAGGAATTGAAAATCTAATCCTAAACACTAAACAGGGGATAACCATCTACTATTGTTCAAATGAATGGGAAGGAATGTGAACTGAGAGAATAAAAATGGCTATTATGTTGTTCCCAGACCAAAATAAATTACTAAGTGAAAGAACAGAAATTATGTAACCATACCAATAAATACCTGTTAGGATCATGCAAACAGGGAATAATTAACTTCTCCTAATTTTGAAAATTGTGGGTTCATAAAAACGTGAGAGTTTAAAAATGGTAAAACCAATATTTGTCTAAATTTTTGAGATGTGGTATTATTTACACTACTTACATTACTCGGACTATTGTCCTCAACGTGGTTGCCATTTGTACGACATTTCGGCTGTTGTATGATCTGGCCTTCTTCAGGTGCAATGAAGCTGTGGAAAGGCTATAACAACATAACAAATCTGTAACATGAACAGAGAGAGAAAAAAATCAGGCGTAGCTAACCACAAATGGAGGGAAAAAGTGGATCGCCGCCCCCTGTGGAATGAGGCTGGAATAATAGATAGAGAACGCCACTGGAAACTGCGTGAACTTAAGGAATCAGTACATATGCTAGGCTACAAAAATCTCCTAAGGATTGTGATGAATGCAATATAGGAACCGATAATACGGAGTGCTAGAGAAAAATCATGAGTGCAATATGAGCACTGGTAAGAAATATTAGACAAAGCCATTAACAGAAAAAAATTCAATATGAACTGTGATAAAAATATCCTAGAGAAGACCATTAACATCAAAAAATAGTAGAGAAAAAATTTAACATCTAAAATTGCAATATGAAAATGGTTACTGAAGATTAGGTTAATAAGTCCTGGAAATTCAGTTGTTGTTGTCCTTAAGGATACATGGGCCAATGGATATAGACGTTTGTTAGTTCCAGTGACTTGAAACAAAGAATTGTGAGTTCACTACCAGGTGAACAAGTTATTTTGAAAGTCGGGTTAGATGGAGATAACACATGGCTACCAAAAGAATCTTCTCACAATGAATGAAAATGATATAACCATAGCATCTTAAAAAGGTCAGAAAACGGCGCAAACGTCGTACAAATGGCAACCAAGAGGAGGACAACAGTCCGAATAATGCAAATAGGATCAAATTAGTTATTGTAAATCGCTTCAACAGACCGAAATGTAGAAACATATCTAGCGAAATAACTGGGTTTATAATGAAATATATATATATATATATATATATATATATATATATATATATATATATGTATATATATATATATATATATATATATATATATATATATCCCATAATTCAGCGGTAGAATCGCCGACTGACGCCAATTCGGTCGGGTTTCAATCCTGGGTAAAAAGCAATCGGATGTCTAATCTTACTGGTGAACTATGATGAGCGGATGACTATATATTCCATAAACACAAAGCTCTCTACAACAAGTCATTAAAAAAATGCGGCTACAGAAACGAAGACATCCAATACATAACAAACAACAACCCCAACAAAAAAAGTAGTAACAGAAAAATCATTTGGTACACACCTCCTTTCAACCAAATGATCAACACCAAACTAGGACAGAAGTTCCTAAACTTAATTAAAAAACATATCCCAACAAATAACCCCCTCAGTAAAATCTTAAACAAAAATACACTCAAACTTAGCTACAGCTGCACAAACAACCTAGAAAAAATCATAACTAACCATAACAAATATATCCTAAATCAACACGTAAACCAAAATAAAACCGGCAACCAAAACACAACCAAACCCAACAACGAAAACATGTGTAATTGTAAAATCCCTAGCAACTGCCCACTACAAAACAAACTCAATAATCTATCAATGCAACATAACATCCATCGAAAATCCAAGTATAAATAAAGCGTATATCGGATCAACTAAGAATACTTTTAAGCAGCGCTGGTACTTGCACCTAACCTCATTTAAAAGCAGATTATACCAAAACCAAACATCCCTTTCCACATACTTTTGGAAGCTAAAGAAGTCAAAACAGAAACCCAAAGTAAAATGGAAAATCCTAGAAAAAACTAGAACTTGCAACTCACTTAACGACATTTGCCCTTTATGTCTAAGTGAAAAACTACACATTCTTCAGTACCCTAACAGCAACGATTTATTAAACCGTAGATACAAATTAGCAATAATATGCAAACATCGCAAATATTTCTCGCTAACCCTATAAATAAACAGAAAAAGAAAACAAACCCTATACAATACCAAGAAAAAATAATGCAGTTGCAGCAGAATAGTAGATAAATAAATAAAAATATCGACACGATAAAAAACAAAAAAATAAAAAAACAAAAAAAGCACACACCCCAATACAAAATAACATAAATTAAATTAAGAATAAACCAACCCGAAAACAAAACAACACCTACCAACCCCTAAACCAAATAACAACATGCAAGACGCCAGCAGCTTAAACCCTCTCAAGATAAATAAATTAACCTATCCTGAACTCAGCCACAAACAAAGACTTAACCCTAATACCTTAAAAAGGTCCACAGAACTCAAAATACAGACCAACCCCTCTAACACCCAAAAAAACCCCAAATCCAACACAAATAAACGGGCTTTTCAACTAGACAATTCTCATTTCTAAAAAATACCTGAAGATGAAGCCAACAACGTAATGGGCTGGCTTCAAAACACGAAAAGTTTTGTGTAATGATACTATGAATTTATAAAAACATTGTAACAACCATTACAGTATATATATATATATATATATATATATATATATATATATATATACACTGATAATTTCAGATATTTTTTTATTTCATAAAGTAAACGGTATATTATGCTTTAAAAGTTTCTAGACAGAAATCCACATTCTAAATTCTATATGATCATGCGGACGGACGCAAAACTGTATTCACGAAAAATTTCTTCACAACTGATATAACAGATATTATATATAAATTTCACAAGTTATCATCAAACCTTATTTTTAGTATAAACAGAGATTTTTTGTCTTTATCACTTGGCTTTGCTTTGCTTTTTAGAAAGCTGAAAAACTGAAAAAAATGGCAAAAATAAAGCAGCAACTCCAAGTGGAACTGACACAAATACTGATGCAGCGAATCAAAACAAAATGAATTCTGTCTTTCTTTTTGTATCTTCTGATACGCATTTTATTTCCTAACACCCACTGCAACCTTCCACTCACTTTGCAACGCGGCTTTCACCTTTTACGGTATATCCATAAATCACTTAACCCAGGAGTGCCCTAACCAACAACCAAAAAGTCATGACCGATCGACCTGAGCCTTTACCCACTGAATGCGCGTTCGCTTCCCCGTCAAATTATGTCTGTTTTGACATTTTGGCCCGTATACAGAACTCTCGAGTACACGTTCTGCATGGTAACGCTTCTCAACAAACAACGTGGTCAGTCTCGCGTCTCTTTCTTTTTTCTTTCTTCTTTTTTCTTCCTTATGTTTTTCTTTACGTTTGTTTCTATTTTAGTCTTTCTTTAAATCAGTTTTCTCTTCTCTCAATCAAAATTGTTTCTCTTCATAGGTCAACAATCACACATTGTGTTTGCCATCCGTCTTTACAGTTTCTGTTTCTTTCATGTTGCATCCCAATATTCACTCTTCCTTTCCTTCTAAAATTTATTGCTTTCTTTTATACTTCCGCTGCTATTCTTTGCTTTATATCTGATCTGAACATTTTCCCGCCTTTTGTCTGCACTGTACACTTTTCTGCCTGGCATTTCTTTACTTATCAAAGTTTTTTCGTTCCAATATATTTACAGGTTATATTTTTCTCTAAGTCTGTTTTTCATTTATTCTGTTTTCATCTTCCGATTTGATTCTACTCTCTGTCCGCCATCTTTATGTTTATCGCATCTATTGTCTCTGTTCCAATATTTGCTTGAAACCTTTCTCTTTCGCCTCGTTCATTCTTTTCATTTTTTTACTCCCCATTTTCTTCACTTTCTTTCCTCTTTTCATACATTATTCATCACACATTCTTATCTAATTCTTGTCATACTTTCATCTTTCTTTCTGCTTCTAACTTCCTCTCTTCCGTTCTTGAAAGCGCGACGTTGTTCTCAAGATCCGTATTATAAACAAACTCTCGGTGTTGTCTTTTTTTCCGATGACTTTTCACGGGAGATTTTTTAAAAATATTTGTTTCTTGGATCCTTGCTTATCATTTGGTATTGATTTCTTCCTTTAGAAGCGATACTTTAGCTACTAACATTCAGAAAATGTTCTCGAAAAGACTGCCAAACAGGCCTGACAGGCAGTGTGACATCACAGGAAGTTTTTTCTTTTCTTATTTATATTTCTTTTTTTGTTTAGACTTATATTTTTTTCCACTGATATCCAATAAAGCACCTGCAATGAAGAAGGACGTTGGTTTTCAGCATAAAACGTAATCCAAAAGTTTTGTTATGACTGGAGAGGTTAGTTTATTTTAACATCTGCTGGGATAAACGATAGCTTTTTGCCATTTGACATGAAAATAGCCATACGTATTCCTACACTTTTAGTAAAATCATCCAAACTCTGCCCTCAGAAAAGTACTTTTAAACTTTCCAATGTAAACTGTTATTTCTCTCGAGGATGAATAGATTAAATACTGATATGATTAATTTTGCGTCATAAAACTATTCCTTGGCCTTTATCTGACATCGAACGCTGACAATTGTCTTTAGTGAGGAAGGCCCAACAATATCAGTTGTATTTTCATGGTAAATAAATTTCTATTTATTAGTGTATTGTGAAAAAGACAAAAAGAAAAAAATATTATTTTCTTAAAACAATGAGATCTTAACACATTGGTGTCTGACATAAAGAAAGAACAATCAGTTTATCTCAGAAGGAGTTTATTCGAATAGAATATTTTTTGTTTGCTGAATTCTCATTGGAGGAAGTTCGGCGCAGTAAATATACAATATTTTACTTAATTTAGAGGCTGTTGTTGAAAAGGTCTTTTATGTACAGAGAAAAAAATGTAGAAAATAGATTTTGCATCACAGAAAAAATTAAAAGAACTGTCCGATAACCATCTTTCATTAAAATATACACATTTTTTTAATCATATCGCCCCGAACAAGGTGGTAACGCCTCTGATGTGCAGGGGGCTACATAAGAGAAAAAGATTAGGAGATTGAAGAGAAGGACGAACCAGTTAGAAAGGAGCAAGAGAAGGATGGGAATACAGGTGTGATGACAGTCGCAAAGGTGTAGAGAAAGGACAGGATATACAGGGTGGTGTGGAAAGAATTACAGTAATGTAGTTAAGAGATGAGGATTTGACCTTGCATTTAAATTCCTGGAGGTTGTAGCTGTCAGGAAAGCAAGAATAAGGAAGCGAGTTCCACAGGCGGGAAGTACGAGAAAAGAAGCTGGGGGGTAGAATTGTCGACTGCATTTGGTTGATCTCTGGTTGCACGAGTAAAAACCTGTTGCGGAGGCACTAGTGACTTGAGTTCGTTGGAGCAGAAGCCATGGAAGTATTTATAGAACAGACACAGGGAAGCCACATCTCGTCGGTGGGAAAGTGCCTGTAGTCGAGCCGCCAAGTCAGCACCTATCACATTACTGATTCTCCTTTGGAGTCTGTCAAGAATACGGAGATGAACAGCGGGGGCACCAGACCATATATGGCAACAGTACTCCATGGCTCTATGTAGATAATAGTCCAGGACAATAATGGAATAATGCTTCATAAGTTTCTTTTATAAACTTTTTAAGTTCAAAAATGTAATACTCACAGGGGATAGAATGCCTGGAGAAAAATTTGAGGGAAATAGTGAATAATGTATAGAATAAGTTTGTGTAAATGAATGGTAGGTTGAGGGATGGTAAAGAGAGAAACCTTGCTTAAAGCTTCAAGGGAAGGAAACTAGTGGAGAATCATGATCCCTCAGGTTTCGAAAAAAACACCTCACAGGAAAGAAATAAGGTTGGATAAAGAATCAGTCAAAATCTAGTGATCGTAAACAAAAAAACAACTACAACGACTGAGAACGGAGCATTTCAATGTCGTGAGGGTAACAACAGAATACCTCAAAAGAGTGTTACGAGAAGGAATTAGTCGAAATATTGTTATTAAAAGAAGAATAATGACTATATTTGAATGGGCGGGGTATGCATCAAAGACCAACATATACATAACGAAGTAGTTAATGGAAGGTAGTGGTCGAATTAATTCATGGATTAATCAATATAGTCGATATGAACTTGAAACAACGCAATATTCACTTTGGGTCGAATATTTTAAAAATATTCTTTGACACATGCATATAAAATGTGCAGTAGTGTTATATATTTTCAAATTGGTTAATATCAGTAAATAAAGATATTGAGAACAAAAGGGACGAAGAAATATTTGAATTGATTTTATTGATGCGAAAATGTGGGTTAAGCTAAAGATGAACTTACCGAAATATTTACTTGAATGTTTTTCTGCAGGAAAAAAATGCATGGTTGCTAGAAAAACGGTGAGCTCAAAATGCAAATTAGAAATCGCGTATAATAAAATCAAACTAGTACAAACGTTTAGATATATCGGAGGTCTTCTAACAGAAGTTAAAAGTTAAAAGTGTGACATTGAGATCCGAAAACGTATTGGTATAGCCAAAGATTCATCCAAACACTGATCAGGATATTTAGAAATAAAGAATAGAGTATTGAACTATTAAGTGATACCTATCTTCCTGTAAAGCGGTAAATACTGGACAATCTCCTGAAAAAGGAAAACGAATCAACAAAATGTGGTTCTACAGAAAGATACTGAGGATACCATGGAACGAACAAGTAAGCAACGATGAGGTTTTAGGGGAAATGGAAATAAAAAATACATACTTAACATCAGGAAGAAACAGTTGAAAATCCTGGTAACGTTATGAGGAAGGAAGGATTAGAAAATCTGATGCTCACAGGACAGAAAGAATGAAGTAGAGACAGAGAGAAATAGTAAGTCACATACTTGGTGAGCTTGAGTAAATGGATGGTAGAACAAGAATTAGGAGAAATAACACGGCGACAAAACTTAAGAGCTAGAAGGGAGCGCAGGATGGGGAGGACCATGACCGCCTACTTCCTGAAGAGATACGACACATAAAAGAAGACCTGAAACTTTGACATCAGAGTTAATGTACAGAGAAAGGACTTTCGGTTTCCAATTCTCATTTTCTTGCCCTTTCCACTTGATTGAATTCTAGAGTCAAGGTACTCGAAGCCGTCTACTTGTTTCAGCTTATTTCTTCTGTTTCATGACTTACATATACCTCGGAGAAATTTACGTGTAATTATATTGAAATTTATTTATTGGAATTTACGTGTAATCCTATTGTTTCTGCTGCAACCTCCTGTCGGAAAAGCGTAAAATTGTGCTTGATCTAAATACTTTGTGATTAATACAAGATCGTCTGTAAAGCTGATATTTAGACCCATGTGGAATCCATTATTGTATTATCATGCCTAGTAAGTATACATCGAAAACCACGTTACTGTAAAGCGTTTCTCGTCTAAGCTATGCTTAGGGAAATAGTAAAATTTGACTTTGTAATATTGAGAGTAACCACATAAGAATAGGAAGTTGTGGTTTTATCCCGATCTCAAGGCTTTGATAAAGCAGCCGGTAGATCCTTTTGAAGTTCGATTTTCTAAGCCACATCCACTTTTACCGAAGGAGAATAGGAAGTAAATATATTTCTGAAGACCACGTGGCATCAAACCAGGAATAGACTATATTCTAGTCATAGCACATACATTATTTTGCAAATTAATTGAAACAAAACGAATAACGTCTTCCTAGGATCTTTCACACTTTCCCAGATCATATATTAGTCGTATCTTGGCGTTGTTTTCCTCTTCTTTTACGCTTTGGATTGATAGATACGGTTTGTTTCTTCGCCCTGATGACACGACTCACATTTGAAAGGCTGACACTAACAATATCCGCGATCTCTCTGTAAGGCTTGCCAGTGTGTTCTTCCAGAGTTACAAGTTTTGTACGCTTCCTATGAGTAACGTCCATCGCAGATAATAGCCGTAGGACAATTAAACGACAATCAAGACAATAGTTATTGGCGTGATAAAAATCCTATACAATTAGGGATGAAACACTATGTTTTAAGGCCAAACGATTTCATCACACATCACTAAAATAGATTCATATTACCCCATACCACTGCAAATGACCTAATCTAAAGTAAAAACAAGAATTCGATTACACCCTTTCACTCTAGTGGGTCTAAAAGTGAAATGGTGAAAGAAAGGAAACTAAAGCTGTTGTTTAAATTGATTTGCACAAGGGTGTATAAGTGGGATCAGGGAGAGTTCTGGCTAGCGTTTGGCCGGTGACAAACGTATCCGCCGCACGTTTCTGAAGCTTCAATTTCGTATTGCTACCCATCACGTTGGGAGGAGTAGATAGTTGAGCACTCAATAGGCGGAAAGGATGACATAACAGAATTTGCCTGAAGTATCACTTACCTACACACCTTGACTGGGCAGGCAAAGCCCTCGATACAACAACTGTATTAAGGTTCTTTTTTTTTCCTCGACGTTGCGTTTGTGTTTCATCAGTTTAACTTGTGAGTGCATGCAGTAAGCTCTTCACAGGCCTTCGGTGCACATGGAAGAGACGGAGAATTGGAATGCAACCAGGGATTATCATTGTGCGGGCAGTGGGATGCTTGGACGAGAGCCACATTATATCATTACAGCAACGTGTTGCCTCGCAAGCTGCTACCAAACACCAATATTATAAATTTATTTTTCACATTGTAGTCAAAACCTAAATGGTTATAAGAGGCTCATTATCGAAAACGCTGGCTAGGCAACTATTTCCACGGGTCATGACAACTGAAGGGCGAGTAGTTCTTATTAAAGTATCTAATAATTTGGCTTGTTTTCCAAACTAACGTAACCGCCTATTCGTAAGCTTGTCTTACAAACCCTCTAATGAGTTAAATCCCCTTTGGATGACCAACAAATATATATTTTTGCCAGGCTAACTAAAGTTTAAAATGTGAATATGTCTATAGCTATAAAAATTATAGAAGAAGTATACACAGCTGAAGTGATGCGCCTTGTGGTGCAGTGTATATCGACTCGGAATGACAAATCGAGGTGCCGAGTTCGAGTTCCAGTTGAATCCCTTATATTCACTTACACACTAATACCCTTAGGAAAGGTATTAATCCGTCTCTTTCCTCCAGTTATGGGTTAAATAATGGGACAAATTGGGTTCTATAGACATGGCTGGCAACCAGTCTACCGCAAAAAACAACCTATTGCGGGATAATCTTCCGCCCATTCAGTCATGTCTCTTTCGAGACATGATCACCCAAAGCGTGTATCCTGTATAACATTTAACTGAGTAAATGAGGAAGGAGAGCTTAGAGAATTTGATACTCCCAGGGTGTATAGAGAGAAAGATGTACAGGGGAAAACAGTGCGTGACATACTTGATAATCTTGAGCAAATGAATGGCAGAGATACAAGAGATAGGGAGATATCGAACGACATGATCACCCATGTCCTGAAGGGACCCGGTATATAAATAAAGAAGAAAATATGATAGAATGATAGTGAATCATTTTCGTAGACTATTTGATGAGTAAGAGACATAAACAAAAGAAAATCGATTTATGAGAAGCGAATAAGATTGATTGAATACTTGATTGGTGTTGGCCAGTCAAAATATCTGAAAGGTATTAACGATTACATTCTTTGTTTTGATTCTTCTCTTTGTTTTTTGATGAAAGAAAACAAATTTTAGTTTTTTTTCCACATCGCTATTGAACTGCTTATGATAAAGCTGCTCTTATCACCTGATCTTAAAATTCTTTATCTAAACGTCATGACTTCTGAATGTTAAATCTGGACAGTAAACATTTAAAATTTGCATGTTGATCTCTATCGAACAATGAAGTACTAGTTTATATTTACATAAAAACGTTGAGGTGCAGTGGATATCGGTTCGGAACTAGAATTCGGGAAGCCGAGTTCGAATTCCAGAGCTGAACTCCTTGAATTCACTTACGGGCAAATGCCCTTGGGAAAGGTATGAATCCGTCTCTTCTGTCCAGTTATGGGTCAAATAACAGGACAGACTGAGTTCTGTAGCCTTGGCTGGCAACTAGTCTACCGTAGAAAGTAATGTCAAGCTACCTGGGAATAATCTTCTGCCCAGTCAGTCATGTCACTTTCGAGACATGATTGCCTAAGCGTGTATAACGTATGTCACTTGACTGAATGCAATGAAAAAGCACATCGAGAGGCAACTGGACTAGAAAGCCTTCTCGTCGATCTTCTAAATAAAGAATGCATCATTCAGTATATTAGATTTTAACGAGGATTGGATATTGACAGCCGCAGCTGTTGTAAATAATCTATAAATGTTCGTTTTCTTATAAACAGGATTTCGAATGCTGATTTTCAAGCAGGTTTGGCTTTACCCGTTTTCGTGATATTTATGTTAAACTGTTATGCGCCTATACTACACACATACACAAATAAAAACACGTGTGTGTGTGTGTGTGTGTGTGTGTGTATGTGTGTGTGTGAAATATAACGTTTTAAAATTTCTATGCGTTATATCTTGTTATTACGCTGTTTTTTAGGCATCGCTTTCGGAAGTTGATCTGGCATCCCAATTTTGCACGTTTCTCGGACAGTTTAAATGGCTCTCTGACGGTTGCAAATAAATCCTGGCTCAGGTGTAGGGATGGTAAAGTTTTGTAATTTGGTTGAAGCATTGCGTAAAATAGTTGTATGTGTTATGTCTTGAAGGCTGTCACAATGCGTTGAATGAAATAAAGGAATGTCGGGAGGTGTTTGTATGACCTATTTATTAAATCGATATTTCGAGACTATTATCTCAACATCAGAATGGCAGAGAAATCTTCAAGCTGTCCGTGTTTCGTCGTGGTCCATCTATGAATGGCTGGCTTTATCCACTGATTTGTACGTGTATGTGTATGTGTGTGTGTGTGAGAGAGTGAGTATGTTTGTGTGTGTATTCTAGTTGGGGTTTTTATGGTCTGATGGGATCAGTTCTCAGATGGCTAACATTAGTGTGATCTGGGAGTTGATGTGACTTTGACCGGGTCAAAGAGTATCAGTGTCATTGCTGTTGTCTTATCTGTCTGATTTATCTGGTGGCGTTTGCGCGTTGTGTGTGCTGTAATTGAATCTACTTTATTTTATATATATATATATATATATATATATATATATATATATATATATATATATATGTGTGTGTGTGTGTGTGTGTGTGTGTGTGTGTGTGTTCTATCCTGGTAAGTGTTTTGTTATAAGCACCTCTGCTACTATTACGGGTGGGGAGGAAGGGTGACGCGGATGGTTATGAAAAATTAGTTCTAGATTGCTCGTAAAATTCGAAACCTACTATGAATCTGGAGATAACTTTTTAAAAATGTTCAGTTATTTATTAGGTCGATGCAAAAGGCTTTGTCGATTTAAAATTTCATCTTGAAAATAAAAAAAAATTGTTTTTGAAAATGTTTATTTATAACAATAACAACCCTTTTTCTCTATAACTTGATTCCATCTGCTCAACATGATCGTTTTAGGATGAAGTCCTGCTCCCGTTGCTGAACTGGTCTTTCTTCTCGATTTATCCACAACCGCCGACGTTTAACGTTATTGTAGAGAATCCACTTCTCATCACCTGTGACAAGCCGACCCAGAAATGGTGTCGGAAGGTCTCGTGAGAGCAAAGATTCGCAAGAAGAAACACGTTGCATTTGCTTTGGAACATCTGTGAAACTCATAGAGTAGAGCATGCCTAATGTGTTCTTTAGAAGGAAAGAACATGGGTGAGAATATTGCAGAAAATATGAATGATGCTTTAATAATCTGAAAGAAACATTTATAAATTAATCATGGTGATATGTTTAAGTAATAACAATATGCATAAAATAAATTACAATGATTTAAAATGTCCCTTTTACAAACCGGCAAAACCTTTGCACCGACTTGATATATATTTGTTTTAATACTTATTTTCTAATATTGAAACATTTATTTACAGATTCTACTCACTATAAACGCACTGCACCCCAGGATTAAATTAACCCAGTAAGCCAACGGTAGATGGTGGCTCACTTCTAGATTTCTTATATATATATATATATAGTAATGAACCTAATCACACACTAATAATAACAGACTAAACTTCCGAAAATAGTGTAGTGTGAAACTGCGGTATATGGTGGCTCACTTCTTGATTTCTTGTATATATATATATATATATATATATATATATATATATATATGCTGTAATGGTTGTTAAAATGGTTTATAAATTCATAGTATCACTACACAAAAACTTTTGGGTTTCGAAGCTAGCCCTTTATGTGGACTGCTTCATCTTCAGGTGATTTTTTTGAAATGAGAGTTATTTAGTTTAAAGGACCGTTTATTTGTGTTGGATTTGGTTTTTCTTTTGTGTTAGAGGGGTTGGTCTGTAATTTGAGTTCTGTTGACATTTTTAAGGTCTTAGGGTTAAGTGTTTGTTTGTGGCTGAGTTCAGGATAGGTTTATCTATTTATCTTGTGTGGGTTTAGGCTGTTGGCGCCTTGCGTGTTGTAATTTGGTTTAGGGGTTGGAGAGATAGCAAATATATATATAATGTTTGTTTAAAGTTTGAGGAAATTCATTTAGAAGTCCATATTTGCTATCTCTATTTGGATTATTTTCCTGGTTTTAGGCCTATATACAATGATAAATGACATAATTTATTCAAATGGTAGCTATAGGAAAACTGTGCGAGGTTTTGTGCGATCACGCAAACATATAGTTCATGACCACCACTGATGAAGAGGGGCTACCGTAAAAAAAAAAAAACGGCCACAAGAATGTTGAAGAAAGGGTAATAGATGTATAAGAATCAAGTGTACAGAAGTTTGCAATTGAAGTTCCCTGTAAACTTTTACGGATTGTAGCTATCAGAAAAGCAAGTAAACGGTATGATGTTTCACAAACGGGAGGAACAAAAAATTATTTGGTTGGAGTTTAATGGGATACTCAACAGGTTTTTTCCTCTAGAATCGAATCTTAATCAGAATAACGATTCTCGTCAGTAAGGCGAGCTGGAAGCATTAATCAGCAAAAAGCGTCTGATATTATGCAAGACTGCACAAAGGCGTGCGACTAAGTGCACAACAAAGATTTGTTGGAACTGCTCAGCAATATCAGCATATTCGGGGAAGACATAAGAATAATAAAGACACCTGTACTGGTAGTAAGCCGCCTGCATAAAGACAGGAAAAGGGGTGCAATACAATGATGTGTCTTTTCACCAGATTTATTCGACCTATACAGCGAGGTTATACTGAGAAAAATCTAGATATACTGCTAGGATTCATTATTGGCGGTCAGGAACGTAAACAAAACATAAAAAAGAAGTCTGAACGTATGGCCATCAAAAAAAAAAAATGCCAAAATTAAAATTACAGGTCAGGAATACTAAAATCAAGCAGGTAGAAGAAATGGAGAGGAACCCTGGCCCCAAAATATGTATTTTGTCTTATTATTTCTCCCAAACCTTGCTCTGCCATCCTTTTTCTCAAGCCCATGAGGTATGTAATGCATTGCTTCCCTCTTGAACCTCTTTCCCTCTTTCATACGCCGTATCAGATTTTCCAATCCCCTCTTTCCGCATCATATGCCGTAAAAATTCAGTTCTCTCTTCCTGAGGTTAAATAACTTATTTTATGTTTCTTGTGCCTTCAAGATATAAACTTTTATAAATCGAGGGAGGAGCAACTAACACAAGTCGCTTTGGAGAGTGGGGTTCGCAATAAGCAAATGACAGGTCAGACAAACCATAAACAAAATCTAAATGCAGCCTTTTCAACAAAGACTGTCACAGACGCCGATGCTCCAGCCAACAGACAACTAGGATGCTACCCATGGTCTACCCTGACCGACGGAGGCCTACTACTACTACTAGAAGAAATTTAATTACCTAGAAAGTGTTCTAATAGAAGACGTAAAGTACAACATTGAGACAACACTGAGATCTGAAGACGTATTAGGATGGTCAAAGTGAATTCCAAAAGCTAAGCATTGTATTAAGTGAGAGGAAAATCTCATTGAACAGAAATAAAAGAGTTCTATACCGCTATGTGATATTTGTCACCCTGTATGGCAGCAAAGAAGGAGAGACTTGAAGTAAGAAAAAATGTGGTACTATAGAAGGATGCTGAGAGTACCCTGTGTCGAGTTGAATTGAATCAAAGTTCAAATGTGCCCGTGCAAGACTGATGTAATGTTTATATAGCGCCCGGTGAAAACCGATGTTCCACTAATATCGGAACCGTCTTAACGGTAATCTTTCCTCTCTACATGTCTCCTACTCTCCTATGAACACAATGCCTACACTTTGTGGTTACTTGTCAGGATGACAAGTCATGGGTTGGTTTTCGCATTTGTGAGGTATAGTGGTCTTGGTGCCTGTGTTACTCTTGTGCTGTGCCATAGAATCGGACTCGCTGGTGGGTGGATGATCGGGTCTTGCTTTTCTTCTACCTTCATAAATGTTATATGGTGGTCTGCCATCATCTCTTCGCCATCCGCCGCATCTACCGCCATCATTTCAGGTGTGTCTCCCGGAGGTTTACTGCCGATTAGCCTCGGCCTCTGTCGGGGTGGTTGTGAGAGTGGTTTTTCGTTCGATTAGTCTGGTGTATCTACAATTGGTCGAATCTCCCGACGGAATTGACGGTTATGTAGTGTAATTAATGACGTCCAACCGTATACGGTATTGCATAGTTTTTTTGTTCACTGCCGTGGATACAGTCATTCTGATTTTGTATCTGTACCAATTCGCTAACCTAAATGTCTCGCAGGGGTAGCTGCACGTGTTATATTGTTTCTGGCTTAACATGTTTTTTTTGCCATCACCTTTTTTTATACCGTGCACTGTAATTTTTGTTCGTCTTGTGCTCATATACTTCGTTATTAAGTGGATATTCTTAGTAGTTAAAATACTTCTGACCAACTTCTTTGCCTAATTGCTGACACTGATTAGTGTGCGACTCTTAACATCAGATGTCAACAGGGAGAGAGTTCTCGGTGTGATTGCTTCTTTTGCCTCTGGAACAGACTCCAATTCATCATACTTCAAACGCATCTGGCCATCATGTACTGCGTCCTTTTTGACAACTGATGGTGACCAATCAGACGGCGACAACGATAGTGCAACAGTAGGCTGGGGGTGACTCGGCCATTGCCGTTACATCATTGCACGAGAAACATGGAAAAAAGTTCACCAAACAAGTGCACAACACAATATACACGCAAACAAACAATGCATTCACAAAGAAATAAAGCTTTAAAAAAGCTATTAGAACCTAAACTGTCCTGTTATTTTACCCATAACTGGAGGGAAAAGACGGATTAATACATTTCTTAAGGGGATTTGCGCGTAAGTGAATGCAAAAAATACAACTTGAATTTGAACTCGGCTCCCAGATTTCTCCTTCTGAGCTGATATCCACTGCGCCACAACGCACATCCGCGTGTGAAATATTTTGATGCGAATGTATAGCAGAGCAGAGTTTGGTAGAAATAACAAAAGCAAATAGATTAAGATCTACAAGGGACAGGAAAATATAAAGGTTCATATCTTAAAGGCAGAAGGAAGATAATATAAGATACGTAACATCAGAAGGAAATAAAAGAACTGACAGGACAAAAAAACTGCTCTTCAACAGGATGTCTAAAATCTAAGAATGGAGCAATCATTTTGGAGAAAGAGAAAATACTCCAATGATGGGAAGAATATATAAAAGAACATTTCTACGACAAGAGAGAGCAACCAATATTACGCAAACATGGGTACGGACCGGAAATATTAAAGTCTGAATTGGAATCTGTAGTAGCCAAACTGTATAGAAACAAAGCAGCGGGACCAGACGGCATAGTCATAGAACTGCTGATAGCCATGGAAGAATTTGGTATAAAAAAATTACTGGAATAATAAATGAAATATATAATAGTAGGGTTATACCAGATGATTTCAGCAAGTCTAGCACTACCTAAGAAGCCAGGAGCAAACGAGTGCAAATTCCACAGAACCATCAGTTTAATGAGCCATATAACAAAACTGATCGTCAAAATCCTGATGAATACAGCGAATAGCAGAATCATGCCAGAGATAGGACAAGAACAGTGTGGTTTCGTTAAAGACACGGAAACAAGGAACATCATATTTATGATTACGATGTTCTCCGAAAGGGCAATACAAATGAAGAAGGACTTATACCTGTGCTTTATTGATTATGCGAAGGCATTTGACAAAATACGCCACAAAGAACTGATGGAGATGCTCGGCAGCCTGGCACATATTTGGAAAAGACTTGAGAGTAATAAAGAATCTTTACTGGCAGCAAACCGCTTGCATACGGACAGGTAATGAATTTAGTAGATATACAAAGATAGAAACGGGCGTAAGTCAAGGATGCGTCTTTTCACCGGATCTGTTCAACTTGTACAGCGAGAATATTTTGAGGACCCTCGAAGTTATGCCTGGATTCGTAATCGGCGACCGCAATTTAAACAACCTAATGATGATACAGAGCTGATAGCAGACACAGAAAGGAAACTACAAGACCTCTTACAGAAGGTAGCAGAAGAAAGTAACAAGAAAGGACTAGAAATAAACTGCACGAAAACTGAATGCATGGCCATCAGTAAAAAGTGCAGCTCCAAATGCCAAATACAGGTCGGGGATACCAGAATCAAGCAGGTACAAAACTTTAAATACCTGGGAAGCTTTATAACAGAAGACGAAAAGTACGACACAGAGATTCGAATGTGAATTGGCATGACGAAGGAAGCTTTCCAGAAGCTAGGTGATGTCCGTCCTTCAATATAGCAGTGAATGCTGGACAATATTATCAAAGATGAAGGAAAAACTTGAAGCAACTGAAATGTGGTTCTACAGAAGGATGCTGTGAATCTCATGGATCGATCATGTGAGCAATGATGAGGTCTTGGAAATGATGGAAGCAAAAAAGAAGTTAATACTGAGTATCAGAAAGAGACAGCTGAAGTTCCTGTGACAAGCAATGAAGAAGGAAGGCCTGGAGAACCTGATACTAACAGGCCAGATAGAGTGGGGGAAAAGAGACGGGGGAAACATCGGATAACATATTTGAAGGACCTAATCAGGTGGATGACAGAACGAAGATTGCATGGTGTAACAGGAGAAGGCGTGCTCAGAGAAAATGATATGGAAACGTGAAAAGCTATGATTGCCTACGTCCTGAAGGGACAAGGCACATAGGAAGACAGAATTGAATTTTTTACGGCATATGATGAGGAAGGAGGGAATGGAAAATCTGATAGAGGATAGATAGAGAGGAAAAGAGGAACAAGGGGAGAGCAATGCATTCCATACTTGATGGGCTTGAGCAAAAGGATGGCAGAGCAGGGTTTGGGAGAAATAATAACACAAAATATATCAAGAGCTACAAGGGACAGGAAGACGTGGTGGGCAACAAATGCCTACGTCCTGAAGGAACACGGCACACAAAAAATAACGTAGGTTAACGTGGATTATTCTCAAGTAATATAATTATTTGTTATCAACTTCATTTTGTCGATTCTACTGTCGAGTATTGTTGAAAATTAAATCTGCAACACGAATCTTCTCAAAAAAACTTTGAATAAACGTTCGATCATTCGGTCTTTTCAATAAACGACTGACATTGTTTCTTTTTTTACATTTTATTCACAGTTTTATTTTTGTTAAAATAGTAAAACATTACATGTCAAACATCTGGTTTATTGTTTTCCGTTTTAGTTTCGTACTAATTAACAAAATATTCCCACGTTTGGGCGTACAAAACTGCTGATTGAATTTGACAGTTGCCACAATGCAAACAAATGTACAAAAATGAGTTTAAAAGACGACAGGGCATGGGTAGGGAGACTTGTGAACAAACTTCTGAACGAACTTGTGAAGAACTACAAAAGTCAGGAAGATCGGGGGGGGGGGCTCCATTATCGACTACATTCTGAACAGAAACGGCACCAAAAAGAAAGAATAAGCATAAAAAAGAAAAGCGTGTAATATTGCACAACAATGACAGTTTTTTTTATTGCTACATAAAAATTCTTACGGAAATGATTTGTTTGAACATTATTTTTGATCGATACTCATATATAAGTAGATATTCTGTTTATGGTCCTTCCTGGTCGAGCGGTCTAAGACGCGCCAGGTCAATTGGTGGCTTCCCCTATGTGAATAGGGGTCCCAGGTTCGAATCCTGCCGAATCGCACACATTTTAGTAACAAATATTTATCGTAAATAATCAGGCCAGTAGAAATAAATATATAATACCGTTTGATAATAAGCAGAACATCAACTTAAATACGAGTATCGATCAAAAATAATGTTCAAAGAAATCATTTCATAATAAATTCTTGCAGATTAGATGGTAAAATTTATTAATTCGATGTATAAGGTAAACGTAATATCGCTGGGATACCATTTCCAGAATTTTCATAATAAAATTCAGTTTTCTAGAATATTGCGAAAAACGATTCGAGCGGTTTTCTCGCCGAGAAAGATGGAACACTCCTTGCAGGAGTGTTTCATCTTTCCCGGTAGGATGGAACATATAAGATCATAGGAAGGAAGAATTATTGATTTTTAAACGAAAATCATATATAAAAATGTGTAGACTGGACAAACAGATAGTTAACCCATTTTTTAAGGATAACTTAATGTATTTGCTTGATAATTCTGTTGTACAAGCGTAGAATTTTGCTGATAAGAATATACCCAATACACATTCCATGGATATCTAGTGAAGAGGGATCAACATTATAACATCAGTGGGAATCAGCTTGTAAAATAAATGATGTAAACAATCTAATGTTAGTCTCAATTTTTGGGGCGCATTATCAAGATTTTCTTCCATACCATTAATTCTATATTTAGATTGATAACATTTCATAATTCTTTTAATCATATCACCGAAATCGGGTTACTGTGAGAGAAAAGACTTCGGACCGGAGGTATTGAAGAAAGTATAAAATATGAAAGTATAAATATGAAAATAAGAAGGCAGAAGATGGTAATTTACGTTCCATGTAAATTTGTGGAGATTGTAGCTATCAGGGAAACAAGTAAATGGCAGGGTTCAAAGAAACTGCTGGAGTAAAAATGGCGGTTATATTACACTATTTTGACGGTAAAAGGATGGGGCCTACTTGCCAGTCTAGTGGCACACTTAAATTTATGTAGTTGAGACACCAGGTGAAAACATCTCATCGGAGCAGTTGACATGGAAATATTTGTAGAAAAGACAGAAGAACTCTACGTTAAGTCGGTGAGAAAATGACTGAAGCTGACATGCCAGGTCATGATTGATTATATTGCAGATTATACTTTGGATTTGGTTGAGATCTTCGAGATTAATAGCAGGAGCGCCCGATCAGACATGGCAAGAGTATTAAATGCTCGTAGCTCAGAAGCGGATGTAATTAAGGCTTGCATTAACACAAAACGTAAAATATATTATTTTCATATAAAATGTTACTTCAGTGTAAGACATCGAGTCAAATAAAGAAAATGTAGAAGCAAATGTGCATCTTCAAAAATCTTTTCAAATGTGAGGCTGGCAGGTAATTATCTCCTTTCAACAGTAAAATGTCATGTTTATTGAACGGAGCGGTATCCCATGATGCTTATTAAACTAACTGATTCCCACTTACAGGCGGTATTCTTATCTATATCTCATCTCCGATATGTTTATATCAAAGTGTTTTAGTCCAAGAGAAATATAGGCTTGTAGTTCTGAATAATTTTTTAATCAAGCTTGGAAGAAAAATGTTTTCAAACGTGGAAGCGCTTCGCTTGCTGGTCATTCTACTCCTGCGAACGTTCTAAAAGAGAACCATATTTGGCACTCTTTCGTTTCTACGTATCCAAAATGTTGTATCAGCCGTTGTTTCATGTTCTGGAACGAAGTGCATGAATGGATAAAAGTCATTGCTTCAACTGTTTTTATTGTGATTTTTCGACTCAGATGATTGACCAAGTTGACGCAGCTAAAGCGTAACTATATTCAGTTTCAAGGCGTAAAACTACAAAGTGGGGAGAGAGAACATTTGCGAGTAAAAGTGTCGCAAAAGAAACATATAAAACAAACATTTGTCTATATTTCTGAGATGAGGTAGTATTTACATTATTCGGAATATTGTCCTCATCTTTGTTGCCATTTGTACGACGTTTCGGCCGTTGTACGCTCAAGCCTTCTTCTAAGTGCAAGAAATTTCGAGCCGAAACCTTTATTACAATCACTGGGGTATATGAACACCATTCCTTGCGTAAAGCTTCGATTGGAAGTCTTCTTCCTCTAACCTAGCAAGTTACCACTGCTGTAGCCTGATATTGAACTCACAAATCTAAGAGAGTCAGGAACTAAAAAACGTCTATATCCACTGAGACATATGCCCTTAACAAGATCAACTGAATTTTTGTGACTTATAAATCTAATGTCCAGTAACTATTTTTTACCAGAGTTCATATTGCAATTTTTTGATGTTAATGCTTTTCTCTCTGCTTTTTAGCATATTGCAATTTTTGACACTAATGATTTTCTCTGGCACTCTATATTATTCATTCCCTTTGTGGTTGTGTTCATTTCTATGCTTGGTCGTCTTAAGAGATTTTTGAAGCCTAGCATATGGGATGATTCCTTGAAGAAGGCCAAAACTTCGTACAACTGGCCAACAAAGACGAGGACAATAGTCCGAAAAATTTAAATGCTGTAAATACTACCACATCTCAAAAATATAGACAAATGGTTCGGTTCAAAGTTCTTAGCACCTGAAGAAGGCCGGAGCGTACAACGGCCAAAACGTCGTACAAATGGCAACAAAGATGAGGACAATAATAGTACGAATAATATATAAAAGGCAATCTGTGAGTCTGTGTGTAACTGTTCCCAAGCATGCCCACATTTTTTAAGCTACGCCATTCAAACATTCTAGGGACACACATCTACAGGGAAGCCAGGTCGACACATACCTTTTGAGTTTAAGTTAAGTAATTTTACTTTTCGCACTTTTTAGCCAATGGAGCCGATTGTTTACATTTACTCCGTAAAACATCTAAGATCTAAGGTGGTTTCTAAATTACGTCACAGAAATCAAATCACACGTGTCAAACGAGACTAAAATATATATTTTTTAAATGAGCCTTTATATTTAATTTTTATTCCGACGTTTTAAAAATTCGATTAGTCAAAAAAAAAAATGTAAATTTTTTCACCGTAATTTTAAAACGCAAGAAATATTTAAAAGTTTTTTTTATAATTATTTATTTATATAACCGAGTTTTAATGGAATTTATCCATTTAATATTATAAACATTGCATCACGAGATTTGATGTTTGTGTGAGTATTGCCACGGGCAATGCCTGACTACCATGCTAGTTCTGTATAAACGAACATGTTTAAAAATAATTTCATATTTCGTTGTTTGTTGTAAGTTTTCTATTAAGTATAAGAATAATTTTTTAATGCAAAGAGTTTCCAATGCAAATGTAGACAAATCCGTTCGAATATTGAAGTGAATAATAAAACGAACATCTTATAATAACTCCCCTTTGTCTTAAAATATATGTAGCAATCCTGCCATGTCGTTTTTTTATTTTTTGTTCACTGGTCCAAACAGAAAGAAGGTAGAACAGATGTTTGGAAGATAAAACTTTCTGGTAAATCATCGTGTTCTCTTGAGTAATAAAATGCTGACAGCGTAGTGCGCTATTTACGGTTACTGCCAGTAACAGCCTCATTATTTCTCCATTCACCATCAGATAAGGTCCGGTATGATTAGGAATGTATAGCCAAGCAGTGCAATTCTACTACATACGTAGCTTTACAGAAGATTTACCCCCAAGCAGAACAGCACAGACAATCGCTATCTGTAACAATATCTTCCGTTATGTCACCATAACTCAACAAACAGGATAAATAAAGTTTTGATGTTATACCAGGGAAAACTTTCTTTATTTCATGTAAAGAATTCAGAAGCTCTTCATAGGTTTGCCAGATTTGCTGAATAATTATACAGAAGAATTTTAATTTGAAATAATTTCTCATATTGTTTGGTATATAAGTTTGTCTCAACTAGTATATATATATATATATATATATACAAACTTTTCCTTACACCGAATGGTGTGTAAGCAGCGTTTTTGTTGTTTCCGTAACAACTGTTATTTTTTATTTTATGGGGCAGGGTTGTTAGCTCTGCGCCCAACGCTGGAGGAAGGTGATTTGTAGGCGTAGCTTAGACGTAACACACGGCAGAAAGTAGAGGATCAAACTCACTACTCAGTTATTCTAACGAGACGAGCGTGCTAAACATTACACCACGCCGAGGTGCCCATATATATATATATATATATATATATATATATATATATATATATAGTGTATCGTAGCAGATCATTTTTTAAACATCTATTGTTAAATATAAGAGACAATGAATGTCTATTATGTATAATCATGAACCGTTCTAAACATCGTACTTGGTTTCAATTTCAGGTGAAAGAAAAAAAAAAAGAAAAATTGTCTAACATTTGGATATTTTGTATTATGTTGCTTCTAACTTTTCGGCTAACATGAGCCATCTTCAGAGAGGTTATAGGGACGTTAACATAAAGATATCCATCATAAAAAATTATATTATTTGACGTAAAACATTGCTATGCAACGATAACCGTCACCGAATAGCAGACGCAGTTCGTAATGCGGTTCTATGACGTTAACAAAACCATAAATCTAAATGCAATGTAATGTATTGTAACCAGATTACAATGTTATTTTATTAAGTGTGGGTTGATTTGATTTAGTGCTGATGACCTCCAATAGCTGAATGTTCTTTTTTCTATGTGTATATGTGAGTATTATTATGTTATCGACTAAAGTATTACAAACATTGATATGTCTTTTTAATAAATGTTGTTTAATTGAACCATGATCAGAAATGTGGTAGGCAAGTCTACGTGAGAGCGTGGTTGTAGTAAACCAATATATGTAGTAGGTTTATTATTCGTACCAGAGATACAATATCTGAACCGGCATGTAAACTGATACACTACATTGGTTATCTGTAGAGGAGTTAGTTGTGTAGTTGTAGGGTTATTAGAGACTAGGTGGTCAATAGTTTTAATTTTTTATAATATGTGATGAGCTTAATTTGATTAATATTATTTATTATTTTGACATTTCAATGCATTATGTTTTTTAGAGTTGCTTCATCATGTTTGTAATTATTATGCAGTTGGTTGCAATATATGTTTATTTTAAAGTACAATATTATTATTAATATGATCAATATTGTTATATATATATATATATATATATATATATATATCCTGTGTAAGTGCCTCCCATCATCGCCCGAGTGGCGTGTTTCAACCAACGGTTACATTTTAATTATGATTCTTTACGCTTTCCAGTTTTCTGTCTGTGCGATCGTTTCGCACCTGTGTTTTTTATGATTTAATAAGAAATTATGATTTATAAGAAATTTTCTAGCTTCGGTGGAAAAAAATATCTTTCTTCTTTAATTCTCAGCGTCGCAAAATTCTACAAAGGACCAAGAGACTTTCTTTCCCAAAATTTTGTTTCCTTCCCAGAAAGAGGAGACTGTCACTAGATTACTAAAATCCACCATGCACTTAGGCAATCTGTTCCGTAGGCGGTTGTCTCTTCTATCAATGGTCGTTAATTTTTTCAATAACGGGAAAAATTATTTCTAGTGAAAACAGATTTCCCGAATTTTGCTATAAGAACCTTTTACTTATAAAAAATGTCATCTATCTTTTTAGGTGTTCTAAATTTATATCTCTTGCCTAGCTCTAGTGGCCGGATAAGAAAGAACGAAAGAAGCAAACAAACAAACATTGAAACAAAGAAAGACAAATTAATGTATTATTTGTCTTCGTTCTCTTCTTCCCTTCCCTTCTCCATTCTTTTTTTTTTCAAAACTAGTGTTACAAAAGTAGAAGTTCAATATTAAATGCCATGTAAATTGTTGGATGCATATGCAATTCTGCACCATATAAATGGCAGTCGATACAGCTGTAAGCTAAACTACCTTGAAGACGGAATTACCAGAGAAATAGTAGTGAACTCTTCTAACTAGTTACATTCTCTTTAGTACTTGTACTCTAGTAGTTTCATCTTCAAAGTCAGAATGAGTTTAACTTCCAGTTGTATCAACTGCTATTTATATGACTTGCATATGAATACAACACTATGTATGGCGGATCAATTTACGTGCTTTTGTTACAAGTCTACCATCCGCCAGTGCATTGAGTATTGCTGCCATATATGATCCGGTGCTCCTGCTATCCACTTAGGTGTCATCGACCGAATCCAGCGGAGGATCTGTAATGTGATCGATCCCGACTTAGCAGCTAGGATACAGTCGCTTTCTCGCCGACGCAGTGTGGCTTCCCTTTGTCACTTCTACAAATACTTTCAAGGCTTCTTCTCCGATAAACTTAGCTCTCTGGTACCCCCTAAATACGAATTTCCTCGAGCCACAAGATTAGCAACCCTTTTACTGTAAAACCAATAAATTGTAAACGCAAATTCTACTCCATCAGTTTCTTTTCTTGCACTTCCTGCCTGTGGAATTCTCTTCCGCATACTTGCTTTCCTGACAGTTACAATCTCCAAGAATTTAAATGTAAAGTCAATAGTCATCTCCTGTTGCACTAACTTACATCCCCTCTTTCTCTCATGCTTTTCTACATCTACCCCACTCTTATCAGTACTCTACCTGCAACCTCTCACTCCTCATAACATTCTTCCTATGTAAGCCCATGCACAACAGTGGCAGTATAATGCCTTGCTTGGGGCGACACGATTAGAAAAAAAAGTTATGCATAACGACAACGCTTCACATAATAATTTCGTTTTTTCTTCCAAATAAATGTATACCAAGTATACCAAATGTATACCAAGTATACCAAATGTATACCAAATGTATACCAAGTAAGGCAATCAAAGCAATTATGATGCAAGGTTTACGAAGAGTGAAAAAAACAGGGAAAACAAATAATTTGAGGCAACCGAAAGTTGATGATTAATATTGCATTTAGATTTCTTTGAAGATTATCATTGACAGGTAAGCTAGAATGCAGATTAGAATTCCACAGGCGAGCAGTAACGATTCTGTTAGTATAGAAATTAGGGTTACAACTAGTAATTTCGACAGTGCTGTCCTGAGACCCACCTGCCAATAAAGTACTACGCCAAAAGTCAAGTACAAGTACCAAAGAAGAAAGCTCATTTATCGTGAAGATATTTACAGAAGAGGTACATGGAATTAACATTACGGTAGTAGTAGAGTGGCTGAATCCGAGTTACTAGGTCAGGACTAATAACATTGCAAATTCTTAGAGTAATTTTGGGGGAATCTCTACAACCATAAGAGAGGCACGAGATCAGATCCGGTATAGAAACTACATCTACGAATGTTAGAATTATAAATATGAGAATTACAAGCAGTATAGCACAACACAGTGGGTCTAATATCTTATCGGCAATCTTTGCAATTCAAAAAATGAAAGCAGATAGTTACACTGAGTGTTTTTTTCAATATTCACTTTAAGGAATAGACATGTGTGGCTATTCTTCGATAAACATTATAATCCTCTACTCTACTCTAGAGGCGTTAGTTATATATCCCACATATCCTCCTTACCTTCTTTGACACTTATCATATCTCATAAATCATAACCATTTTTTCAATCTACCTCGAGTGGTTCGCAAGCCTTACCTTGGATTAGCTTTTGTATTAAAGTCTATATTCTTTAAGAAGAAGTTACTCTGGTTTATATTCTCATATCCCCGATGCTGTATTTACTAAAGAAAAATGATCAACAAAACAGACAACAGGTTATATGTGAAATCTTTTACTAGGTATTTTGAGAAATGTTGAATAAGAAAAAATAATTTGGAATTAGTGTTCGACAACATGCAAATAGAGCAATGTAAACGAAGAATTTTTGCAAGACATCATGGCCAGCATTGGGGCGTGGGAATGCGTAAAAAATAAAGAAAGGAAACAAAAACTAAACCCTACTTTAGTTATATCAGCATGAAAGCTATATTGGTTAAAAGAAACAAAGACAATGATACCAGAGAAAGTATTCATACAGGCACATCTGAATAACGCGCTAAAGTTATACAAAAGTATACACACACACACACACACACACACACACACACACATATATATATATATATATATATATATATATATATAAAAATCTAAATATCTATATCTAGGTTAGATTTATATTTATATATATATATATATATAATGCTTTCATTATTTTTGGTCTTATATATATATATATATATATATATATATATATATATAAGACCAAAAATAATGAAAGCATTATATATATATATATATATATATATATATATATATATATATATGTATGTATATATATGTATATATATGTATATATATATATATATAAAATGCTTTCATTATTTTTGGCCTTATATATATATATATATATATATATATATATATATATATAGACCCAAAATAATGAAAGCATTATATATATATATATATCTATATATATATGTATATATAAGGCCAAAAATAATGAAAGCATTATTAATAAAAAAGAAAATCAACAGTAAATAATATCAGCTTTGAACGCGGCCACAATGTGATGACCTTGTTTGATAAATAAGACATACATATAACTCTAGATACATGCATAAAAATCTATATATTTAATTAAAAGTAAAATTAATCCTTGATTATTGCCTAAACTAGAGACGAAAGATCACATGAAAAATTATATAAAAACTTAACCACGGCGTCTCGAAGATGGCATAAAATTTATATTATATAACGTTATATTTTAGCATATACATGTGTATAAATGGATACCCACTTTTTTCAACAGTGTGAATTGCATCCATTTGAAAATATTTTTCAAAAAGATACGCACGATAGAAAAGAAGAAACGTTATATATTATTGCGTACATGTCGCCGAATATTATGAGATCCGGTCTAAAATGCGTATTCACTAGAGTAATGCATGCATTAAAACAAACTGAATTAGTTCAGTGTTAATGGACTATATCTAAATTTTTAAAATTTCTCTCTATATATTCTGTATTAGATCTTCTTCTTCTTCTTCTTCTTCTTCTTCTTTTTCTTCTTTCAGGACGTAGACGTTCATGGTTTTCCACGTCTCCCTATCCTTCGTGGCTCTTAGCACGCTTTTTCCTGTAACACCACGCAGCCCCCGTTCTGCCATCCACCACGCTCAGGCCAATCAATTATGTTACACGCTGTTTTCCCCTGTCTCTTTTTCCCTCTATCTGGCCTGTTAGTATCAGGTTCTCCAAGACCTCCTTCCTCGTTGTATGTCCCAGGAACTTTAGCTGTCTCCTCCTGATTCTCAGTATTAATTTCTTTTTCGTTTCCATCCTTCCCAAAACCTCATCATTGCTCACATGCTCGATCCATGATATTCGCAGCATCCTTCTGTAGAATCACATTTCAGTTGCTTCAAGTTTTTCTTTCATCTTCGATGATATTGTCCAGCATTCACTGCCATATTGAAGAACTGGCATCACATAGCAATCCAGTGCTCTCTTCTTTGTTTCTAGCGAAATTTTACTGTCTCTTAATACTCTACTCAGCTTCTGAAACCCGTCCTTTGCAATGTCAATTCGCTTTCGGATCACTGTGTCCCACTTTTCATCTTCTATTAAACACTTCCCAGGTATTTCAATTGTTGTACATGCTTGATTTTAGTATCTCCAATAATATTTATATCATTAATTGCACTTTTGGTTAAATATATCTCTCTCTCTGTTATTTCTGAATGAAAAAAGTAAGAACAATATAAAGTTTATTTACAACAATTACATTGAAATACTTTTTCCCCGTATATTTTTTCTTGAGTGCATTCATTTTATGAGGCACCTTGTTTATTAAATCGAGTTCTTTTCATGGGCTGTGTCCCTTCAGGACGTAGGCGATCAATGACTTCCACTTGGCTCTGTCTCTTCCTGATATTTATTATCAGTTTTCTTTTCGTTTGCATCCTTTTCCACACCTCATCGTTGCACGCGTGCTCTGTCTATGGTATCCTCAGCATCCTTCTGTAAAACCACATTTCTGCTGCCTCAAGCCTCTCCTTCATCTTTGATGAGATCGTCCAGCATTCAATTCTATACAAAAAGACAAATATCACATAGCGATCCAGCACTCTTTCCTTTGTTTCTAATTAGATTTTCCTGTTTTTGAGTACTCTACTTAGCTTCTGAAATGCATTTTTGGCCGTGCCAATACTTCTTTAAGAAAAAAAGAAAAATACAAAAATCTCTAGGTTAGTCGCTTTATATGTATATATATATATTTTGAGTAGCTGACCTGAAAATCTTCAGGCCGCAGTTTTAATTTTCGATTAATCATATTGTCCTGGGAATTTAGAAACAAATAACAATGTTCAGTGAGTCGCTATCAAGAGAATTATTCAGCCCAGCTTCCTCTGAATCGGTCAGTTTTTGTATTCTTTCATTTCATACGTAGATCTGTCATCCTTTGTCCTGTTCATCAGCATATTAATAGGGTCATTTGAGTTATGGTGAAAAGTTCCCTGGGCAACCTCTCAAAATCTTACCAACTGAAAAAGTACCAGAATTTTTATTTTGGTTAGCCCAGAAATTTTAATTACTCGTATTACTAATAACATTCATTAAAAACACTTTTCTTATCACAAAATCTAAATCTAAACTTATTTATAAATGGAACATTGTCTATGTGTGTGTGTGTGTCCGTTACCTATAGACTCCGAAACGGCTGAACCGATTTTCTTGAAAATTTAAACAGTTGTACTGTAAGCGTCTGCGCGTGTTCTTAGCTAGGTTTTGTGTCGAGGTACCCCCGATAAATATCGAAAATCGATAATCGAAAAAATCGAGTTATAGTAGGAGTGGTCCGATTTTAATCAAATTTGATACAGACATAGACAAAGACATAAGAAACAATATTCAGAAGTTTCAAGGTTGCAACTCTTACAATAGTGCAGAAAAACGATAATATATACATAAAAAACAAGATGTTTGTGTGTGTGTCTATTTATCTGCCTGTATATCTGTATTTTTTCAGCCCTTTTATTTTAGTTTTTGCTTCGGTGTTTGGCTCGAAGTAGGTATAATTGTAGTTCTTAGTTTCAGCCATGATATCATTTACTCAGAGGACTTATTTAACCTTCATAATTCAGTTTACGACGAAAGAAAATCAAGAGAGAGAGAGAGAGAGAGAGTGAGAGAGAGAGAGAGCTACCCTCCTAATCCACACAATCGTAACCGACAAAGAATAAAAAAAATATTTTTACATATGCGTGTTCCTCGTTGAATGTCAGAACGATCGTTGTTCTCCAGTGTGTGTAATATGCAACCCTACCTCATTGAATTAAATATCGTGTGTTGCTGAAATACCGACATCAGAATGAAAGTGATCGTGTATATTGGTCATGTTTTGTCCTTAGCCAGTATGTACATGTATGGGCACGGTCCATATTAAGCACTACATTCTGTCACATACTATCGTCGTGGGAATGTAAGTCGATACCTTCAGGATAAGATCAATGTATGGCATATGTTCTCATCTACAGCGTGTTACTACCATCGAGCAGTTTTCGGAAAATCTGTACCCGATCTCGGGAACCCTAACCCAGCAATAATACTTGTTAGTCAGTTAAGTACCATACATGATACACGCTTGGGAGATCAGAATATTTCTCCATAGTAGGTTGCCATACTTTTTGCGGTAGACCGTTAGCAACAAAGGCTACATAATCAAATCTGTTTTGATATTTAACCCATAACTAGAGGTAGCAGAGACCGATTAATACTTTCCCCAAGGGTATTTGCATGTAAATGAACGGAACGAATTCAACTGGAATTCAGAATAGGCTCTATATAGCGTATATAATTACAATTAATATTGTAATTATTCAAAACTTAATTAAATCCTAATTGGTTGCTTTAACATTCAGAAACATTTGATAAAAGGCTCTATATTTTATAAGTGCAATGCAACAATAAAATTTATTAAAATATTTGCTCATATTTTGAAGACGTAGATAAGCTTAATTACAGTTAATGATTTACAGGAATAACTATAACTTAGGACTATTACGCCTTACTATACATATCAACTTTAAATCTGAAAATAACATATTACATTGCATTTGACTACATGGTTTTGTTGTCATTTCGCGCTATCTCGCGTTGTGGCGACATAAAACCGCATCGCAAATTTAAGAACTGCGTTTATTATTTTTGGTAACTATTGCCGTTGCCAAGCGGAGTTTTATGTCAACACAAAATAAAATCGTCGGTGATGGTGGATGTTATAATATTTCAGTTTAAACAACCTCTGAAGATGGCTCATGTGAGCCGAAAGCTTAGAAGAAAATCAATAAATAATTATCCAAATGTTGGGGAATTTTTGTCTTTATTTTCAACTGAAATTAAAGCAAAAATACGACGTTTAGAGTGGCTCATCATTAAATATAATAGACATTCATTGTTACTTATATTTAACAGCATATGTTTAGAAAATTACTTGCTGCCTCGATACACTATATATATATATATATATATATATATATATATATATGGTTTCCATTTCTGCGGTATACGCATTACTCTCTAGAAAGGAATTGAGTTCTTTCGGTGACTGTCAGGCGTATACACTGCATATACACAACATGTTAATATTTTTTCTCTGATTGCATGCGCCTATGGCTTAGGGAGTAGCGACTCCGACTGACACAAAATCGGGCGTGGTTTGATCCCGGACAGAAGCAAGTGGATGTGTCTAGCCATACCGATGATCTGTGATACAGCGAAACAGACTTGTATGTGAATGACTAATATATATGAGTTGAAAGATTATAACCGTAAACATTATTTTTCAAAAATTACATTTTATTTATGAACGTTCGTGAAATACTTTTTTACATTATTTTCACTAGAAATTTAAACGGAAATATATTTCGTTTACGATTCATACAAATATACGCACACATTCATACATAATTATTTCATACGCATACATTCATACGCGATTACTATCACGTTATTTAGAATTGAAAATTGCTCCATCACTTGACACGTGTATACCTCATTTCACATATTAACTTTATTGACGCACACAATCACACCTGATTACTCTCAACACATACATTCATAACTGATTTCCTCATTTTATTAAAAAAGATTCGTTCCATCACTTGACACTGTCTCTTGGATTTTTAAATCATTCATCGTTAATAAATCTCTGAAGAATCTTATTAAAGTTGAACATGTTAGATTAAAGACGCTTTTTTTTACTTATGCTTTACTTATTCTATTCACACACACAAGCATACATACATACATACATATATATATACATACACACACACACATATATATATATATATATATATATATATATATATATATATATATATATGCACCATGTAAACATATATATATATATTATCCTACGGCGGTACGGTAAGAATATCAGAGTTTGTAATATGCACCTGATGTTTGCGTAACGCACGAAAATTCGAGTTGTGCTATCTACGTAGAATAATATGTATATTTACGAAAACATTATAATTAATAGTTCTGTTTATACTACACTGACCACTGTTTTATTAACGCCTTCATAATATTTTCCTTCTTCCGTCTAGCGATGGTGCAAATAGCAGGGCAAATTGGCTTCTATAACTTCTATGACTTTGATTGGCAACGAGTTCACCGCAGAAAGTAAAGACAAATTACTGCGGGAAAATCTGTCCAGTCAGTAATTTGGAGACATGATCGGCCAAAGATTGTTAGATGAATGGCACTTAACGGATTGACTGACTGTATTCCCATCTATCTATCTATCTATCTATCTATCTATCTATCTATCTATCTATCTGCCCTTATCCCAGACTGTCATGGAAATCTGTCGTGTATACACACCGGTAAGCCTTGTCTGACATTTATGTACTTGAAAGTGCTTCGTTTTTGCCGCATTTTGTTTTTTTGCCAAGGACAACATTCGCTTGGTCTGGCAACCACCACGTTCCTCACATCTAGCCCCTTGCAACCTTTTCCTCTTTCTATAAAAAGTAAACATAGTTAATAAATCCAGGAAAATACGACGAGGCAACTGCACGATATTTCAGAAAGGAATTACAGCAATGCTACCATCAACGAATAGACACTGGATGAAGTGTGTCTTTTCATAAGGATGCTTCTTCGAAGACGTTCAAATGGCGAATTTATATATAATGTAGTTTTCTTTATATAGTCTTATTTCTGATACTTTCTGATCAGACCACGAATAAATATATATATATATATTCACACACATTATCTATCTATCTATAGAAATCGATGGGACCCAGATGTTTGCAGAAGAATTTAACTGTTGTTAAACAGAAGATGAAACATTTTTCAACACTTTGTAAATTTATTTATAATTTAAAAATGTTCTTTCACGAAGATGTCTAGTCGCAAATATCTATATGTGGCATCAAAATATCTTCAATTTATTTTAAGTTCCAAAGGTCAAATAGTCTTTCATTTGTGTCTCTGTGTTTGTTGAAAATGTTCTTTGTGTATGTAAATTTTCAATATGCTTGATTATGACTATATTGATTGCATGATACGTATAGGTTATCAGTCATATTAGCAACAAGCATAATAAAACAATAAATGAATATTGCTAAGATAAACTGTAATTATTTCAAACTTTACTGGTAACAAAAATGAAAGGAGATGAAATCTGTATCTATACTAATGTGAATAAAACAATGTCAACAATCAGTAATAGGCAAATTTGTGAAATGTGGTGCAGTGGATATCGACTCGGAACGAATAATAGGGGAGCCGAGTTCGAATTCTAGCCGAATTGCTTGCATTCACTTACGCGCAAATAACCTTGGGAAAGTTATTAATCCGTCTCTTCTCTCCAGTTATGGGTTAAATAACAGGAAAGATTGGGTTCTTTAGCCTTGGCTGGCAACCAGTCTACCACAGAAAGCAATGGCAAACTACTGAGGGATAATCTTCTGCCCAGTGAGTCAAGTCTCTTTCGAGGCATGATCGTCCAAGCATGTATCACGTATGGCACTTAAATGACTGAACAGATTTTTACCAAAGCCTAGATAACTCAGATTAGTTATCGAATTTCATATAAAAATACTAAGCTCTTAAAAAGACCAAATATAAGAATTATTGTTGAATTATTATTGACTAAAATTAATAAGTTCTTGGGATTTTATTAAACAATTGAATAATAAAAACTGTTTTTGATTCTTCAATATGTTGTAAAAATAACATCACCAAAATCAGAAAATGTATCGTGCATTTCCGTGTACGCTGGTCAAAAAACAAATATCGATGTCTCTGCAGTCGATTTTTGAACAAACAAAAATTGAAATCAACATTTCTGTATAAAAATACAAGTTTGTCAGACACACACATTCAGGCAGACGCGCATTTGCACACACACACACACACACACACACACACACACACACACATATATATATATATATATATATATATATATATATATATATATACAGAGTGTGATGAATAAATTTTCGTCTAAATTATTCAAAAATAAAAATAACACTAACATCTCATTTTAACATATTTATTTACCAAAATTACACAAACATGTCTTGGAATCTTAAGTAGTAAAATTTCTGTTTGCTTAAGTCGATAAATGCTGCTATAAGGGTCTTCTAGCAGACACCCACCTGATCCCGACTATCACTACCTGCTCAAGTCACTTTATCTAGGCCTTCATAAAGAGTTTGAAGCTTTTTACCAACAAATTCCGTAGTTATTTTCTTATTAGAACGATCAGAGTGATTTTTTTTCTAGCTGTCGTGCCCTCCTAATCATTAAACTCATGGAACTCTTTTCGAATCTTCTATACTTTCTTCAGATTGGTCTTCAAACTTTTTCGGAGGTTCGTAGTGGAGCTTTCAGCTCGAAGACCAAGCAGTACAGCATGTCATTTCTAAATTTCTGAGGGAGTGAATCGAGTCATGGTATTATATTTCGCATAGACTATGATGAAGGGTTTCTGCATTATAAAACAATTATTTTATATAGCAGACATTAATAATTTAGAAACGTTTCACCAACCTATCATGGGGTTCTACGGATAAAATCCAAAGGATATGGGTCGTGGAACGTGCAAGCCCTGGAAGAGCTCGTCCCTTATCTTTTATGGTCGAGGCCAGTTAGTGCCTTGCCAACAATGTAAATAAAATTTGCTGGAATCCAATCATGGAAAAACCACATGTGTCTTCGTATTAGCAATGATACATCCCCTAGCAGGTTTGGAAGCGTTCGAAATAAAGTCCCGGTAGACCGCTCTTGTAAAACATGCTGGGAGAAAATATATACCTACCTTACCGTCACCTAAAATTCCAGCTCAATTAATTGTAAACTGATACTGGTGTTTATCCTGTATTGTAGCATGGGGCTTCTCATCTAGCCACAAGTGTTAGTTGTATAATTTTGTTGTTTCATTTCCTGTAAACGCTGCCTCTTCCATAAACATGACTGAAGCGAGAAAGGATCGGTAATTTGTGCAATAAATCCTCGGCGTACGTTCTCTGTGGTGGATGATCACAGGGCGAAAGACCCTGCATATAATTCAAATGATGCGGATAAGAAGCTGCTCTTGAAGTATCCTCCATGCACTGATTATTATGTTCGACATGTTTGACATCCGACAGACTGCAGAATGAGTTTTAATTATTTTAATTTATAAAAGTTCAATGTTTTAAAAAGATTCTACAAATATTTGTCAGATTTAGGTTATTAAGATTTTACAATATTCATTAATCGAAAAATGAAAAGTTTAATACAAATCGTGTTTTTAAAATATTGTTTTATTTTTTCTATATTTGAACTTTGTTTTACGATGGTATTTTCTAAACTTACTTTAACATGTCATGTGTTTCCCGTTTTCTTTCCCTTAAATGAAAAAATGGATAATTATTTTTATTCTGGTTAACCTTAAATAGTTGTAATCGATCACTTCACTTATCCTCTGGCTGTCATCATTTATTCAAACATCAATCATTTGTCACCTCCGTGATTAATTCTAAATTTAATGAAATAAAGAAGTAATAATTGTGTAAATTAGATTAATTTAAGTTTAAATTTGCTAAATTTCCAAAATTAACGTTTCATTGATGTATATTTTAGTTTTGAAAGATTTTAATGCTGAGAATTAATTCTTGTTTAAAAATGTGTCGCTCGTTCAAAAATTAGCGAAAAATTAAAAAAACCTCAGAATTTTAAATTCTATTCAATATAATTTCAGTTTGAAATACACCAGAGTATTTCGCTTACTGGAAAAGTAAATGTTATCCTTTATCTTCCAATTAATGCTAAAATAAAAGCTTCAAGAAAACTTTTTTTATTTTTAAAAATTCAATTTAAAACTTAGGTATCAAAAAAGGTCGAGGTACCTAATATAACAGGATACAATTTCCCCTTTATCCGCCTATGGCTTACGATTGAGCTCTCTGGAAAGGAAAATTTTAAAAACACGTGACACTTCTGCTATTTATGCGTTACTCTTCATCAATGAATTGAGTTTTTCTGGTGATTGGCGTGTGTATACATCGCAAATGATAGAGTAGTAAAACTCAGTACAAATGAGTGTTATATCATCATAAATAACCATAAGTAAAACTTGAATACAAATCCTACCACTAAGACTTGAAATTGGAAAAATAAGTGAAAGAGTAAATAAACAAATTATGGAGTACCTTTGATTAAAATTATGGAGAACCTTGGGTTTAAATTATGGAATGACACCACCAATATAACAAATTGGTTTTTTAACCTAAAAGAAAAAAAAAGTTCTTTTATCCAATCCGATATTGAGGAATACTATCAATCGATATCAAGGAAACGATTTGTTACCGCATTAGAATTTGTTATTCGGATTTATCAGCGGAGAGAAACATAATAATGAATGCAAAAACGTCTGTTCTCATTCATAATAAAGAATAGTGGACAAAAAATTAATTCCAAGGAAAAAAGACAGTCATATAACAATGGAATCTGTAGACGCTGCCTAGTCTTCAAATATGGTTGTGCTTATTAGTGGAATTTTGACAAGAAGTGTGTTTTGCTCTGGGTGACACAGGGAAATGTTACTGAGTGCAAAACACAGGTGTCAGACAGATTTTGACGAACTGAGGTCAAGGGAAACCAGCGCCCGAGATGAGACAATACACCGGAAGCCCCAGGGTCCAGGAGGTAACTATTTAGGTGACGTCAGCTGTCACAGAAATCAGTCAAAAATTTTAGAGAGTTAATTTTAGAGTTGCAGGCTGGCTGGCTGGCTGTCTCTCTGGCTGGCTGGCAGCCTTGATACATGTTTCATTCCGCAAGAGCAGACCCACCCACAACACAATACGGCCAAGTCTCCGATGAAAAACAGAATAAAAATAATTAAATTTTCTTATTTATGTTGTGCATTCCGGGTGAGGAACCACACAAAATAATGAACAAAACAGATATTTGAGATAGAAAAATATGTTATATTAAACGTAAAGATACACACTTGAACGCAGGTTAGTAAATCCAGGAATACGTTTAGTAAGGAATATATATATATAAAAGTCTTTGAAGTGAAGCCGTGCTGAAATTGTATTTTCGTGTAATACTATTCTGGCTGAGTGGAGCTCAGAGCTACTATGACTACTGACGCGGTATTCTCTGTGTAACTTCGGTATAGTTCGGTAACTTACGGACCTCTATGGTACTCGTACCGTAACTGACGGATCTCATTATGGGAGGAGTATATGTATACTCAAGTCGAGTTCTTTATCATAGAAAAAGGGGAGATCACACAACAATTTAAATCTAAAGTTCTGTGAGAAAGCAAGTCATGTTGATTCACTTTGGGGCTAGTTTATCTCGTTATTTATCTATGAAAGATAATCAACATTCAGTTCGAGGAAAGTCTCGCCGAACGGATAACAGCTTCTGTATCGACATTTTGTTGTGCAACTTTTTTCTCCTGTCTTCATTGGTTGCAGAAGCAGATTGTTCTCCAGATATATTGATTCAGCATTGTTCTTATCCTCGTCTCAGTTGGTATACAACAATCGAAACGCTTGATTATTTACCAATTCTAATAACTGAGGCGTGATGCGATGTAAGGCCAGTTATTACACATGCAAACCCGAGTGCGTATACAAGGGACAATGGTCAAAACTTACCCAGCGTTGAATTAGGAACATATCTTTCCCTAGCATGTCTGTGGCGTGGTAATACTTGGATATTTACCCATGCTTATCTACTGGAAAGAGATTCGACTGGGAGACACGAGAGGATACACCCGACCCAAGGGTCTACCCAGAAGATAAGAATAGGAGACTGCATTTTAAGGTTGACGTTGCTAGTCTGTAGCGTGATGACGCTTAGTATTTCAACATGCCACCTCCACTTTTCTCTGGGATGGGATGCGACAATGTTCGTTTTTTGATGCAATGACACGAGCGTGTGCACAGGGACCAGAGGTCAAAATTTAACCAGCCAACGCATACGTGAGGACTGAGTACAATGCCCACCTTATCTGATCTATGGGGAGCAGCACGTTATGCCTCACTAGCAGAATGCGACACAAGGTCAGTTTTTAACGTGGGGACACCAAAGCGTACACACAGGCTAAAAGTCAATATATATCCAGCCCCAAGGTAGAAAGCGCTTGGGTATAAAGTTCTATTAACACGTTAGTGGCGTGTGGACGCCAGTGAATTTACATATGCTCCTCAAATGTGGAGGAAGGCGATAAAATATCAGTTATTGCCTGTGGAAATCCTAGCGCGTAAACTCGAGCCCAGGGACGAAATTTACCCAGCCGAGACATATACGCTAATATAGGGTACACAACTTGTCTTAATTTGTTTGTGGCGTTAAGTCGCCTGGGTATTTATACATGCCCATCCCCAGTGGAGCAAGATGTAACACATAGTATTATGACTTGGAAACGCGAGCGATTACACTCGTGACAAGTGTCAAAATTTACCCAGTCACTTCTTAAAGAGGGATTGGGTACAAATTTTATTTTAGCTGGTCTGTAAGAGATAAACACTTGGTTAAGAACGCGACCCCACTAGACATGTGCATTTCATAGTCAGTTATTTAATGCGAGAAACCGATTGTGTAGACTAGGGCCAATAGTCAAAATTTATTCAGCCACAGCTTACGCGGAGATTAGACACAAATCTCTTTGAAAACTGGTGCCAAGGGGCAAGATATACCCAGCCCACGTACACGCTTTTATTGAGTACAAATCTTGTCTTAGTTTGGTCTCCGGTTCGGGGAAGCCTGTGTATTTATGGATATGTGACACAAGGACAGTTAACGTGGTGACACGAGCGCTTACTCTCTAGCCTGGGGTTAAAATGTACCCAGACGCCACATACGTAGGGACTTGGTACAAATATTGTCTTAGCTGGTATATCTTGAAGGAAGGCCTAAGTATTTACCCATGACCCTCCTACTACTGGAGTGGGATACTACACACGGTCAGTTATTTAACTTGGTAAAGCGAGTGCGTACCACCGGGTCAAGGGGTGAGATTTACCCAGGCATACGAAATTATGGGGTATTCAGAGAGAATCGAACTCATTGCTCAGTTGTAATTGGTTCTAACAAGAGAAGCTTACTAACCATTATACCACACCGAGAGGCCCAAATGTTTCACTAAGCCTAGCTTAGATGTGACCGAGAGTATTAGTACACAGTGAGGATCGAACTGACTACTCAGTTCTAATTGGTTCTAGCGAGACAAGCTTGCAAACCATTATACTGTGGTAATACCGAGCAAGCGAGTGACCAGATAGCAGATAACCAAAATTCCGGTGGAAGGCCAAATAATAAAAAGAATATGAAAAGCAATTTCCACCAATCAAAAGGCTCCGCGCCATATCCAACGAATCCTTTCAGCACACTTATTTGGAGCCCCTTGGGGACAGTTAAAATAACGACGAATTCGACTTCTCGCCAGAAAGCTTTGAAGTGTACCGACAGTCAATATAGCTATGTCTTTGTCATCGACTCCTTTGCCTCACCAATCCTTAATTGCTGTCAGTGTTTTATTCACCAAAGAAGATATCAAATTACACCTACCAACCCATTGACATTCTTTTTCATTTTCTGGGACCAGCACAGCAAAAACCTAAGTATTCACAAAAGAGACACTTTAATTCCTTTTATAAAATTATTTCTTTCCTTTCTTTCAAATGAACATTTTAAGACCTGACTTTGTGCATGTAAAATCAAGAGACGTTATATTTGTTATTTATGTGCCTTTATATATAAAAGTATTTCAGCTAAACCCTTCTTTTTTATATTTTGTTATGTTTTATGGTGACCGTAATTGATTGTTTACGGAGCTTTATTTCTTTGTCAACGAGGTCTAAGTTGTAGTTGTCCATAAAAGAACTGTTACTATTCCTTCTGATATTGAACGACAATGACCCAAACTCATACCGCTACTCCCATTATAATACCCCGTCGAGGCACCTTTTCGGATGGTTTTAAACGGAATATTTGTATAAATGTTTTGTAGTCGTTTTTGACGGCACGTACCCACCAGGTATAATATAGATTACACAACTTGTCCAGTAACCCACTTTGTAGAGGCGTAAGTTGAAACAACTGTTCCCGTACATTCACAGAAGTTAAGCTATGTTGACCGCTTGGATGTACCAGATGCTGTAATCTTGGATGAGTCGATGGCGTCATGAATTATGACTCGGAGTTGTCAATCGCACAGCCGAGTTCCAATATCAGTTACATGCGTTATATTTTGGGGGACCGCGACCTAGTGTAATGGTCAACAAGCTTGTCTCACTAGCACTATCTATGAGAAGTTAGTTCCATTTTCAGTGGGTACCCAATACTTTAGACCATGTGCCACATCTAAGCTTAGAAAATTACCATTTGTCATATTTACTTTTTTCGCAAATTTCCTTGGGGATGGCGTAAAATTTTTTGTGTATCAATGAGTTAATTGGTAAGACTGAATCGCTAAATTATTATTATCTAAAAAGATTCTTCAATCTTAAAATATCTTCTAGCTTTAAATAACCTGCAAGTGATTGATAAGCTATTCAGTCAACCTCTATGTGGAGGGGCTCTTGGGCTTTCTTATTGGTGGAATTTAATAAAAAAGCACGAAAAATAATTTATTAAGCTTACATTTTTAACCTGACACTGCAAAAGTGAAAACCCCAGAAAGAAATTTGATATATTGTTACCGGTTTGAGAGACTAGAATTTTAGTCAAGATTCTAATGCGTGGCGCCTTGCTAATGCCAGTATAAATATAGATGCAGTCAAATTTGATCAGGTAAATAGACTGTTCGAAAATATAATGGCCGGCCGGAGATGCATTCCTTTCCTTCAAACCCAGCCTTGATATGTGGGGAGTTACATTATTAACTGATCAATATCTAAAAATAAAAGGTGTGAACAATTGAGAACAAGACAGGACGATGAGAAATTCGATAATGCAGAACAGCTCTAAAAATACAACCAAATTATTTGATCTTTCTAATGCCTTCCATCACTTTTGCGCTTATCTTTAAATATATATTTCTTTTGTTTTTTACGTTATTTGAAGGTAACTCAACGATTTGGAAAATGAGTATTTTATTTCGAGACTGAAAAAGCCGTGAAAAATAAATTTCCATCGACATCAAGCTAAGAAAACGTAGTTAAGTAGATTTTTATGAAGTTGAGGCAACGTTGGTATTTACAATCACACAGTTATCTTGTTACCAAGCAAATAGCATATAGATATACTCCATGAAATCAAGACAATACTTTTCTGACAATAAATTCTTCATTGCTCAAATAGATTAAACGTCTATACAATTTTATGACGCCTACAGCTTGACCACGCCTACAGCTGTACTAATAAATCCGTCAAAAGTTCATGATCTCATATCGAAACCTATTCAAAATGACAGGTCAGTTGTGTACGTGTTCGAATGGAGACAAAGTGCATCAGAGAGCTATGTGATTTTATAGTTATTAGGTCAGGAATAAGAGACTTGTAGCCACAAAAATGTGGTTCTGTAGAATGATACTGAGTATATTATGGATTGAACTTGTGAATAAAGATGACATTTCAGAGAGAAGGAAAAAAGCACATTTATAACTAACATCAGGAAGAGGCATGCCATTTTAGGGCATATAATGAAGAAAGAGTGTTTGAAAACATTGTTACTCCTAGGGCACATAGAAAGTAATCGGAACAGAGGAAAACAACACATAACCTACCTTTTGTAATTGGATGGGGAAAACCGCTTAATTCCTGAAAGGACACAGTGCATAAAAGAAGCATTAGGTTACCACTGTATCTGAGGAGACGGTCAGCCGTGTCTGGTACAAGGCCAATTTACAAAAACAGCCGACACTCCCTGCAACTTAGGTTTTATCAGAATTATCAAAAGGTCAGCAGCAGGTGGATTTGTGGAAGAATAAACGTATAATTTTTGTATATTTAAATAAAAATTTAATTAATAGAACAGAATAACATGAATTGGTAGCAGTTAAATATCTAATAAGAAAACAGCAGTAACAGAGATAAGGACCCCAAAAGATAACAGTAGTAATTTGCGTGTATGTATGTACGAGCGTTATCGTTAGGTAGGAATGTCTTTGAAGTTATTGCTCAGTCTTAAAGGGTTCCACTTGGTTATCAAGTGTTTTTTTTTAATCATATCACCCCAAGCAAGGCGATGACGCCACTGATGCGCAGGGGTCTACGTAAGAGTAAAAAGATTGGAAAAGAGAAAGCCGGAAACCATATCGTAAACAGGAAACAACGGATGAGCCTCTTCACCTGTTCAATAGACATGGGTGGAGTGTGAACCGGGCGATAGTTTAGTCTACTCCAATTAAAAAAAAAAAAGAAAAAGAGTGAAAAGATTGGAAAAGTGAAAACCAGAAACCGCATCCTAAACAGGAAACAAGGGATGAGCCTCTTCACCTGTCCAATAGACGTGGGAGGAGTATGATCCGGGCGATAGTTTAGTCTATCTACTCCAATTGAAAAAATAAAAAAGAAAAGAGTGAAAAGATTGGAAAAGAGAAAACCGGAAACCGCATCCTAAACAGGAAACAAGGTATGAGCCTCTTCCTCTGTTCAATAGACGTGGGAGGAGTGTGAACCGGGCGATAGTTTAGTCTATATACTCCATTTGAAAAAAGAAAAGAGTGAAAAGATTGGAAAAGAGACAACCGGAAACCGCATCCTAAACAGGAACCAAGGGATGAGCCTCGTCACATGTTCAAGTATAAGAAAAGGTAGACGGGTCAACGATGAAGAGGAAGGAGGTGAGAGAGAAAGAGAGAGAGAGGTAATAATAATATTCTCTTGACGTTTGTCAGGTGCATGTGTTTATTACGCTCGTCATTTTCACTCTCTGGCGACAGTTAAATTTGCTCCGTCTTTATTTGAGCTCGCAAAGGTCATTTGGGAATTCATTTCCGGATGTCATTCTGGCCTATCCATTGGACGACGAACAAACAGAAAATGGTCCGTAAACTGATTTGTTTCTGATAATTGAAGATTATTTGAATTTCGCTTTTAGATATTTCCTTGTTTTCTATTAGGCAAAAAACATTTCGCATCAAGGTGCGAAATTTCACAAGCTTTGTTTTGGTTTCGCTTTTGCTAGTGTGCTAAGTAAAGTTTGTAAATTCGACTCTTGTTTTAATTTCTAACAAAATCAATGAGTCAGTGTTAGAGTTTGGATTTTTAAATCTAGATCTTGTTTTGGTTCCTACAAGGTAAAATGGTTTCGTTTTTTGAATAAAAATGAAAGATCTTCTATAGGCTTAGGACCATACCTCATATGATCACCGAAGTTCAGCAAAGCGGAATACCTAGATAGTTGGCTACTTGGGAATACCAGGTGCTGTCAGTTTGGATGTGCAGGTGGTGGAATAAGTAATGCCTCGGAATTGTTAATCATAGAGCCGAGTTCTCGTCTCGTTCGTTATATTTACTTATACGCAAATACCATTGGGAAAAATAGGAATCCACTTCAGTTATGGGTGAATTAGAAAAAATGTATCATCAAATCATTATTATCTACACCAACTGGACATTCACTGCGGAATCTGAAATACGAGCATTTAAGAGTGTTTGGGTGTCAATCTGATGACAGTGCAGAGGAGGATTCGGAAAGAGTTGGATGAGCCTAATGGTTTTTACGAAGGTGTTTGGAGTGATCACGAGTGCCAGCGACATTATACCTTCATTTGGACTCAACACGTTGTCCTACATCAAGTGATCTTAGAAGCTAGTGCTGATCTGGCACAAAAGGGTGGATGCTGAAAGATATGGCAACAGGACTCTGCACCATGCCACACATAAAGGAAAATCCCGTCATGGCTGACAGACAATTATCTGCAAACATATCAATCTGGCCACCTGAGTTCCGCAGACTGAAATTCCTGGATTATTATGTGTGGGGCTCAGTTGAGCGAGAGACAAACAAATGTCTTTTTAACACTAAAGCTAAATGCAAAGATTATAGTAGCATTCACCAACTTAATCAAGGAGATCGTTCAGAAGAGATGCAGAAGATTCCGAAGTTGTCTCGAGGCTGTGATACAAAACGATACCGATTTTATTGAGTAACTTTACTCTTCAGTATTTCACGGTATTTTTGTATAACTTTGGTAAATATATCTGCTTTAAATGAGATGCCATTTTTATTTTTAGTCCTTCGTAATTTACAAGACAATTAACCATCATACCCTATATATAGAAAAAAGCAAACATTGGATGAGTATAATCTAGGAAGATGAGTATAATCTGGGAAGATGAGTATAATGCTATTTATTAATCGTCGGAGAGAACTCTTCCTACCTTCCAGCCGGTCTGATACTAACCTCCAAGCGAGGGCTTTGTTGCGCCTTCTTGAACTAAAGATTCTCCGCTGATATGAAATGAAAGGATTATGTAGAAACAAATGCTAGGGGTGCTGCAAGTAAAGTTGCTTTTCTATATTGGTGTAGTAAAAAATTTCTATCTATGTGTCATATTTACAAGTCTACCGTTTTGTTTATAATATTGCTGTCACATATCTTCTGATAACCTGCTATATATTTCGATATCCCTCGTAAAAAATCAAAGAAGAAATAGCAGTGTCATTATTTCTTACCTGGCATTCCACTTCAGTCACCTCCTTAACTTCATTTTTTTCCGTGACATTTCCTATAAATACTTTTATAGTAAATGTTATAATGTACTCTTCTCTATAGTAGCTAGACTCTATCAATTCAGCGCGGTACTAGATTGGCAGAACGGTCTCATCATTTTATAGTGAATTTGGTTAGAAAAGAGAATCAGAGATTAAAATGTTGTGCATCCAAAACAAATCAGTTAGTGTCGTACGTGATACACACTTGGGCGATCATGTCTCGAAAGAGACATGACTGATTGGGCAGAAGATTATCACGCAGCAGGTTACTATTACTTTTTGCGGTAGATTGGTTGCCAGCCAAGGCTATATAATCCCATCAGTCCTTTTATTTAACTGGAGAGAAGAGACGGATTAATATCTTCCCCAAGGGTATTTGCGCGTAAGTGAATGCAAGAATTTAACTGGAATTCGAAATCCGCTTCCCGGTTTCTCGTTCCGAGCCAATATCCGATGCACCACAACGAACATCCTCCACATGTCTCAAGTTAATTTTATCTGTATCTAATGGATAAAGACCTTTATATTCTTTCATATATAATAGCGAGGATAATTCAGTAATTACTTAAAAGATGATAAAGCGGTTAAGACTGCAATGAGATATTAGGTTGTCTGAAAACTTTGTAAACACTTGAAAAAAATTGAAATTTTACTCGCCAAGTAATCTAAGGTTACCAGAAAACACTTGCACAAAATTGAAATTTTACTCGCAAAAACAACAAAGATTATTGCTCAAAATAAACACCATTATTTTCCAAGACTTTCTGCCATCGATCAGCAAGCTTTCGGATCTGGTTAAAGTAAGATTAAGCCGGCTTTGAATCAAAGGATTCTTGACAATCTTCCTTGACTTCATCAAACGAGTCGAATCGGCGGCCCTTCAGAAAGTGTTGCATTCAGCGGAAAAGGACATAACCTGACGGAGCACAGTCAGGACTATAGGCTGGAAGTGGCAGAATCTCAACGCCATCCAGCTCTTCAAACTTGTCTTTGATCTTTCTGGTGGTGTGTGGCTTGGCATTGTCCTGCTGCATCAGCGCCGGATACTTTTGCTTCAACTTTTCTTAGACCCGCTCACGTTGCTGACAGTAAAGTTCGGCACTGATGGCACGACCATTCGGAACCAACTCAATTCTTTCAAAGTTCCACGAAACGCACAACATGACTTTCTTGCCGAATCCATCTTGTTTGGGAACCGACGGTGTCTCTTGCCCTTTCTGAACCCATCGCTTGTCTCGATTGTGCTGGACCAGATAGACCCATTTCGCAAGTGTTTACGAACTTTGGGTGAACCTAATAAAAGCCACTCTACAGAAAAATACCATATATGAATTACTTTTCGTAGTATATACTGGTAAAAAAGAAGATTTATATTTCCTTTTTCTTATTCTAGTTTTATTCTTTCCCTGAAATTTTTTTTATGTCTTCATTAATTTAAAATAGACGATGCTAGACCAGGTTTGATATTAAATTCCGACTCTGTATACTGCCTATGATTTGTAAGAAAATAGGAACTATAGGCTTAGGTAGATTAAATAGATATGAAAGATTATGAAATGTAAAAGACAATTGAGTAGGAATCTGTTGTGGGGAATTATCTACACACTAATATGACGTCTACCGGACTACATAAATAGCGAGAGTTATCTTCTCTCGGGGGTAGTAGTAAGTAGCGACAGCTATGATACTCATTTGTTAGTACGTCGTTCCGGCGCTAAGTACAATTATACTCTATTTTCTCTGTACACTGTTTCTCTTTTGTAATATAAGATTGATTCCAACTGTACACCGTGTCTGATTCTTTCTTGAGACCTTTCTCCCAGAGCCACACCAGAAATCAACTGGTTCAATTGGATAAGGGTAAATTAGACGCATTATCCTGCTTGAGAAATTCATCACAATGATCGATATTATCACAGAAAGTGGTAAAAAGCCTTCATTGGAATCTGAATTATTTTATCTTACGTGATACGTGTTTAAGAATGATGAGTTATTATCTTTATATATATTGGAAAAATGATTTATTGATTCGTTTTCTACGGATTATGAATATTTTGCATGTTATCTAAAGCCAGAAATATTTTAGATGGTATTTTGTTTGTATGAATGTTCAGTAATACAAGATGTATTAGTTAAGCTGGTTATTAATGTGAATTTGCATTGTTCTAAAGCCTTGATTGGTAACCCCTCTACCACAGAAAGTAATGATAATAGACAGATATTTTTTGGCCGGGCTATATGGCCGGAAATACCCACTATAAAATGACCATGTGTCACATGCGTGGGAAGGCTAGTAAATACAGAAAGTAATGATAATATACTGCCGAACAATCTTCTACCCAGTCAGTTATGTATTTTTCCAAACCTGAACGCCCAAAGCATGTATCACGTATAGCACTTTTTTGACTGGTTAAAGCAAATCAATAAAACGAAACAACAATAATTGGAATTCAGCTCTCCAATCAGCAATTTCGAGTCATTATCTATTGCACCACCCGCACATCGAAGGTTAGAGCACCTGGTATTGCCATGCGATCAACCGTCTACGCACTGATTAGGTTTGACGTTGCTTAACTCCGGTAATCCAAGGGAACCTGTGTTTCAACGTGATGTGACCGCAAGTTCGGAAAATGACTGATTGATGTAAATGATAATTTCTGTAGCATGCACTTTCATATTCATGTTATGACCACATTTTCTTAGCTGGACTCGTGAGAGTATTTTTTTATACAAATACTCAAACAATACAAAGCCCAAGGGACATATTTTTTGTGAAAGGCTTTGTCTAGTTCCCCCATTTTAATGGAAGACTAATTAGGTAATTAGCTAAGATGTTCATTACAATAAAACATTGTTTTCCCGTAAAATAAATGAAATTGATTTTCATTAATGAATTATTTGAATATCGTAAGTAATATATTTACAACAATAAGCGGCAAAACGGGGACATTTCATTTTGAGATAAATATTTTTGTCGAAAGTGTGGTAATTAATTCATAAATATCTCATAATATCCAGTTTTCTATAATTGAGCATAAATAAAATATGGTGAATTCAATGATTTAGAAGCTAAACAACAACAAATATTATTTTCCACTTTAATATTTGGTCATACTTCTGAAATGAGATAGTATTTACATTATTGTTCGGACTGTTGTCATCATCTTTCTTGCCATGTTCACATAATAATGGGACATATCATTCTCATTCCATGTGAGCTGCCGCTTCCGCATGGCATGTAGACATTTTACTTTAACGTTACTATGTTATTTGTTCAGGTACTGAACTTACTATTCTTTGGGCTGAGCCACTGGAACTAACCAACTCCTATATCCACTGAGCCATTTGTCCTTGAAGATATAGGATTATGAATTTCTGGGACTTGCATAGCTGTCTCAATATCCATTCATCATTTCCGCGCACTGAAGAAGCCCGGAGCGTACAACAGCCGAAACGTCGTAAATATGGCAATAAAATTGAGGATAAATAAAGTAAATAATTTAATTTTATTCTTAACTTTCTGCGGAGGCAAGTGAACCAGTTAACATTATTGTTCAATATTACTAATATCAGAGATTGTTTGAATTGCAAAAATAAAGCAGTGTCATTATTATTAATAATTTCTTTTTAAATAAATTTATATCTAATGATGCAGTAATGTCGTCCTGGTGATTTAGACAAGATTCTTTGCTTTTAAGAGCCAAGTGATTGTCAGAAACATCAAACCTAACCAGTACCTAGACGGTTAATCGTCTGGCAATACCAGGTGCTCTAACCTTGGATGTGTGGATGGTGCAATAGATAATGACTCGAAGTTGCTGATCGGAGAGCTGAATTCCAATTATTGTCGTTTTTTTTTATATTGACTTAAAGCGCCATACGTGATACACGATTGGGCGATCATGTCTCGAACGTGACATGACTGAACGAAGCAGAAGATTGTTTGGCAATATATTATCATTACTTTCTGCGGTAGAGAAGTTACAAACCAAGGCTTTAGAACATCAGCCGTCCTATTTAACCCATAGATAGAGGAAAGAGCGAAGTATTTCCAAAGAGTATTTACTCATAAGTGAATGCAACGAATTCAACCGGAATTCGGACTAGGCTCATCGAACTGATATTCACTGCCCAATATTGTCAGAAACTGTTTTTAGTTAAATTATGAAATAACGCATCTGAGATAACAAATTAGCATTCAGTCACTCAGTTGAGTGCCATACGTGAATAACGCTTGGGCAATCATGTCTCGAAAGAGACATAACTGACTGGGCAGAAGATTATCCCGCAGTAGGTTGCCATTGCTTTCTACGGTACACTGGTTGCCAGCCAAGGCTATAGAACCCAATCTGTCCTGTTATTTAACCCATAACTGGAGGGAAGATACGGATTAATACCTTTTCCAAGGGTATTTGTGTGCAAGTGAATGCAATGAATTTAACTAGAACTCGAACTCGGCTCCCCAATTTCTCGCTCCGAGTCGGTATCCACTGCACCACAACGCACATCCCGATTGTTTTCAACTTTGGTGTTGTTAACAGAACGTTTCGGCCATTCAGCCCTCCAGCCTTCATCTAGTTTATATCGTTCTGGGCAAGATAAAGTGATTTCCGAATTGAATCTTTTATATAATCCCCGGGCAGGCTGTTCCAGTTGCATTACCATGTCTAAATATATCTCGTTCGTTTTTAGTCTTGCTCATTTATCACTCGCTAGCATTACAATACATTAATTGGGACATATATGGACTGCTATATTTGAGAGTAAAAGAATCAACGTCCATTACAGATGGAGTAACAACGTTTGGCTGTAGATTCTCAGAAAGCTATCGACTATACCTGGCGCCTGAATAGGTGAGAAAGTTCAAACACATTAAAACGCAGTGACTGTAACAAACCAAAGGTAAAGACGCTGTCTCGAATTATTGGTGAAAAAGAAGTTAGAAAACCGCAGAAGAATTGAAAATGGCAGGCAGTAGTCGACATCTGATTAGATAAACACAGTTGAATTTTCTATGTTAATCAATGTCAATAAATATCTATTATTGAAGGGGAAGAAAATTGACGAGTTGTCAGGCGGTTGTTCTTGACTTTCGTACTCACTACAGAGAAAGCGTCTCGCTAAATAAAGAAAAAAAAACTATGCATCACAAGTACAGGTCCTTCCAAAATATTGCACATTATTCAATCTTTGCAAAGCGGCTGACGAGGTATCTGGAGAGACATTTGTTCTGACCCAGTGTGTGCACACAAACTATTTCTATGGCAAAAAGTCATAAATTGTCTTATTGTGTCTACCGTTGGCAAATTTAAGTAATGAAAAAAATATATAAGCGTCGGAAAGACAAACAAACGAATAACAAAGACATGAATGCAATTCTGTTTTCCAAGAAGAGCAGGATTTTTTCTCTCTTGAAAATAAGCATTTGATAATTGGCTTTTATTCGAACACAAGTCAGGGATGCAACTGTAAAAATTGACATTAACTTAAAAAATGCTCTAAGGTATGCAAATACGAGTACACAACTTCACGAGGCGCGCGCGCGCGCGCACACACACACACACACACACACACACACACACACACACACAAAGCTAATTTGAAAATAACTCAAATCCTCAAAAGATGTAAACACTGCAAATGCCGTAAAAAATATCACTAATTAGCTCCTGTTCTCTCTAAACTCTACAATATGTGCTTCGATGCTTCTTGATGGAAATTCTGTTTTGCCCTCACTGTCTAAGAAGACAGGCGAACCTTCAGATCCCTCAAACTACCGACCTATTAGCCTTCTACGTTTACAGTGACGTTCTAGGGACTCTAATAAATTCGGGTTTGGTTAAGTATCTCACCTTGCAGTACATTCTTTCAGACAAGCAGATAATCCCAGGACCCTATACTTGGAAACCAGTTGTTCCTAATTTTTATCAACGACCTTTCTAATGGCTTCATTTCACAACTCAGTATCTTTGGTTTCTCTAGGTTAACAACTGGATTCTTTTTCAGATAAGCAGTATAGCTTTTGCATTTCAAGGTCATTCACTGATGTATTAATAGCTATTGCGGAAGAGGTTTTTAAGGATGTAGATAAGAATGGATATCTTGAAGGTATTTTACATATTTGGCCTATTGGCCTTTACTATTTGGAAGATTATGGTATTTCTGGACGAATCTTTGAAATAATTTAGTCTTGTTTACTGAATCGTGAAATGAAAGTTGGATTGAACGGCCACTACCTTAAATCATTTCGCATTAATGTAGTCGCCCCCGAGTGCTTTATCCTTGGACCTATGTTGTTCCTAATTTTCATCAACGACCTTTCCGATGGCATGAGTTCTCAACTCGTTATCTATGCTGATTACAAAGACATGTATTTCTGTCTTAATATTGTGTCTGAGGGGTTTGACAGAATCAAATTGGCAAATGGCAAGTGATTTGCCTTCAAGTTAACGACATATTAAGTAAGGAATAGCCTGTTATTTTGAACAACTTTAAAACGTAACTGCTCACTTTTAATCGACTGAGAGAATATTTTCACCTTGCATCTCTATAGCTGAGACTAACCTCCAAGAGTGTGAATTATTGCGGCACTCCAGACTAAAGTTTTCCGCTAAAATTACTAGATCTGCTGCTAGGAATGTTGGTTCATTGTATCGTACCCGAAAGTTTTTCTCGCCAGAATCTATCTTACATATTTGTATGTCTACATTGTACTTGTTTCTTTTTACTTATTTTTAAGACTGCTTTCACATATGAATTGATGGTCTTCTTATATATTTAGAGATTCTTGATAAAATCTAAAGATCATCTTACCTTCATTCATATTTTAACGCCGTAATGTAGCTTTTCTATGCGTTTTTCTATAAATAAGTCATGGTAATTTTTCAGATGAACTTTACTTTATGCTATCTAGACATTTATAAATCTAAACATAAACGAAACTGTTATCTGTCAACCATCGCAGGCAGTCATTTCTACCCCCATAAGCATGGACCAAGCGAGTCTCCCTGAAAGCAATATAATGCACCTCCTTAACCTCACCCGATCTTCCGACCTCAGGTGGAATCATTACATTGAATTAATAGCTAAATCAACTGTTAGGACGTTTGGGTCACTGTGTTAGGGCAGGAAGATTTCCATCTGAATCCATCTTGCACATAAACAAATCAACCATCCGACCTTGCATAGAATACTGTTGTCATATCTGGTCAGGCGTCCCTGCTGTTCATCTCAGGGTTTTCGGCAGGAAAATTTATAATATGAACAGTCCAGACCATACATCTCGACTCCAGCCACTTTTTCACCGTCGGGATGTAGCTTCCCTCTGTCTCTTCTACAAATATTTTCATGGTTTCTGCTCCGTCGAACTTAAGTCACTGGTGCCCCCTTTCACAAGAATTTACTTGAGCAACCAGACTAGCAACAACGTCACATCCTTTTACAGTTAAACCTACAATTGCACTTCTTTTCCAGTAGCTTCTTTTCTCGCACTTCCCGCCTATGGAACTTTATTCCCTATACTTGCTTTCCAGACGGCTACAACCTCCAAGAATTTATATGTAATGTTAATTTTCATCTCTTATCCACTTGACTCCAGACCTTCCCTCGTCCTTTCAACATCACCCCGTGTATGTTGTTCTTTTCCTTTCTCTCTACTTTCACAAATGACTTCACACCTGTGTTCCCGTACTTCACTTGTCCATTCTTTGCTATCACCTGTAACTGGTTCGTCTTTCTTTTCACTCACCTCCTGCCTAAATTTTTACTCTTTTATGTACCCCCCCCCGTTCTCATCAGAGGCGGTTCCACCTTGCTTGGAGTTAAACGATTTAAAAAAATTTAGTGGCAAAGTTTTATTATTTTTTCAGTTGAAATGGCTAAATGTAACCGTAAGTTCTATGATAATAGCCTCTTCTTTTTCATTCTCCCTTGTACAAATTACATCCGGCTTCTTACTTCCAAGATATCATTGATATTCAAAAATTTAAAACTAATTTCAATCATTATCGGTTGTCCTTTTAAGTGTTATCCTTTTAATAGTTTTTCCTCATATTCTGTCTCATTCTGTAATCTTTTCAATCTTAGAGGATTTATTGTATTGATTAGGGTGAAATGATTAAAAAGCATATATATATATATATAACTTACGGTCATATAGCGTTGAATACCCCGGTTTTCTTCCGATCCTATCTAGATGGGTAACCGCTCCTACCTAGATGGGTAACCGCTTGGGAATGTCAGGTTCTGTAAGCGCTCTTGATGGATGTGCGTTGTGTTGCAGTTGATTTCTCGGAACCAAAAATCGGGGAGACGAGTTCGAAATCCGGTTGAATGCCCTGCAGTCACTTACGCAAAAATACCCTTGAGAAATTTGTTAATCCGTCCCTTCTCTCCAGTTATGGGTTAAATAACAGGACAGATTGGGTTCTATATCCTTGGCTGGCAACCAGTTTACTCGAGAAGGTAGTGGCAACCTGTTGTGGGATAATTAAAGAAAAATGCCTACATAAGCTCTGTGGAGCGCATTCAGGGCAGTGTAAACAATAATATTACTGTTGGTCATCCATTGCTCCCTGACTGTCTCCGGCAAGTCTCGCCTGTCATGCCATCGGAATGGGAAGGGAGGGTGAGGCTGACAACCATGCGCAACTCTCCCTCACTTAAATCCAATTCATGAGCAAGTCATAACTTCTACCTAGAAGCCGCGAGGGACGAACATCTTATATATATATATATATATATATATATATATATTTTAATTATATCACCACGAGCAAGGCGGTAACGCCACTGATGTACAGGGGGCTACGTAATAGTAAAAAGACTGGGAGAGAGAAAGCCGGAAACCACATCCCAAACAGGGAACAAGGGATAAGCCTCTTAACTTGTTCAATAGGCGTGGGTGGAGTGTGAACCGGGCGATAGATCTATCTCTACTCCAGTTGAAAAGAAAAAAAACAAAGTGAGAAGATTTAAAAAGAGAAAGCCGGAAACCACTTCCTAAACAGGGAACAAGGGATGAGCCTCTTAACCTGTTCAATAGACGTGGGTGGAGTGTGAACCGGGCGATAGATCTATCTCTACTCCAATTGAAAAGAAAAAAAAAACAAAGTGAGAAGATTTGAAAAGAGAAAGCCGGAAACCACTTCCTAAACAGGGAACAAGGGATGAGCCTCTTAACCTGTTCAATAGGCTTGGGTGGAGTGTGAACCGGGCGATAGATAGATCTATCTACTCCATAGATAGATCTATCTACTCCAATATATATATATATATATATATATATATATATATATATATATATATATATACCAATAAACGAGCTACTGCTTAAACCAGCTGACAGTTTTTAGCAAGTGCTCCATGCACAAACAAAAATAGTGAATATGCTGTGCCAACAATATGTCAAAGAACAAAATGTTTACCACTTAATTGCTCTGTATGATAACTCAGGCGAGAAACAGTAATTGTTATGTCCACGTTGTCAAAATCGCCAAAAATATCTACGAGAGGGACAACTCTTCCCACAAAATATAGAAAATTTTAGTTAACACACGCACATCTATCTATCTATCTATCTATCTATCTATCTATCTATCTATCTATCTATCTAATCTATCTATCTATCTATCTATCTATCTATCTATCTATCTATCTCAATCTAATCTATCTATCTATCTATCTATCTATCTATCTATTTATCTATCTATCTATTTGTGTCAGTCTGTTCATATCTATCTATCTATCTATCTATCTATCTATCTATCTATCTATCTATGTCAGTCTGTTCATATCTATCTATCTATCTATCTATCTATCTATCTATCTATCTATCTATCTATCTGTCTGTCTTCATCAATATCAAATGGGAATAATTCAGTAAATAGTCCGTCCAGAAAATACATCGTGAATTATTGATTAATACAGAAACCGAATTTCTCTTAATTTTAGAGTATTGTACAACCTTTCTCAAATGGGTGATTCCGTTTTATTTCCCGTTAGTTGTTATTGAAAATGCTCATTTTGTACTTTTTTTTCCATTGTGGCAACTGTCAAATTCAATCTAATTTTTTTTACGCCCAAACGTGGGAATATTTTGTTAATTAGTATGAAATTAAAACGGAAAACAATAAGCAAGATTTTTGGCATGTAATGTTTTACTATTTTAACAAAGCTAAAACTGCGAATCAAGTGTAAAAATAGAAAAAAATGTCAGTCGTTTATTGAAAAGATCGAATGATCGAACGTTTATTCAAAGTTTTTTGAGAATGTTCGTGTTGCAGATTTAATTTTCAACAATACTCGACAGTAGAGTCGACAAAATGAAGTTGATAGCAAATAAATAATTATATTACTTGAGAATAATCCACGTTAACCTATGTTATTTTTTATGTGCCGTGTACCTTCGGGACGTAGGCAATTATTGCTCCCCACGTCCTCCTGTCTCTTGTCGCTCTTAATATATTTTGTCTTGGTATTTCTCCCAAACCCTGCTCTGCCATCCATTTGCTCAAGCCCACTAAGTATGTCAAGCTCTGTTTTTTCCTGTCCCTAATTTCCCTCTTTCTTGTGAGTATCACATTTTCCAAGCTTTCCTTCCTCATCACGTGTCTCAAAAACTTCAACTGACTTATCCTGATGTTTAAAATATTCTTTTATTACCTTGTCCTTTCAAAACGTTAGCGCTCATGGCTCTCCACATCTTCCTGTCCCTTCTAGATCTTAATATATTTTATCTCGTTATTTCTCCCAAACTCTGCTCTGATAGACATTTGCTTAAGCCCATCAATTATATCACGCGCTTCTCTTCCCTTTCCCACTTTATCTCTGTTCACCCTGTGCGTACCAGATTCTCCAAGCCCTCATTCCTCACTACGAGTTACAGAAAATTCAACTGTCTCAACTGATTCTTCCCGATGTTACGTATAATTTTCCTTTTTGTTTCAATTTTCTTTTTTTTCTTTTTTTTTTTAATCATCTCACCCCAAGCAAGGCATTCCACTGCCACTATTGCGCATGGGGCTACATAGGGGAAGGTAAAGAGAAGGAGTGGTTAGACATAGGGAATGTCAGGAGGAAGGTGACAGATGAGTAAGGATAGCGAGGATGAGGGTTGGGCAGATGGGAAGAGTGTTTGATAGAATGGGAGCAGATTAGTGTGTTAGGAGGTGTCTATTGACCTTACATTTAAACGCCTGGAGATTGTAGCCGTCGGGGAAGCAATCGTTTGGAAGATAATTCCACAGTCGGGAAGTGCGAGGAAAGAAACTGTTGGAGTAGATTATCAAAAGCACGTTGATGCTCGCTTATTTGGCCGATGGTATCCTCAGTATCCTACTGTAGAATCACATTTCTGTTGCTTGGATACTCTCCCCCATCTTAGAGAAGGTTGTCCAGCATTTCACCATACAGGAAGTCAGATATCAAATAACTGTTCGGAACTCTTCTTTTTTTTTCCAACTAAATTTGCCTGTTTTATAATATTTTGCTTAGCTTTTGGAATGCGTCTTTGACCATCAAATACGCCTTCGGATCTTTGTGTTGTACTTTCTGTCCTTTCTTAGAATGCTTCGCAGACAGAAATGTACATATTTCCGAATCGGTGTTATACAATGGCAAAATATCTAATTAATTTAGAGAATTTGACAAAGGGATTCTACATGATTAACATAAATCTACTGGACTGAAATGAAATATTATTTTTTAAGCAAGTTCTAACAGCGATGAAAATTGGATATTTTACAACAATTTTCAACGAAAGAGATGATACTGCAAAACTTAATCGACTAGCGACTATTCGTTTCTATGCAAACAGTTTGATGTTAGGCATATAGTAAAATTAAAGTTTCAATTTTGAATTAATTAATAGAAACTATGTAACAGACAATATAACACGAGGCAACCTGTTTCATTGATAACAAAGTTAAAATTTTCACAATGTATCTGAATTGATTTCTCTTTTATTGCTCATCAAACATTTGTGGCTTATTTAAAGCGGAAATATTCCAGATTGTAGGGGGTTGCTTGCAATTGTCACAACCGGTCTCCCATCTTAGCCCTGATCGGTATCCACGCGGCTTAACATCAGTGATCGATGGAGAGTCGCCATTTTCAATGTTATCTGACCGTAGATATCTTTCTTGGGGCGATTGTACATTCCACCGATATTTCATCTTGGGAATTATAATCTATTTTGGTCATTACAAAATAAGTTTAATTATGTGGAAGACTCCAAAAGAAAAAATAGGTCAATGAAAAATGCGGGAGAATGCAATGATGACATTGTCTCAAATACGTCAGGATGTTTTATCAATTAAACATTAAAAATATTTTGTTTTAATTTTTGTTTTATTATATGAGTGATTTTCTCTCATTCCGAAATGCATCGAATGGAGTAATAATCATTTTTTAATTTTTTAAACCAGTTAAAATCAATTCCCAATGAGGTACAATAAAGAAAAGAGTTAACCAGCTAAGTGCCATACATGATACACGCTTGGATGATCATGTCTCGAAAGAGGCATGACTGACTGAACAGAAGATTTTCCCACAGTAGGTTGTCATTAATTTCTGTAGTAGACTGGTTGCTAAACAAGGCTACTCAACCTATAGCTGGAGTCAAATATAATATCTTTCCTTTGCTAAAAATAACACTATTTTACTGAAAATATTATTGTATATAATATTATCACAGATTATATTTATATAAAGATCCATTTTGAAAGCATTCCGTTTGTTTTAAATGATTAGAAAATGTCGAATTGACACCAGCTGAATGATTTAATAGGTATTTATCGTTGGTATTACTAACATGATTCTAGCATGGCACAATCCAAATTTTGTAGGGAAAGTTCCACAAAACTCAGTGAATTCTACACATTCACATCAAGACAATAATGTGTTCTCATTATGAATAGTTTTATAACTTAATCTAAAGAATAATAATGTATGGTTACTGTAGAATTATCACTGCATCAAGCATCAAGTGAATTTCCAATAAATGTCTTTGTGTGAATGAAGTCTGTTGGTCTCAGACAAAACCTTCGCTTCTTGGACTGACGCTAAAGAATTGCAAACAAAGAATTTACCAAACGGTACAAACGGTACCACTAGATTTTCAATAGCAACAACGACTGAAATTGATAGCATGTGTAACTTAAAGGGAAAGCAATGCCATGAAAAAGATATTAAAGTTCTACACAATTTCAAAACATAATGTGAAGTAGGAAATACTGGAATATAAGTTAGGAAACTTGAGAAACCAATGTTTTTGAAAAAACTTGAATAGAGCAATTTTATGAATTTCAAACGGCTTTAGCGGTAGCTGCTCTATCAATGAATGTCGAATAATTCCTTATAAGGAAACAGGAAATATTCTCTTTACTATATCATTGCTTATATTTTATGCAAGTATTTACATTTGGACTAAATACAAAATCCGTCTGCGATAGTAGTGCTACTAGGAGATTCTCATTTTATAACTTTGTATGCTTAATAAACGTGCAACAACGCCCTAGAGAAATCTATTAGAAAAATAATGTATGATTTATCAAATAGGCTCGGTTCAATGGGATTTGCTTGGATGATTTGTATTTCACGCTTAACAACCTTATTTATATTTTTAGATTTTAATTCGTTTTTGAGGATAGTAATCATTTACTGTTTCATCTCTTACTAATTAACCCATAGCTAGAGGGAGAAGTGATGCTTATATTTAACGATTTTAACGGTAAAAGAAGATGTCAATCTTGCAGCTTGCATAAGTTCATGTGGTCGAGCAACCAGGGAAAAAACCTCCACAGAGAAGTTGGCATGGAAATGTTTTTTTTTTTTAATCATATCACCCAAAGCAAGGCGAAAACGCCACTGATGCGCAGGGGGCTACGTAAGAGTGAAAAGATTGGAAAAGAGAAAAACCGGAAACCACAACCTAAACAGGAAACAAGGATGAGCCTCTTCACCTGTTCAATAGACGTGGGTGGAGTGTAAACCGGGCGATAGTTTAGACTATGTACTCCAATTGAAAAAAAAAAGAAAAAAGAGAGAAGATCGGAGAAGAGAAAAACCGGAAACCACAAAATGAACAGGAAACAAGGGATAAGCCTCTTCACCTGTTCAATAGACGTGGGTGGAGTGTGAACCGGGCGATTGTTTAAACTATATACTCCAATAGAAAAGACAGAAGGAAGCCACCTGTTATTAGTGAGAAAATGAGAGAAGCTGGGCTGCTAAAACAGGATTGAATATACTGCAGATTCAACTTTGGATTTTGTGGAGAACCTCAAGATAAATAGCAAGAGCATTCGATCAGATATGGTAGCAGTATTCAATACATGAAAGAATGTTAGAATTATATATTTGTGCAAAATGGATTCTGATGAGAAAACTTCACAGCCTGACAGAGTGAAAAATTCTTCCTAGTAGTAAATACAGCTATAGATTCAATATAGTCAGTGAATTTGAACTCATTGGAGACAGTGAGACCAAAGAGGAGCAGTCTGTTGCTCCCTACGAGACTAGCGTAATTCATTCTGATGGTAGGTGTTCCTATGGTAGTTAAAGAAGATCAACTTCGTCTTAGAGGCATTAAAATTCACCAGCCTTTTTCTACCTTATTCAATTACAGATTATATGTCCTTTTGAAGATCAGCAGCCATGTTAGCCTTTCCAATGGAGACGCGAGTAAATAACGGTATCATCTGCATAGATGCCAACTTCGTAACTGATTACGTCGAGATCATTGAAGAAGATCCGAAAAACCATAGAATCTAGGATAGAGTCTTGGGGGAATCCCGTATCCGCAAGGAATGAGCTAGAAGCTTGCCCGTTCAAAACAACTTTCATCTCACAGCTTTACAGGAATGATTGGATTAAATCAAACAATCATTTAGAAATACTGTAGCTCTGGAGCTTGCACATAAGGCCAGCATGCCAAACCCTGTCAAATGCTTTTGGGAGCTTCACCAATTTTATCAAGAGCCTGCAATATATATGCAGTGATGTTCGTGAAAACATCACCGGTAGACGTGGCGATGTGGACGACATATTGTTTGTCAGAGAATAGCTTGTGATATGTGATGGGCTTACCTATTTCACCATTGAAAATAGTCTCGGATGTCGAGGTAAAAGGCTAATAAGATTATAATTAAAGGGGTCAGAAGGCTCCCAAGAGTTTACGAAAAAAAGAATCTACTAAAGACTTATAACAAGCAAGAAAGCAGGAAGCGGTAAGGCAATAGTTAGAAACTTCAGGAGCGATTTCTGTAGAAAGATAACTGGAATTTTATCCCCTTCTCTTGCTTTATGAGAGTAAAGCTTAGAAATTATGTTAGAGGCCAGAGACAGGAGTATATATTGTTGTATCGAATCTTCGTCGGCAAGTTGTTGAGGCCTGATTAGACCCGGTAGAAAGACACGGAAACAAGAATGTATGTTCAAACAGTGTATTAGAATAACATAACATACATACAAGTAAGAATGTTAGTAATCAGAAAATAGAAGTGTCCGTCCGAACGGTAGACTTACGCTGCGTCTTGACTGTCTTTAGACAGCCTTACGACAGCCTCATATCTGCTTTCTGGAAGTCACTCAGGTTAGTATTTATTGACGGATGAAGAGTCCATATAGTCATCCGCAGACACATCTGTTTCGCTGTATCACAGCTCATCAGTACGGTTAGACATATGATTGCTTTTAACCCAGGATTGAAACCCGACCGAATTGGCATCCATCGGCGATTCTAACTCTGAACTATAGGCGCTCGACAGAAGGAGGTAGCCTTTTAGTTTATGATGTATTATACGCTAGTAGCCAGAGTGCATTAATTCATTACTGAATGAGCGATGCGTAGATGCTAAAGTAGCTACTGTTTTGTCAAAGTCTATCATTCCTCCAGAGTGTTCAATTAAAGTGTGAGAGCGTAAATAGTCATCTGCAGACAGATCTGTTTCGCTGTATCACAGCTCATCAGTACGGTTAGACATGCGAATATATATTACTCAGTTTTAGGTAAGAAATTGGGTGTGGGTACCATAGATGAGTCGAGACACACGGGAATTTGTAAAACACTCAAACTTTACTGCTGTGGATGTGAGGACTTCAAATTGATTCAATAGATGAGCGGTGGATAGTCTACTGTTGTTCAGTACACTTTTACAGAGATTCCAGTAATCTTTGAATCCAAACTTGCAAGGTACTATACGCTGCTTCATTCTATCAGCAATCAGCAGTTTGGCTTCATTTAAGACCTCCATTACGAACTTAATTATGAATTTATCAGCGGAATCAACTCTCGTTCGCATTTCACAAGTCACAATCTTATTTTGGGTCACTAGGAAACTACAAGACCTCTTACAGAAGGTAGCTGAACAGAGTGATAAGAAAGGACTCCAAATAAACTGCAAGAAGACCGAATGCATGTCATCAGTAAAAAGGGCAGTCCAATATGCCAAACACAGATCGGCGATACTAGAATCTAGCAGGTACAAATATTTAAATACCTGGGAAGTGTTATAACGGAAGGCGGAAAGTGCGACACAGAGATCTGAAGGCGAATTTGCATGGCGAAGGAAGCATTCCAGCAGTTCACTAATGTATTAAGAAACAGGACAATTTCGCTAGAAAACAAGGATAAGAGTACTGGATTGCTATGTGATGTCGGTTCTTCAATATGGCAGTGTATGTGGGACAATATCATCAAAGATGAAGGCAAAACTGGAAGCAACAAAAATGTGTTTCTACAGAAGGATGCTGCGAATATCATGGATCGAGCATGTGAGCAATGAGGAGGTCTTGGAAATGATGGAATCAAAAAGGTAATTAATACTGAGCATCAGGAAGAGACAGTTGAAGTTCCCGGGACATGCAATGAGGAAGGAGGGCTTGGAGAACCTGATACTAACAGGCCAGATAGAGGGAAAAAGAGACAGGGGAAAGCAACGGATAACATATTTGAAGGACCTAATTAGGTGCATGATGGTACGAGGGTTGCATGGTGTAACAGGAGAAGGCGTGCTCAGAGCCACCAGGGATAGGGAAACGTGGGAAGCCATGATCGCCTACGTCCTGAAAGGCCAGGCCACATAGAAAAAGACGAAATGTTAAGCATATATCAACATAAGCAAGTACAAAACTAGATATTAAAAGCAATGAATTGTTAATTTCTCTTATTGATTAATAATGTGAGATCTTGTTTTTAAGATAATTTTGCTCATTAACGTCGAGTGATGACAATTATTGCCAGAACAGTATATCCCATTAATATATACAAAATATCATGCTGCGTTAACGATACCTTCATGAAATAATTATTTTATGTTATGCAACAATGCATTAGGAATTTTTAGTTTTATTTTAGCCAATTTATTCAGTGCAAGACAAATGAGCGTGAAGACATTGATTTCACGAAAATATATTTTCCCATTTTACAAATAATAAAAGTCGTGGTTAGTGGAAAATAATGTAAGGAGGTCATTATAATGACATTGCCTTTATTGTTCCTCGTTGAAAGATTCCTCACCTAGCGTGCGATCGAAGTATTGGAAAACGATTTGATTTTCCAATCAGTTGTTCGGACTGATTTCACGCCGAATGATTATTCTCTGTTAGGGAACCGTGACTTTACCCCTGTGCATTATGTAAATGTGCCAGCATCACTTACTATTGACCAATTAATATCAAGGTCGTTACGTCCTGCTAAGCTAGGCATGATAACATTTAGTCATTCCCTAATGAGGGACATCAAGTCAATATTAATATTCACAAAATATTAGAAAAAAATTCAGAAACTCATTTTTACTCGTGAATGAAGTTCCTTTTGCATTAAGTGCTGATGTATTATTTTCTAAACTAGCCTTACTATGCATTACTTTCGAGATGTAATGTTTCATCTGTGGATTAAAAATTAAGCATGCATAACTCACGTATCATTAAGTGCAAGTTAAATACCCAGTAAGTAAGTTTGACTCATGTCCAGTCATGAGTCAAACTTACAAAAAAAAAAAAAGAGAAAAAAGATAAATAAATTTTGTAATGGGAATATGAATAATTTGTTAAAATTATAAATAAACATATATCCGTTTATTTGGTAAGAAATTCCGTATTACAATCTGTGTTTTGATTACTGATTTTGAAATGATGACAGCAACAAAGTGTAAATTTCAATTTCTCTAACGCTTGACCTTGTGGCATACTTAGAAGGAATTATTCATACTACAGCTTTGATTATTGGTCCGTTTGTCTGTCTGTCTTTCTATTTATATCTACCGCTCTCTCTCCCTCTCTCTCTCTCTCACTCTCTCTCTCTCTCTCATATCACGTTGAATACACCGGTTTCCGCCCGATCACCGAAGTCAAGCAAGTACTGGTCAGTACTTAAATGGGTGACCGCTTGGGAATACCATATGCTGTAAGCGTTCATTGACGGATGTGAGGTGGATGTCGACTTGGAAGGGGAAATCGGTGAGCCGAGTTCCAATTCTAGTCGAACACTGTGCATTCACTTACGCACTGGTACCCTTGGGAAAAGTATTAATCCGTCTCTTCCCTCCAGTTATGGGTTAAATAACTGAGAACTGCTGTTCATGCTATATGTGGTGAACTTCTGCACCGATTGTTTGCCATCAGCAGTTTCAAAAGTGTGGAAGGTGCTACACAAGCCATCACCACTGTAAACAATTCTTTGTGTGGCAGTCTGAGTTAGACAGTCATACGTCGAAATCGACGGAATAGTCCATAATATAATATATATATATATAGTTGATCTTCAAAATATTCCCCCCAAAATTCATGTGTGAGCCTCTGTGTAAACAATTTTTGGGGGATATTTTGAAGATCAATTGTTGCACCATTTGGGTCTGACGAGCCGCAAGGTCATTATTGTGCGGTGAAATATATATTACCCATTGAAATTGTAGTAAATCAAAAATATTTTCTAAATTATATTACTCTCTTAAATTAAATAAATGATTTTGACATTGAGTTCTTTTGAGTTCGTCTCTCTCTCTCTCTCTCTCTCTCTATATATATATATATATATATATATGCATATATATATATATATATATGTGTGTGTGTGTGTGTGTGTATAGTTCAAGGTATAATATACTTAAGGGTAAATGTGTTCCATATCAGGCATAGACCGTGTGTAAATACAAGAGAAGTCACTGAAATCAACGACCAGCGTCGGCAGTGTTTTATGCTTTAATGCAAACTTCAGGCCAAATTTCTTGTCTACTTTTGTAACATTTAGTGGGAACGATCCCACACCAAAAAGAATGCGGTTTTTAAACGAATATATTCTCTGTATATATATATATATATATATATATATATATATATATTGTCCAACATTTGGATATTTTTTTTATTGTGCTCGGTTGAAGCTTCCACGCACATGAGCCATCTTCAGAGAGGTCACAGGGTCGTTAACATAAAGACATGCATCATCAAAGATGATTTTATCTTTTTGTTGATATAAAACATTGGAACGATAACAGACACCGAATAGCAGTCGCACTTTGTAAATTTTTAATGCGGTTCTATGACGTCACACCGCCTTAGATCCCGAAATGTTAACAGAACCAGACGTCTAAATGCATTGTAATGTGTTGTGACTAGATTGAAATGTGATTTTATTGTGTGGGTTGCTTTGATTTAATGTAGACTGCCATGTGAGCCGAAAGCTTAGAACCAGCATAATAATGTTGGAGAATTTTTGTCTTTATTTTCACCTGAAATTAAAGCCAAAATACGATGTCTAGAACGGCTCATGATTAAACATAATAGATATACATTGTATGTTATATTTAACAATATATGTTTATAAAATTATCTGCTGCCTCGATATACTAAATGTATATTTATATATATGTAAATTATTTTCAGATAGAATGTTTCAAGAAATAGAAGGAAAAACGAGAAAAACTGTTTTCAGCCAACACGTTTCGTCCTTTCAGTGACTTTATCAACGCAAATATTTTAAAGGCAATTTGTATATAAACATGTGCAACATAATAAATCCTACTTTAATTTTGACAGAGTCCCTTAGAGTACTAAACGCTTCGTCTAAAAATAGGTTTTCCTCTTATATTTGTTCTATTTTTTTGTTCCTATCTACCGTAAATCGGTTATATATATATATATATATATATATATATATATATATATATAAGTAAAACATGCTTAGTGACCTACATAGGTTTCACCTAAACGGATCGTCAGGGAAAGCTGGTATTTTTTACTTATTCCGCTCTACTTAAGTATTGAGCGCTTTTTAGCTGATTATTGGTATCGGTTTTTCTTTGGGCTACGTGCTGACCCGGTCCGAACTCTTTTGACTGATGTTCATGTACTTAGCCGTTTCTTTTTTTAAAACCGTTTTTTCCATTCTTCGTAGATTAGTGGAAGGTTTTTCGACACGAGTTTAGTTATAATATCATTTATATATATATATATATATATATATATATATATATATATATATCAAGGAAACCTTAACACAACATTTAGAGTGTTTATAAATTATAATTATTTCCATGCAGTACATTTGCTCATTTGTTCATGTAACACTATATTCGTTATTTTTGGTATAAATATTTCCCCGGAATAAACACTTTAAAAAAAAAATAATGTGGACATCACATAACATGATCCAGAACCGTGATTTTTGGTTTAGGAATCTTTAAGGTCAGGCGAAACAAATGTTCATTGGGCGGAAGTAGTGATTATAAAACCATTACATGCACACTCACAAGCATACGAATACTTATACGCATATAAACGTCCATATGAACACACTCACGCATTTACACTTATGTCTACATACATATATGTCCATACTTACACATATCCATATGCATGCTTCTATGCGTACACCTACTTATATACACATACACAAATCCATCCATAACCACGCATAAATATTGCGTTCGCATAGATGCATATTTATGAAGACCGGACTTATACACGTTTAAATATGACTAACACATACTTACGCAAGTACACTAACAAATCTCACATATACTCAGAAAATATGCATTTATTTACATACTTACACACATGGCTACACATTCGTATTTCTGCGCACTCTTGCCTTTGAGCTCTCTATACCGATTTGACGCTTAATATTTTATATTAAGTAGATCTTGTTGGATAATTCTCGGCATTCACTGACTTAACATCATTACACACACACACACACACACACACACACGCACACACACACATATATATATATTATATATATATATATATGTGTGTGTGTGTATGTGTGTATGTGCGTATCTTTTTCTTCCTCTATATAAACTGTCCTTTCAGGACGTAAACGATCATGACTTACTACGTCTCCCTATCTCTGGTGGCTCTTAGCACGCTTTCTCCTGTTACTCCACGTAACCCTCGTTCCATCATCCACCTGATCGATCCATGATATCCTCAGCATCCTTCTGTAGAACCACATTTCAGTTGCTTCATGCTTTTCCTTCATCTTCAATGATATTGTCCAGCATTCACTGGCATATTGAAGAACTGACATCACATAGCAATCCAGTACTCTCTTCTTTGTTTTTTAGTGAAATTTTCCTGTTTCTTAATACTTTGCTCAACTTCTGGAATGCTTCCTTCGCAATGACAATTCGCCTTCGTGTGTGTGTTTTTTTTTAATCATATCACCCCAAGCAAGGCGAAAACGCCACTGATGCGCAGGGTGCTACGTAAGAGTGAAAAGATTGGAAAAGAGAAAAACCGGGCAACCACATCCTAAACAGGAAACAAAGGATGAGCCTCTTCACCTGTTCAATAGACGTGGGTGGAGTGTGAACCGGGCGATAGTTTAGTCTATCTACTCTAATTGAGAAAAAAAAAAAAGAGTGAAAAGATTGGAAAAGAGAAAAACCGGAAACCACATCCTCAACAGGAAACAAGGGATGAGCCTCTTCACCTGTTCAATAGACGTGGGTAGAGTGTGAACCGGGCGATAGTTTAGTCTATCTACTTCAATTGAGCAACAATCTCTCCTTCATGCTGGTTTCAGTTTCAATGTAAGACAAATTATTTTCATTAAGGTGTTTATATAATTTTCCATGTGTTCTTGTGATTTTTTCATTTTAGAACTCAAATTATATAAGAATTGTCCAAAGATTTTGTATTTTCTAGCGTTTTCAGCTATACTTTTAGCCATTAACATGAATTGTGTTTTACTTGTAAATAAATATATGTAAGTTTATATGTATAAAGTCATGTGTATGTTCGCAACATGACATACACATGATCATACATACATATATGTGTGTGTGTGTGTGTGCATGCATGTGTATGTACGTCGTGTGTAAAGTTTCAGATAGCATATATCTATAAAAAGACAATTGAATAAAAAAAAACTTATATTTGCTGACGTGTTTTGTTTTAGGAAGGACTTTGCTTGCATTTGCCTTGACAGTGTTCATCCAATACACAGACACACACAGACATACACATATTTATATATATATATATATGTGTGTGTGTGTGTGTGTGTGTGTGTGTTTGTAAGCAAACCAGAAACTGCTTCTCAAGCTCGATATATGTCATATGATTAAGTGTTTCCGAAATTCAGAGAGAAGGAAAAATGAAAGGATAATCAATGAAGTGCTGCCATAATTCAAAGTGGAAAGTGAAAAGAAACACCAAATAAATGAATAGCAGCCGGGCACATTAGAAATTATGGACAGACGTAATATATCAGATCTAAATAGAAAAATGTTAAAGAAAGAGTAGGAGAAACATCAGGAGGGTTTTAGAGGGAGTAATAGAGAGCGATATATAGAAGGAAGGAGAAGGGAAGAGAGAGAGAGGGAGAGAGAGAGAGAGAGAGTCTGAGATAATATTTGAAAATGAATGATTCGTATAGGCCAATAAAAGTAGACAAAACGAAAAAGAAAAGAGAGTTATTCAGAGCTGCCATCTCTTCACCGGAAAGGATTTATAGGTAATCAGTTCATGGATATTTGCTTATCTTAGATCTGGAGAAAGATGGCGCTTCATCGATCATCCAAGTAGTTCCAATCCACCACATTAAAGAATCCATCTACTTAACGTAACAACATTTCCTGACGAGAGTTTTCCAGTTATTAACAGAAGCTTTCAAACTTCCTTTTACTCTTCAAACATACAAACATTTATGGTGTAAGGAATTAGCTTTCATGTTTCTCCTAAATTTGTTCAGTGAAGTAGGCAGTGTAGTGGTTAAATAAATGCAACCTTTACCGAGCCCGAATCCAAAGTTAACCGACTCTCAGCAGATCCTCTCTGATTTAGGTAGATAACTCAACCCAAACGCCATAATTTCGAGCTTACAGTCAAAATTTCAAAGAGGGAATTTTCCCGTTGGGTAAGCAAATTTCGATGTTTAAATGTCATTACATTTAGTCTTGAGTGTCAACAGAGGTGATGATTCTTAAAATTTACTTGATAACCATGAATGCACTTGTTTTACCTTGGACACGAAGCATGATCTTTGAAGAGTTCTTTTTCTGGAAGTGAAAAACGTTGCGCCTTCTTTTTCGGTTTTCTATTTTATCGAAAACCTAAGTCGCTGGGAGCATTTTGGAGGAAATCATTTTTGTCTGAACAAAATGTTATCTGATGATACGCTTTCGCATACGCTACAAGAGGAATTTTATTTAAGAAAACATCTTGCCTGTTTTGAAAAATAGTAGATAAATATATTAAAAGAAAATAATTAACAGAATTTACAGTGTTATCTCGGCATCGGTCACTTTCGCACCGTCGTAACATAACTTCTCAGTACTTTTTCTATAAATACTTTCATGTAAATTGTTCTGATGATTGGTTGGTTGTTTTGTTTTATGGCGAATCAACCTCGCCGGGTCATTTATTGCCAACTAAATTTGATTTATTTATTGCTGGTAATACCTTTTTTTTTCAGCAATTTATTGTTGTTTTTTAATATAAGTTTTGTGTCTAGTAATATTTTTTCTTTTCGTGTATCAAGGTTCAATGGGATTTGTTTTTAAGGGCAGGGTCCCCAAGTCTTACCCTTGCTATTTAAATTATAAATGGAGGGAAGGGACTGATTAATACCTTTCCCAAGTGTACCAGTGCTTAAGTGAATGCAGGATATTCAACTGGAATTCGAACTCGGCTCACCGATTTCTCTTTCCGAGCCTATACCCACTGCACTACAACGCACATCCGTCACTAAACGCTTACAGCACTTGGTATTCCCAAGCGGTCACTCATCTAAGTACTGACCAGGCTCAACGTTGCTTAACTTCGGTGATCGAGCTAGAACCGGTTTATTCAACGTAATAGGCCGTAACATTGTTCTGATGAACTTTCCTTTACAGTACCGAGACCTTTATGAATGCAAACACTCTTCTTGACTGGTCGTTAGGTCTCATTCTTTTGCAGTTGAATGTTATGCAAATAGTTTCTTATTTCGCTTAAATCGCTTGTGAGATTCTTATTTGGCTTCTTGATTCCCAGTTAACTTTGATATGGAAAACTTCAATGTAATATCAATCGTTAACATATTTCTTCCTAATTCCTATGAACAACTATAATTAACATCGGGAAAATACAGTTGAAATATATTGGCACATAATAAGGATAGAGAGAGTGAAAAATTTGATACCCACGAAACAGGTTGAGGACAAGATGGCCAGAGAAACGACGAATAAAATACCTAACCGGCTTCAGTAAATGGTTGGTAGAACAGGAGGGATAACGGAAAGACAAAATATATTAACAGCTACAAAGGACAGAAGATTGTAGAGCGCCATGTTCGCCAACGTCCTAACGAGACACGGCACATAGAAGAAGAACAAGGAGAAGGAAGAGGAGGAGTATAAGAAGAAGAAGGTGGCTTTAACCATTTAAATGTTTACAAACGACAAGCTAGACACAACGACGATATAATGATTCGTTTTTACTATTGAACTTCTTCCTTCCCTATGACCCAATAATATGAAATGAAAAATTAAATACTTAGTATTTGCAGTATAGTCATAGGCGCACCTGCTGTTCATCTCAGTGTTTTCGACAGGCTCCAAAGAGGAATCTGTAATGTGATAGGTCCCGACTTGGCAGCTCGACTCCCACCACTTTCTCACCTGCGGGAGATGGCGTCCCTCTGTCTATTCTACAAATATTTTCAAAGCTTTGACGAACTTCACTGGTGCCCTCGCCACAAGAATTTACTCGTGCAACCAGACCAGCAACAAGGTCCCACCCATTTACAGTTAAACCAAATGCAGCCGACAATTCTACTTCAACTGCTTCTTTTCTCGCACTTCCCGCCTGTGGAACGTCCTTCCAAATACTGTCAATACCCATCTTCAACAATATAATCTAAAGAAATACATTGTCTGCTGCTTATAAAATCGGGCAAAGGTCATCAGCGGCCACCCAGAGGTATATAAACGACTCCAGCCACTTTCTCATCGGCATGATGTGGCCTCTCTCTCTCTGTCTCTTCTATAAATATTTCCATGGCTTCTGCTCTGACGAACGTAGGTCACTGTTGCCCCTTTCATAAGAATTTACTCGGGCAACCAGTTTGACAAAAGGCCCCACTGGTTTATAGTTAGATTTCACCAAATGCAGGAGACAATTCGACTCCATCAATTTCTTTTCTCGCGCTTCCCGCCTGTGGAACTCATTTCCATATAGTTGCTTTCATGACGGTTACAACCTCCAGGAATTTAAATGCAATGTCAATTCCCATATCATATCTAATCTTCTTAACTTCAGCCCTTTTTACATCACCCCGTGTATCTTGTACTTTCCCTCTCCCTTCGCAATTGTCATCATACCTGTGTTAACATTCTTCTATTACCCTTTTATCTTTCAACACCACCCCTGTAGTTAGTTCGTCTTTCTCGTCACTCTCCTCTTGCCTAAAACCTTAGCTCTCTTATTTAGCTCACTGCACATCGGCGGTACCGCCTTGCTTGGGGTGAAATGATTAAAAAAAAGTAATGATCATTATATGCAGCATCCTACGCGTAACGACTACCCTGAATCCATGTCAGCGGCTCCAACAATCTGGGATAGATGTGTGCAAGAGGATACCAGCACTAAGAAACATTTTCAATTTGTCTACCATTTGTGGTTCATTAGGAGGACCTTCTAATCTGCTTCAAAACTTCGCAGACACCTCTTCTGAATAAGTCCTCCCAGAGAGGAGAACATGATTGCAGACAGTGTGTAAACCATCCCATGCAGCTTTGGTAAGAAATAAAAAGGAGAAACTGGATTTCTCCTTAAGATAGGACTGCAGGAAAACCACAATACTGTAACACGAGTGCAACTTGGAAAACCTGGTATTCCTGACCACATAAGGCGGGGAAAAAGAAATAACTGCACTTGGGATGTAAACGAAAGTAATAAATAGTGAATTCCACTGGAAAATATGGAAACTCACGGAAACAACACCTATGTCAAATCACAAATATCTCCTAAATAAGTCAAACATTTAGGTTTATAAGTCCCCAAAGTTCATACACTTTTGTTCTCAATTAACATGTTCATTGGATCCAGTGATTTGACCTAAAGAATTGTGAGTTGAATACCTGGCTACAAAACTTTATGCAATTTAGTTGAAGGGCGATAATAAAGGGAAATCTGGAAGAGGTTTCTGGCAAACTTAGTTTGAAATTCCAATCACCTTAAGAAGGTCGGAGCGTACAACGGTCAAGACGTCGTGAATATGGCAACATAGATGGAGTAAACAGTAAAACAATGTAAATAGTGTAAATAATTATAGCACATTATCTCACACATTCAGACACATTCAGACAAAAACTTGAATAATTTTTAGCTTACCGACAAACTGGGGTTTATTTAAGTAGATTTAAAATCTATAAAAAAAACTCCCCTAAAACCTCTTTAGAATGAAACTCATCGAAACAAAAAACAAAAACAAAAAAAATAACATCGTGTTTATTGTGTACTTATTGCCATTCCACTGATAAGTTTTGCTGTTCTGTAATACATATAATCATAAAAAGGAATGGAATTTTTTGATGTGTGTTTAATAAATTCTATCCGTGAATTCACTGATTACAAAATTCTAACCTGTTATAGAGGATGATATAAAGAAAGAAAGAAAGAAAGAAAGAAAGAAAGAAAAAAAAGCGACAAGAAAAGAAAAGGGACAGATTGACAAAGTATGTTTACATAAAGGATGGTCAGTTGTTGAATAACTTTTTCTGAATGAGGTTTTAGCTTCATCGTTGGCTCTTGTCACAATCTGATGACACGTATACGTCAAGTTTATGAATAAATATCGTCCGAAACAATGGCATGTCAGGTGTTGTCACGAAGAACCTCTCCGTGTTAGATTGTAAAAGCAATAAAATCCACAAGACTTAATGTTGCCCAAGGATTTCGCGTCTTGTCTTTCACGTTACAATAAAAATAGAACAACACTTTGAATTGGCAAAATGTGTAAAAGTGTTTACATAGTTGTTCACTTCAATGTCTTTTATCGCACGTCAAATCAGTTTGGAAAATCTATGCTTTTTGTTCACTTGAATAAGAAAGAGGTTTGAGTAGGTATAGAGTCCAGCGTATCAAAAGCTCTTTTTGAAACGTAAGCTAAGGATATGTTGAAGCTGTCAAGAACCTATGCGTACACAAAGATGAAAACTTAGAAATAAACTTCTGAAATATAATTGTGTTGATAATTGTCTAATAAGAAAAATATCTATCTATCTATCTATCTATCTATCTATCTATCTATCTATCTATATATAGATTGCTAGATATCTATCTATGCGTGATTCTATCTATCTATCTATCTATCTATCTATCTATCTATCTATCTATCTAGATTGCTAGATATCTATCTAGATTGCCAGATATCTATCTTTCTCTGCTTGAATCTACCTATATATTAAGAATGCAATCTATCTATCTATCTATCTATCTATCTATCTATCTATCTATCTATCTATCTATGTGTGTTTATTTCTATCTATCTATCTATCTATCTATGTGTGTTCATTTCTATCTATCTATCTATCTATCTATCTATCTATCTATCTCAGTTTGATCACGATCTATCTATTTATCGCACTCGTTATATTTCTCACTCAGTAAATATATATTCCCTATTATTCAAAATCTTCAAACATTTTTTTATTTTGTGTACGTATTAACTGCATTGTGATTTGCGTCATTTGTGGTGTAATATCTAAACCTTCCTGGCTATTACGACAATCTACATCCGGGCGCTAAGCCTCTGATCTGGAAGCTTTGAGGAGCGTAGAACCACCTCTTAAGTGCTGTTCATTCTGACCCAATATTGTACCACCTGTTAGGGTCCCAGCGAACGAAACATGAAAGTATAAAAATACTTTACAAAATAATTTCAACGATGCATTTTTATAGTAAGAAAAAAAAACTAATACATTGTTGGAGAAAAAAGATTACAAAAGCTCATTTCAAATTAAAATATTCGCATTAAATGATCTATAGAGAGTCGATATGACGATTTCTGAACCATTTTAAGAAACGGCACATCCAAGAAAAAAATGAAAGTATCACCGCACACTTACTAACATTTTTACAGGCTAAATTTAATTTAAATGTTACAGAATAAAACAAGAGATTAGAAAAAAATCGCGAACACACAAATATGAACTGAGATTATTTCAATGTTTTTATTCAAATATTTGTGCAGCTTATTTAGTGTGAAATCTGTGCCTGGTGTTTTTTCGCGATTTCTTCAATATTTGTTAGAACCTATTCACAGAAATTCAGAAATAATTCCTTGAAGGTATCGAAATGAATAGGAAGAATGAAATGATGGTCAGCGTAGAACTTTGGAATGTATCCACAGCGGTGCACTCACATCTAATCTCGTATATATTGTTCCTGGCGTTCACGAGCTATATTTCTGCAGGGTCAATATCACACTCTACATAAAATCGCAGGATATAGTATTCAATCCCTCGATTTGCCTCTGCAAAAATCCGTTCCATTCCACATCGTTTTCCTCACCCTGGTGTGGATCATTGTGTCACCCATTATCATGTTGCATCCGAGCGCTACTGATTTGAACCTTGTAGATTACTGCACCTGTGTCGTCCACGATAAGGTGGGAAAACAGTAGACCCGAGAATTCAAGGACATTGCTCGCGCTTCCCGCCTGTGGAATTCCCTTCCACATATTTGCTTCCCCGACAGCTACAATCTCCAGGAGTTTAAATATAAAGTCAGTAGACACCTCCTAACACACTAACTCGCATCCATTCTCTCAAACACTCTTCCCATCTACACAACCCTCATGCTCCGTATCCTCACCCTCCTTCTGACATTTCCTATATCTAACCACTCTTTCTCATCACTTTCACCTATGTAACCCTCTGCGAAATAGTGGCAGTGTAATGCCTTGTTCGGGGTGAAGTGATTAAAAAAAATAATAAAAATGTTAAATATGGATATTTTGGCTTTAATGGCCGATACGAGTGAGATCTACCTGCACAGTGAATGCGTATGGTATCGAGATAGAAGCGGGACTGACTTTGGGACATTAGACGGTTTTATAGAACAAGTTTTTTTTTTGTTTTTTACAGTTTAAAATACATTTAGAAAAAATATGTATTGCAATATTTCATTTAATTTTCTCTCTCTCTAATACATTATGTTCTCATTCAGCTGCTGCATTCCGAACACAAACAAAAGCACAATTAAGCATGCATATATATATATATATATATATATATATATATATATATATATATATATATACGAGTGTTTTCTTTTCCCCACTCAAAAAAATGGTATGTAAGAGACAAGGTTTTTGTCGAATATCTTGATTTTGTCATTAAACCTTTTTTTCTTTTGTATATATACAGGCATTCACACACATAAATACAAACACACACACAGACACAATCACATCAACACTAACGCACACAAACACACGCACACACTTATATCTCTATGTGTTTGCGAGAGTTTCCAGTGTCATTCTTTTTTCCATGTGCCCCGTCCCCTCAAGACGTAGGCGATCATAAACTTCCACTTCGCTCTGTCTCTTGTCGCTCTCAGTAATTTTTCTCTTGGTATCTCTTCCAAGACCGTTCTGTCAAACATTTGCTTAGACATAACAAATACGTCTCGCGCTGCTTTCCCCTGTCTCTCCTTCCATTTATCTGACCTGTGAGTATCAAGTTTTCCAGGTCCTCCTTCCTCATTACGTGTCCCAGGAACATTATTTTTTCTCTTCCTGATATTTAGTGTCAGTTTCTTCTCGTTTGAATCCTTTCCAACATCTCATCGTTGCACACGTGCTCCGTCCATGGAATCCTCAGCATCCTTCTGTAAAACAACATTTCTGCTGCCTCAAGCCTCTCCTTCATCTTTGATGAGATCGTCCAGCATTCACTTACATGCAGAAGGACAGATATCACATAGCATCCCAGCGCACTTTTCTTTGTTTCTAATGACATTTTATTGTCTTCAAGTATTCTGGTTAGCTTACGAAATGCCTCTTTGGCCATGTCAATCCGTCTTTCCATCCCTCTGTCAAAACACTACCCAGGTATTGGAATTTCTTTACTTGTTTTATTTTAGACTCTTCGACTTGGAGTTGGCATATTGGGCTCCTCTTTATGCTGATGACAATACATTCAGTTTCCTTGAGGTTTATGCTCACTCCTTTCTTTTCACTTTTGTCAACTTCTGTAGAAGATCCTGCGTTTTCCTTTCCTTATCTGCTATCTGCACCGTGTCATCCGCGCATCTGATCATGTTCAGATTTTGGCCGCCATTGCAAATCCTATCAAGGCTTTTATTTCTCTCATATTTGCTTCGCTGTACACGTTGAACAGGTTGAAAAGAAACTAGAAATGGCAAAATTGAAAATAGGGATAATAAAACCATTCTTTTTTTTTTATTACGGAATTAAAAAGTTAATCGTAAAAAAACTTTTACGAATAGTGAAGTTTCTATATCTTTCGTAATCAGTACCAGCAACTAAAATTTTGGTTGTTTTTGTATAGCGGCATATCAACCTCTACAGATTATTTAATATGGAAAACTAAACTTTTGTAGACAATCTTTTTAGATAATAATAATTTTATTAATACATGTCTTACTTATTAACTCAGAGCTGAGGATGGTTAGAAGAAAGGGGTTCATACCTTTTTGCAAGGTGTATTTACTCATATGTAAATATAACAAACCCAAAAAGGAATTACTACGCGACACCCAGTTAAGTAGTTACAAGTTATTATACCCCATCTGCGCATCCAAACCTGTTATTCCCTAGTGATCACCCATTTAAGTATTGACCAAACTCAACATTGCTTAACTTCGGTGATTGTATGGAAAGCGGTGTTTCAAAGTGATGTGAACGTAAGTCTGTAACTAAAAAAAGAAAATGTTAAAATACAGTAGAGATGAAGAGCTAAGTCTACTTTTAATTTGCTTTTATCATCGACAATGATTGTATTTTGTTTATAAATTTTCTGCTTATTTCTGACTCGATATTTAATTTTTTTCGATATAGAAGCCAAAATTATTAGCCAACACTAAAATAATTATTCATCCCCTCACACACCTTCAGCACTCAATATGACTAAACACCGAATTCGATTATAACCGATAATTGTCCTTCTCAACAACTAATAGGTCCAGCGAAGTTTTTCCAATTCTAAACTGAAGGTGAAAACTAGAAATATTTTTATCTAACTAGCGCTTTTAAGCTTTCCACAACTTAATCATTCTTAATTTAAAACTCAATTTTCTATGTAACGTTTCATGTGTTATATTTAATTTCAGAGAAGAAGTCCGACGAACGCAGATGATTAAGTATATTCTTCAGCCCAATAATAATCCCGTGTATTTTAACTTATTTGTAACGGAAATATTTTTGAAACAGTATAAGAAAAATAGAATGTCGACTGGAATATTGCTAGTGTATAGCATTACTTTTTCTAAATATATTGTTCGATATCAGTAGATAGAATATTACTTACGAGAAATTAAATTAAATAAAAATTTACTCAGAAATTTATGAAGCTTATATCCACTATTGGGACTTGATGGTAATAGAATATTCCAGATATATTTCTTAAAGAGTCTACGTAATCTCCACGAAACTAAGAGTAGCGATAAGATGAGTGAACATTAAATTTTAACTTATTTTTAACTTTCTCTATCTTTTTCATACTCTATATTATTACTTAAAACTTCGGCTCCGACGAACATATGTCACTGGTGCCCCGCCACAAAAAGTTATTCGTGCAAACAGACTAGCAACAAGGTCTTACTCTTTTACAGTTAGATCAATCAAATACAGCAAACAATTCTACTCCATCAGCTTCTTTTCTCGCACTTCCCGCCTGTGGAAATTCTTTCCATATACTTGCTTTTCTGGCGGCTACAACCTCCAGGAATTTAAATGCAATGTCAATTCCCATCTCTTATCCACTTGACTCCAGTTCTTTCTCCATCACCCTGTATATCTTATTCTTTTCATTTCTCTCTACCTTCGAAATTGTCTTCACAGGCCTATTCCCATCCTTCTCTTGCCTTTTTTCTAACACCGCCTGTAACTAGTTCGTCTTTATCTTCACGTTCCTCATGACTAAACATTTGCTTTAATTTTTTTTAATCATTTCATCCCGAGCAAGGCGGAAACGCCATTTATGTGCAGGGGATTACATAAATGTAAAACGATTAATTAGAAAAGAGTGAGGAGTACAAACTAGTTAGAAAGGAACAATAGAAAGCAGGTGCGATGACAGATACATAGGTGGAGAGAAAGGGAAGGTTATACAGGGGAGGGGAGAGAGCTAGAGTCCAGTGGTTAGTAGATGAGTATTGACTTTGCATTTAAATTTCTGGAGGTTGTAGCCGTCAGGAAAGCAAGAATACGGGAGCGAGTTTCACAGGCGGGAAGTGCGAGAGAAGAAGCTGCAGGAGTAGAATTGTCGTCTGCATTTGGCTAACCTGACTGAATGGGTGGGACCCAGTTGCCAGTCTGGTTGCACGAGTAAACACCTGTTGAGGAGGCATCAGTGACTTAAGCTCGTCCGAGCAGAAGCCATGAAAGTATTTATAGAACAGACAAAGGGAGGCCACATTTCGACGATGGGGAAGTGGCTGCAGTCGAGTCGCCAGATCAGTACCTATCACATTACAGACTCTCCTTTGGAGCTTGTCAAGAACACTGAGGAGAACGGCAGGCGTACCTGACCATAAATGGCAGCAGTACTCCATGCACGGACGGATGGTTGACTTGTATATATGCAGGATGGATTCAGGTGGAAAAAACATCCTGGATCGACATCCAAACTTCTTAGCAGTCGATTTTGCTATGGATTCAATATAGCGGTTCCATTTGAGGTCTGAGGACAGGGTAAGTCCGAGGAGGCGTAGTGTATGACTCTCAGGGAAAATCACTTGGTCCATGCTTATGCGAGGCAGGAGAGGTTGCCTGTAATGGTTGACAGACAACAGCTTGGTCTTAGATGAATTGAAGTTGACAAGCCACTTCTTGCCCCAGTTCACCACAGAGTGTAGATCCCGCTCAAGGTCAGCAGCGAGATTATGTCTGTCCGCCACGACTGGTTTCTTACTGGAGCGGGAGTATATTGTAGTGTCATCTGCGTAGATGCCTACTTGGGACTTGATCTCATCTGGGAGGTCGTTGATGAAAATAAGGAAGAGCGTCGGGCCCAGGATAGAGCCCTGTGGGACACCAGCATTCGTGCTGTAGGACGAAGAGGCACGCCCATTCAGAACGACCTTCATTTTGCGGTTATTTAAGAAATATTGGATTAGGTCAAGCGGGCGACCGGTAATACCATAACCGCGTAGTTTGCATAGGAGGCCAGAGTGCCAAACCCTGTCGAAAGCCTTGGAGATGTCCAGAGTAACCGCGCGAGCCTCGTCAGACCCATCAAGGGCCAGTATTATATAATCCGTTAAGGTTGTTAGCAGGTCGGCCGTGGACCTGGCAAAGCGGAATCCATATTCCGTGAACAGTTTGTGGGCGGTGAGATGATGAACTATTTCAGCATTGATTATAGCCTCGAATACTTTCCCGAATATCGGTAGAAGACTGATAGGGCGATAGTTGGATGGGTCTGAGGGTTCACCACAATTTTTAAATAGAGGAACGACTGAAGAGAATTTCCAGCATACAGGAAAGCAGGAAACAGAAAGGCAGTAGTTAAATAGTTTAGAGAGGACAGGGGAAATTTCAGGAGCACATCTGCGCATCAGTGGAGGTACTGCCTTGCGTGGGGTGAAAAGATAAAAAAAACATAATTTTAATTAATAACGGTGTTGAAACAGACGTTTGTTTTATTAACCGTGCATATTGCGTTTATTGGCATTGGCAGTCTAGAAAATTTAATAATGAAAATGGGATGGTTACTGGCAGTGTTTGAACCTACAACCTTTTTTTGTATAAGAAAGCACAGTCACTCTATTGGGCTTGACCATTATGTCACATAGATCATTGCATCGCCCAGAAAAAAATCGATTTACTCTTTTGGAGGTTGCCCACAAAAACTTGGCATTGATTTAAAACCTGCGCATACACTAAAAATAACATTTTAGGTAAAAACAAAATGAGAAATTAAATATAGACCGAGTTCATACATACATACATACATACATACATACATGGCTTCTGCTCCAACGAACTTAAGTCACTGGTGCCTCTGCAACAGGTGTTTACTCGTGCAACCAGATTGGCAACTGGGTCCCACCTATTCACAGTTAGATTAACCAAATGCAGACGACAATTCTACTCCTGCAGTTTCTTCTCTCGCACTTCCCGCCTGTGGAACTCGCTTCCATATTCTTGCTTTCCTGACGGCTACAACCTCCAGGAATTTAAATGCAATGTCAATACTCATCTATTAACCACTTGACTCCAGTTCTTTCACCACCCCGTTTATCCTCTCCTTTCTTTCCACCTTGCATCTGTCATCACACCTGTATTCACATCCTCCTCTTGCCTCTTTCCAACTTGTTGTATTCCTCTTCACTCTCTTCTACTTAATCTTTTTACTCTTATGTAGCCCCCTGCACATCAGTGGCATTACCGCCTTGCTCGGTGTGATACGATTAATATATATAATATATATAAAACAGGAAAATATTTCCTGATTTGATCAGCAGGCGGTAGATCAAAATTACTCCATGTACAATCAAAACGAATAAACTGAATATGCAGAACTAACAATATATCAAAGAACGGTACACTCACCACTGACTTAGATTTCGACCACGCTGGTCTCTTCTTTGCTTGAAGACACCAGCGGGGTCAAAACCTATGTACCAAGTAGGTGTCCATTTTCTTTTACACAAATGACCTTGAGAAAAAAAGTTACTTGGGATTCGTTTAGTCATTCAGAAAAGCTGGGCATTTTAGAATTTTTTTTTTTATTTCGCTTAATCAATTTAGGGTCATTTTGTTTTTTCTTTCCATCACTTTTGGTATTAGGTTCAGCACTAAATCTTTTAAGTGGGTTTGACTACACATGAACCCCAACGAGCTGTGCTGGACATTTTAGAATTTTTAGATATTTTTTTATCTCGCCAAATTTATGTCTTTTGCTTTTTCATTACTTTTGTTATTAAGGGTCGCCTTTTATCAGATCTTTTTACATTGCTTCTTCTTAGGCGTTTTAGAGAGTTGTTCCTTCTAAAATCGATCCTGCGATCCGTGCAGTTCCGATATGTTAATGACGTGGGATGTAGTGAAATGGATATCGGCTCGGAACGAGCAATTGGAGAGTTCTACATGCAAGATATAACCAGATTCACAAATAAATACATTACCTTTCCTCGATATTATATAAACCTGTACTTATCATGATCTAAGTGTCTACGTTCGAGCAACAAAAATATTTCATTAACTCTCCATTTTGTAGCAACATAAGGAAGCCAGAAATAAATGTGGTTTCAACTTAAGTCTACTTAGAATTTGTAGCCCTCAATATTAACATGATGAAGAGAAATGCATCAAAAATACATTTAAATTTGTTAAGTGGGTTTGACTACACATGAACCCCAACGAGCTGTGCTGGGCATTTTAGAATTTTTAGATATTTATTTTATCTCGCCAAGTTTATTTCTTTTGCTTTTTCATTACTTTTGGGTCGCCTCTTATCAGATCCTTTTATATTGCTTCTTCTTAGGCGTTTTAGAGACTTGTTCATAATGCGAAAAAGACAACTTATCGCAAAGTAAATGATATACGGAAAGTTGATAAAGCTAGAGAGCTCCATATTACAGAACAATTACAAGTGAAAATATTTATCTAAAGTGTATCTTAAAATTATAGCAAAAACTTAAATAACAATGCTCCCGTGATAGAAAGACTACGTTGGGGAACTCTTCCGTCACTTGAATAGGTTTTGCATTAACGTACTGCGTTCTTAAATCTTTTGTTGATAGATATGCAGTCGATTTGGTTTTTCGTTTCTTCTGCTGGGCTTCTCCATGTCTATAATAGTCTTGGCTGTTCTTAAAACCAGATTTTGGTTATTAACGTGTCATTCTCTGTGCGATATTGAACCCATTTCTCTCCATCATCATTGCGGTTTCTTGTCCGAAATTGCCAAAAGGTCCGAAAGATGTGTATCTTCTTCTGCACTTTGTGCTGTCAGTGAATATACCACGATAAGAGATATGTTCAGAGTCCTCCCTTTCAGTTTAACCACAAGAATTCTTTCAGGTAACTAGCAATATTATCCCAGAACGCGTTTCTTCATATCTTGATCCTGTATTAATATTAATATAAACTCAAAACTACTTTAGAGAATACTTTGTTAAAAACAAAGTAGGCAGAAATAAGCAGAAACTAAACTTAACATTATTTGCTTTAACCCACAATTCAGCCATAATGTCCAAACTAACAAAGGAAAATTCTTCGTAAAGTTAATTCACAAGAATTAATAAATATATAAATGGGAAAAGAAACATGTATAAAATATTATTCAGGTGTTAATAAAACAGTGCTCAATGTACTATAAACAGAGCTATTAATTATATATTAATTTCTTTTTCTAATTCATTAATGTATTTAATGTAGGAGTTGCCAAAAACTTCCTTTTCTCTAGAGATAGCTTCAAAATTAAATACATTAATAAATTAGAAAGAGTAAACAAAACACTAGTTTAGAATACTCTATTAAAAACAAAATAGACAGAAATAAGCAGAAACAAGGTAAACGTAACATTATTTGTTCAACACACGGTTCAGCCAACGGAGACCAGAAATATTGAAATCATCATTGACAAAACTGAACAAAAAGCAGAAAAACATATGGAATTATAGAAGATATCCCGACATCTTTAGATCAATTCTGCTTCGATAAGATTATAGATATGACAAATGGTTTAAATGACAGTGTTGATATACCGGAAAAAATAATTAGAACCATTTTCATAACTTTTCCCAATAATCCAGGTGCAAACATATGAGAAAATCCATCTGACAACCAGATTATCCGAAATCTGATTAAGAGAGCGGGTAAATCAAATTAAACTCGAAATATGACAAGAACAGAATATATATTGCCTTATATATATATATATATATATATATATATATATATATATATAAGGCAATATATTTGTGTATGTTTGTTTATTAGCCTTCAAAATTCAGTTTACGACGAAAAAAACCTTATTTGATATCGATACCAGGAAATCAAAATTTGACTTGCATCCATTCATTTTTCTTACAGTCTACGGTTTCGCTTTAATTGGAAACAACTATTGCTTTTTAGTTTTTCGTGCCAACGTCCAAAGAGTCTGAGCTCCAGGACCATGGATTAGTTTTAAAGCTTTCATTACACCCGAGCAACGCCGGGCTATACTGCTAGTATATATATATATATATATATATATATATTGTATGTGAATATAAAGAGATAAATGTATGTATAAAGAACACATTTGCGCACGCAAGCATGTGGAGGTGAGAGTGCATCTATGAATATATATATACGTATGGATGTGGAGATATATGTAAGTATGATAATATGCGTAATTTGGGATTATATGTGAGAACTTTTAGCATACTTACATATATGTAAATATATCCCGTCTTTGTAAAATATATATATGTGAGTATACAAACGCAAGATTCGTATGGAGGTATGAATACATATAGGTCTATAAGTGTGTATAAACATAAACACAGTCACATTTGTATGTATATGCGGGGATGTGTGCGCATGTGTGTATAGGGATGTAAGTTAGTGTACATGGATGGGTAAATGTGTAGGGTTACACATGCATACGTATCCATGGAATTAGAAGTAGGCGTTTAATGACTTAGCGGTCAACATCTTTGCGACTGGTCTGAATACCAACCGATAATAACGCCAATGCCTCTGTCCTGATTCTCATTTCGTTTTTCTTTTTTCCTTTTTCTGATTTTTTATTTTTTTAATCTTTTTCTTCACTTAAAGGAAATGCTTATTCCGGCTCAATTTTTTGTACCAAATGGAAGAAATATTAGGTGGTCTGATGAAATGAGCTAATTTAGCTCATTGAAATGAATTATAATTCATAACCAATTTGAATGACGTGTTGAGTTTTCCTTTATATATATATATATATATTAAAAACAAAATATTTATTAAGATCGTCATGCCAATTATTAAAACAAAAACACCAGTGGACCAGTTTCGCCCCTCACTCTTCAGAACTGTAAACAGGGAAAACACTATGATGAATATTCAACAGTTATGGGTGACATGAACGAAAGGGAGATGAAGAAGAAAAAATAATTAACAGAAAATTTACTTTAGCAAAACGTTATTGCATCTGAAGATGCTAGAGTCCTAACAGAGCAAGCCCAAACAATCACTCTGATAAACAATGTCTCCAATATCTTCACATAGAACAACGGGTGGGACCTAGCCAAAATAGAAAACCAGCACACATTCAAAAAAGAACCAGTCCACATTGGTATTTACCAACTTCCCCCCAAGGCGGATGCAACACAAGGTCAACTAATATGGGGATTCTGAGCCCTTAAGCCCAGCCAAAAATATCCCGTAAATACTGCTAAAGACATGTGTCGTGCTCATGTTTGTTCACTGTAAACTAGCCTACCCTTTAGTGGAACTACCTTTGAGTTCCTCTTCACCCTAAGGCAGAGAGTTGATCAAGAGAGAGTGGTTGTTCACCCGAAAATGAAACAGTTAACTGGTATTTAGCACTTTCCCACCAAGTTGGATGTGACACAAGATCAATTAAAGTGAGGATTCTGAGCCCTGAAGCTCAGCAAAAAAATAGTCGACCCAGCCTTAAGCTGGGTAGGGCTCTTATCTGTTCACCCTAGACGAAACTTTACCATTCGGCGGAGATTTCTCTGACTACCTCTCCTCTTGGAAACAGGGAGCTGACTAAGAGAGAGTGATGACTTAGTCGGAAGCGGACAATTCCACACTGAAATCTATATATTTTAAAATGATCTGCAATGGAAAACCCGTATGTAATTCGAATGGTATCAAACACAAAACATCTCATTAATTATTTTAGTAGGTACTTGTTGCTTGATCATAACATCCAAACGCTGCGTCGTTCTACCTATGTAGTCTACTTCATAACTACATTTAAAATAGTAAATAATATGATTAATATGATGGGAGGAGGGTAACACGTATTTACACCGAGATGGAAGCACTGTTCTTATTTTAAACACAAAACGCACATAAACTGATCAATCCAATCTCAAATAACTAATTGAAAAATGTCTGTAGGATAGCAATTGTTAAAAAATACTAGTTATGAAATTAACTTCATCTTTCAAGGTGTCATCTAAGCAAATAATCTACGCCCTATTGGTCAATTGTTTTTTAGGACAAAAAGTGTCTCAACGAAGATAGACAGCCGTAAAAATAGGCTTCCTCTAGACTGAAGTAACAAAAGAGGTAGGTGTTCGATAAAGCAGAACATCTTAGAAGGGCAAATAACAATTGGCCCCCTTAGCCACCGTAAAATTAAAGTGCCGTATAAACACAAAAAGTATCATCAACAAAACAGTGGGACTAGAAGAACTTAAATGCAGAATCTCTTCATAAAAGCCCACAAAAATATATAAGGCATAACAAGGCCCAAAAGGAATCCGATAGAAAATATTGTCAAAACTGGAATTAACAGACATGGTGGCAAATTTTAAAACCTCAATTCCAAAGACACATGACTTATTGAGCAGATGACTTTTCCCGCAGTAGGTTGCCAACCATGGCTAAAAAACATAATCAGTCCTGCTATTTTACCCATACCTGGATGTAAATGTGGCTTCCTAAACATTTCTCAAAGGTATTTGTGCGTATGCAAATGCACCACATTCAACTAAAATTTAAACTCGACTCTACAATATCTTGTTTCTAGTCGATAACCTCTACACCGCAATGTCTACTTTTGTTTTAATATAGAATTTAATATCATCATCATTTGAATGAAGTAGGGTAATTCATGTTATAATGGTTAGCCGTTTATTTATTTGATATCATATTATTTTGCTGTGAAATATATTAGTTATTAACGCAACTATAACTAAATTTAACATTGTTTTTGTTGAAAATCTTTTTTGTCTGGGTGAATGGTAGAAATGTTTGCGAATTAAATTTAGGGAGACATTTTAGATTTTTGTTTGGATATTACGAATAAAGGGCGGGTTAAACCATTTAAATTACGACTAAAGGTCGGGTTAAACCATTTAAATTACGACCAAAGGGCGGGTTAAACCATTTAAATTACGACTAAAGGGCGGGTTAAACCATTTAAATTACGACCAAAGGGCGGGTTAAACCATTTAAATTACGACTAAAGGGCGGGTTAAACCATTTAAATTACGACTAAAGGGCGGGTTAAACCATTTAAATTACGACCAAAGGGCGGGTTAAACCATTTAAATTACGACTAAAGGGCGGGTTAAACCATTTAAATTACGACCAAAGGGCGGGTTAAACCATTTAAATTACGACCAAAGGTCGGGTTAAACCATTTAAATTACGACTAAAGGGCGGGTTAAACCATTTAAATTACGACTAAAGGGCGGGTTAAACCATTTAAATTACGACCAAAGGTCGGGTTAAACCATTTAAATTACGACCAAAGGGCGGGTTAAACCATTTAAATTACGACCAAAGGGCGGGTTAAACCATTTAAAGTTACGTTTACGTATTTTCTGCTTATTTCTGCCTACTTTGTTTTGTGATGAGTTTACTGTTTTTAATGTATTCAGTTTTGGAGTTGTCAAAACTTCTTTATTATTTAGAGTTACTACATAAACGAAATTGGATTGATTTATCCTATTTATTAATAATACTATGGCGTTGATTTGATTTTTGTTGATGTTTTTTGATTGTGTGAATCTTTAGCGCACGGTTTTTACAGGCAATTGTTCAAGTCAAAGATTACATCTAAGAAGTCAGCGCTAGAAGTAGTAGATATATTATGATAGTGGGTTTTGAAAAACTTAATTAAATCTTTTAATCATCGTCCCTAAAACGAGTCCACTAAAAAAGGGACAAGCTTAGAAAACAACTTTCTATCAGAAAAAATCGCATTAGTATAATAAAAGAAACCTTGCAAAATTTAAACAAATTATTTAGAAGCAGGAAAAGTTCAGCAAATTATTAGAAAACAGGAAAATTTAAGTTAATCATTAAGAAACAAGAGAAATTTTGTTAAAACGAAAGAAAATATTACTGTAGGCGGCGGACCTGAAGCAAACTACCACCACGTTTAATTTCGTTGTTTTCATTTTTTTTCATTTTTTTAAATTTTTTTCAGCACAGTCCTATCGATTACCTCCTTAGCTTTACGATTAATAAAAACATTTGAAAATTTTCAATATTTAAATATTTTCTGGGAGGGATCAGTTTCTCATACAAAGTTATAGTAAAGTGAGCCTCCATTTTGAAGCCAGTTGCCGGTACGACATTACCGCCACCGGTAGATTTGTTTATTTTCAATTTTTTTCAACTTTTTTTCAGTGCAATATTATCTTTTACACCTTGAACTTTACGAATGACAAAAAAAAAAAGATTGCAAAACTCAATATTGTAGTGGGGGGACCAGTTTCTCATACAACCTTATAGTGGATTGAAAATGGAGGATCGATTTACTTTAACGTTGTATGAGAAACTGACCCTCGCCACAAATTTATTTAAATATTGTAATTTTCTAAAATTTTTTTTTTTGATAATCGGAATAATTAAGTAACAATCGATAGGACTGCGTTGAAAAAAGTAAAAAGAAAAAAATAAAACAACGAAATTAAACGTGTGGTAATTTGTTTCAGGTCCGCCCTGTAGCCATATATAAGATGGTCCCCTCTATGTGAAAGTGAATGAACAGATGTGATGCAACAGAAATATGGTTTTTCATAAAGATGCTGAGAATACGATGGACTAAACTTTCGAGCAACGGCTATGTGCTAAAGAAAATGGAAAGAAGAAAAGGATGCTGATAGTTAATATAAGAAAGAGATAGTTGAAAATTTTAGGACACATTATAAGGAAAGAGGGCTTAGAAAATTTGACCCACGCAGGGCGTTCCGAAGAGAAGAAGAACAGTGGACTGAAGCGCATAACCTACTGACGTGTTTGTGAAAATGGTTCACAGAACAGGGATTAGGAAGGATAAAAAAGACAAGTGATATATATTACAGGAAATTCTTGTAATATATAATATATAATATATATTCCATGAGACATTGCCGGTTATCTGAAAGAATTTTTGTGATTAAACTGAAATGGAGGCCTATATCTGTTATAGTGTTATATGCACCTTCAAAACAAAGTACAGAAGAAGAAATCTAACCTTTCTATTCTTGGCTGGATAACGCCAAAGCTCATTGCAAGTCAGAAGAAATTAGAATTATCATGGGAGACCTGATACCCAGCGAATGACCAAATTATAACCAATATCTGTTTTGAAACCACCCATTATTATTGTATATATTGTTCAGCTATTTTAATACGCTCTTTTGAACCTTACTTCTTGTTTCCGTGTCTTACTTCCGGGCCCAAACATACCACAACTTAGCGACGAAGATTTCATCACAACAATTTATTTTCTTTGCACATTCCGCCTGTGGAACTCTCTTACATTTATTTAATTTCCTAATAACTACAAGCTCCAAAAATTTGAATGCAACGTTAACTACCAACATCATTCTTCGTGAATCTCGTCCATCTTGAATTCTTTCCTCAATACCTCCTGTAGCCAGTTTTATTTCCCTTATTGTAACACCATTGCGCAGTGCTGGCGCCCCCATCTTACTTGAGGATGAAATGATTTAAAAAAAATGTGTTAATGTGGAGACTTGACGTACCACATAATTTCTCTTCTATTTTGTTCGGATATTACACAGAAAATCACGCACAATTTTACAAAATGTTTGGAAATAGAAAAGAATTATCGAATAATATAACAATTGTATTTATAAAAAGTTTATCTGACAAGTGGAGTTGATACTAGATTGCAATTCAATATGATTCACAAGGATTTACAGCTGTCTGATACGGTTTACAATAGGCCATTACTAAAATAGATTTCAATCAAATTATGTGGATTCCAATTTTAGATCCGAAAAGCGAAAACAATCACTAAACAGGAACTACATTTCCTGAGATTATTTCAACTATTCAACAATATTTATCTCAATATTTAAAAATAATTCATCGAAAGAATTGTGCTATGATTTGGCAGAAATATTTTGCAGATACTTCTCTATTAGACAATTTAATATTTTCCACTGATATTTCTACAGGTGAGTTGAGACAATATCTAAACACACATACACAAACGCGTGCGCACGGGCAAGCACGCACACACACACATGCATTTATTTATACACTTGTGAAACTGCAGTATTTAACTAAGGATATTAAATACTGATATTCATTGTAGATAAGTAAATATCAATTAGTCATATTAAAAAAATTTGTGGTAGAGTTTTAGGGATTTTTATTAAGGTTTGTTTGATATTGCACAAAGATGCAATAAGACAGAGGCAAACACACATTTATTGATGTTCTTTATAATCCACATAGTTTTTTTTGTTATCAAAACAGTTTTGCATCCTGGATACGCATATTTAAGTAATTATCCTTCTTATTTATTTCTTATTAGCGTTACTGAATCTCCGAAAAACGTTTTTTGTCTGGGGATAGTGGCTTTTTATCTATGTTAGTTGATGTTCTATGAAGCAATATAAAAGGAAAAGGCATAAATGTTGCTTTCTTCAATCGTCTTTCAAGATATCGAAGTGACAAGACTTGTCTCATTTCTCTTTCTTAATTCATATGCATTACATACAACACTATGCTATCAATACACTCTAGCCTGTTTCAGAAAAAAACCTTATGCGGTCACAATAATATCTCAACTACAGCATACCACATGGGTATATAATTCACTACAAAACTCTTGTATCAACCAAACAATAAACTGCCAGGAAAAACTAAATTATGAAAAGCATTTTGATAATTTGTACATCCTAAGAAATACTTAATTGAATTAACCTCAAATAATCTCAAGACGGAGGATGTACGTTGTGCTGTAATGGATATCGGCTCGGAATGAGAAATCGGAGAGAGGAGTTCGAATTCTAGATATATTCGTTGCATTCACTTTCGCACAAATACCCATTGAGAAAGTTATTGATACATCTGTTCTCCCACCAGATATGAGTTGAATAGCAGGACAGATTGGAATCTATAGCTTTGGTTGGTAAACAGTCTACCGCAGAAAGAATTGGTAACCTACTGCAGGAATATAAATGTACCTAGTCAGACATGAATCGAAAAAGACATGATCGCCCAAACATCTATCACTTATGGCACTTAACTGACTAAATCTGTTGACGCCAAATTTGGTAAGTATTACGTGTTAGAAAATCCTTTCAGATCCATCACATTTTTTTTTAGTTTAAAAATTGAGGAGGCGTATTGCCATACAGTGGTGCTACATTATTTTCATATAGTGGAGGCGTATTGTCATACAGTGGTGCTACTATAGAAAGGTTTTTCCAACAAGATTAAAAGTAAGAAACATGATTTTGTCAATTGAAGCGCTTGGAGAGAACAAGAACAAGTCCAAAAAACCCATTCCATAAGGGCAAATGTAGGGATACTATAGAGTCGGCATGCTTTTTGGGAATCAATTTAGAAATGACAGTGGAAGATTTGGATGGAGTTGAAGGCTTATGAATTAGAAGAGACCATGTCTTAAATATAATCTCAGGAGAAAGTACATATCTACATATCTCTCTATCTGTCTATCTCGGTATTTTCATATCATAAGTTTTTCCATAGCAACCGTTTTAACATGAAATGTTTTTATTAGGCATTGTCTGTTACATTTGCTATTTCTTCTTCTGGGAAGTATTCTAACCGAAGGCAGAAAGTGTGACACAGAAATCCAGAGGCAAATGGCATGACAAAGGATGCATTCCAGGAGCTGGGTAAAGTATTAAAACACAGGAAACTTTCACTAGAAACAAAGAAGAGAGTACAGGATCACTATGTGATTTCAGTTCTACAATATGGCAGTGAATGTTGGACAATATCAACAAAGATGAAGGGAAAACTTGAAAATACTCGTGATGAGCCGAGTGTCGAAATGGAAGATAATTTGAATACAAATGATTCTGCTTTATCACCAGAAGATAAATACTTAAAAAAATTTTCAAAAGAGAAAAGGTTGTTTTTTTTAACAAATTTTTAAAGAGCTTCCAGTAATCACGATAACAAGGTTATCGGTTATTTCACTTAATCAGAGAACAATTACGTAGCATCATTCATACTGGCTCTCAACCAAAACGAAACTTCAGAGGCACAATTTTCATTTGGAAGGTTAGAAATATCCGCTCCAAGTGGCTACGTGAAGAAAATCGAGTAATAATTCACAATCGGTGTGCTGGTAAGAGAAAGAAATGTTGTGAATAGAGGTTCGTGTTCCTAATAGGCGAGCCAAAGGAAATATCAACAGAAACTACAGCATTATCTGAATGACAACAGGGTTGCAAAGTACGGCAACAGTCTGGAGAAGAATTATGTAAAAAGTGAATATGTTTACCAGGATGATTAGTAAATGTGAGCGGAAGAATCTATTAGATGACGAAGAGATTGAGTAACCGTAAAATTGATTTTACATGGAAGTTGAATGTTTAGATACCGGCAACATCAGTAGTATCAGAATGATTAAACCATTTTATACGATAAGTATTTATTGTGGGGACCTACTTAAAAGTGGACTCGTCCACACCTTGATAATATGGCTACCAGCTCTGAGTGGTGAGTTGACTGAGTATTAGCTCTCTGCTTCCGGGCAGAGAGCAATAACCCAGTCGTGGTTCCGCCGAAGGGTAGAAGCACGACTGGGGAAAAATAGACAGCCATTTTTTGGCCGGGCCACATAACCCGGAAATCCCAGTCATAACTGACCATGTGTCACATGTTTCCCTTACTGGGAGGGACAACTAAATATAGTTGACTGAGTAGTAGCTCTCTGCTTCCGGGCAGAGAGCAATAACCCAGTGGTGGTTCCGCCGAACGGTAGAAGCACGACTGGGGAAAAATAGACAGCCATTTATTGGCCAGGCCTTATAGCCCGGAAATCCCAGTCATAACTGACCATGTGTCCTTACTGGGAGGGACAACTAAATATAGTTGACTGAGTAGTAGCTCTCTGCTTTCGGGTAGAGAGCGCTCTCTGCTTCCGAGCAGAGAGCACTAAGCCAGTCATGGTTCCGCCGAAGGGTAGAATCATAACTGGGGAATAATAGACAGATATTTTTGGCCTGGCTATATGGCCGGGAAGACCCACAATAAAAAGACCTTGTGTCACATCTAGGCTTGTGTGCGAAGGCTGGTATATACTGTTGACTGAGTAGTAGCGACAGAGTGAGTGAATGAGTTAGACAGGACGCCTGCGAGAGAAAGTACTCCCCAGTCCTCGTTTTCCTTTGTACTACGTTTTCCGAGAATATACTATTCAATATTTATATCCTAGTCCGTGTTATCTTTCTATTGCCCTTCATTCATAACAGTATTAAAATTGTCAAACACAAATAAGTTTGCAGATGAATATAAATATTTGTGTTTATCGATTTTAAATGCTTATCAGGTTGGGTGGGGGTGTGCGATTTGGTGCAATTAATATCGTATTGGAATGGGAAATCGGTAAAGCCGGGTTCGAATACCTGTTGTATTCGTTGCATTCCCTTACCTGCAAATACTATTGATAAAGATTTTAAGACATCTCATCTCCCTTCAGTTATGAGATTAATAGCAGAACAGATTGTGATCTATAGCCTTGGTTGAAAACCAGTCTACAACAGAAAGAAATAGTAACCTACTGGAATAGGTTGCTATAAATCAGCCTACTCACTCATATATGGAAAGAGGACGAGTGAATCTACTATATAACGAAATAATTAAGCAACTATAAAATTGATTTGAAAGGAGAAATGAATATTTAGATACTGGCAATATCTGAATTATCAGAATGTTTAAGCCACTTTATATGCTGAGAATTAAAATCGTCAAACACAAATATGTTTGCAGATGAATATAATTATTCGTGTTTGTCGAATTTAATGCTACTCAGATCAAGTGAATAAAGAGAGAGAAAGAGAGAGAGAGAGAGAGAGAGAGAGAGAGAGAGAGAGAGGAGATACTTTCTAAATTTTCAAATATTTTGTTTCATTTTGTACAATCCTAAAAGAAAGAGGAGCTATAAAGAAAGAAGATAGAGCTGAAAGTTTGAAAATAAAAGATGAAAGTACAGGAAAGTATCCTCTAGGGATTCAAGAGACTATTTTTTTGCCAATAGAATATATAATATGTTAAACATGAATATCATAGAAACCTTTCCACAAAAAAAGGAGATATCCTTCAACAGAGAATTCTGTGTAAGAAACAGAAAAGTTTAGATTAGTTTTAGAAAGGAATAAGATATCTGGAAAAGTTTCACAAGAAAAGATTCTACACTAATGAAATTGGTACGAATAACAAGATTTAAAGTAGTAGTGTTTGAAGGATTTTGGTAAATTTTTACAAACTGGTTTGATTTTATCATTTACAATATTTGGAAAGGCTAAAATAAATATTACTGTTCATCTTCTTATGCACTAGAAAATGCCATAAAATGGCCGAGAATATAGCATGATGTGAACTCAGGGTTACCAACAGGAAGCGCTTGCAGGAATATCTATCAATGTGGGAAACAGCTCAAAAGTTTAATACACAAGACATGTAAATGAGAAATAAAGAATATTTCAGGGAATCAATAAAATCCACAAATGGAGACACGAGCAATTGAGATAATCAACAATGTTTATGCATTGAATATATTTTGTATTTATTCACAAGTCTCTCTCTCTCTCTCTCGCTGTCTGTCTGTCTGTCTGTCTCTCTCTCTATCTATATATATATATATATATATATATATATATATAGGCATGTCTGATTAAATATATTGCATATATTATGTATGCTATATTTTTAACAAAATCCGTTCATACTCACGAATAATTTTCCGTGTATAATATTCGTGAGTATGAACGGATTTTGTTAAAGATGAACAGACATAATGTTTGCGATTTATTTAGTCAGACATGCTTAAGAGAGATTTTGCTGCCTAAATACACACATTTGAATATATATATATATATATATATATATATATATATATATATATATATATATGTAAAAGTACGTAAAACTTTGAAACAACGTTTATGTTAGGCAGCATGTGAATACCAGGTGCTGTCACTCCTACCAAGACGTCTTGCGCCAGTGCTGTAGATTAGTTGGTCATCCCTTACTCACAGAAACGGGAAGAACAATGATTTTCTTTAGTTATAAAATAAATCCAAAGTTATTATCAATATTTTAACAATGAAAATATTATAATCTAAAAGAAACACTTGATGATATTCAATATTGTTTAAAGATTTTATTGACTTGCATAATAAAATTTGCAAAGTATGCATATTGTTTGCTGTAGAAAGAGTCCCACTCAAAATGTCCACAAATTCTTAGGCATAGACTTGGAATATACTTGATTTTTTCAAATAGTTTTTCTCGATAAAATTCAAATTATGAAGTTTAGAGTTTTTTTTAATTGTATACCATTAAAATCACTACCATATCCGCATTTTTAAATAAAATTTCCTAAAAGACTGTATGGCCGGAATTAGAAGAAGGATAATTAGAGCAAAAAGATTAGAAACACACACGCACGGGCTTGGTGCGATGAATATATTGTCGTCTACATTACGCAAAAATGAAAATAACACTGAAATATATTTAGCAAAATTAAACAAAAATATCTACAAATTCTAAAGTGTAAATTTATTAAATAAAGTCATCATTGGCTACATCCACAGCCTCCAGACGATTTTGAGATCTCCTGCTTCTCTTCTTGAAAGTATCCTTGTTTAAGTTGGTAAATGCTGACATAATCTTTGCCCTCAGTTCATCTTTGGTGCTTCAAGGAGTTTTGTTGGTTAGTAGTTGAAATGTTCCTCATACATAATAATCAAAGTGGTTGAATTCTGGGGAGTTAGGTGACCACATGTAAGAGGTGTTATGGTCGGAGACATTGTTTGACAGCCATGACTGGGTAGTCCTGCATGTCAGGCATGTTGCAGAGATCTGTTGCCAGACATAGGGTCTTCCAGCAGCCACATTCTGGACGCGAGGCAGCAGTACCTCTTTATGGCACTTGATGTGGGCCTCCATGTTGCGTCTTAATCCAGCAGATTCGGGAGTTCTTTTTTTTATTAGAATCATCAAAGTGAGTTGTCTGACCGGTCGTACCTTTGCAAACACTATTAGCCTCATCCAGCTCTGTCTGAATCTTCTGCACTGTCCACAGACTGACAGCCATAAACTTTGAAATATTTGTATTGGAGCTTCTGGTACGCGTGCAAAGCCGTTCCTAAATTCTGGCGCAATGATGCGCTTTCTCTCAAAGACGGTGCCTGAATTACCCTCCTATACTGTGAATTCGATAAAATAAAAAATCACACGCATGCATGAAATAATAAATTAAATAAAAATAGCAACAAAGTGATCGAAGAATGCATGCCTTAAAATGACATGTTGAAAATGGCTATTTCTCTACTAAGTTTTATCTGAATTTACAGATATATATATATATATATATATATATATATATATATATATATATATATATATAGGTAGAGATGTCCAGTCCGTAAACGGCGAGGATAATGAATTAATGGTTACCATCCAAGAAAGATTACCTCTACGCAACTGGTCTAGACCCCAACTGAAATAAAACCAATGTGTCAGTCTTTAAATCTTTTTACTTGCCTTCCTCTTCATTTTAAAGAAATGCTTCATCCGTTAAAAATTTTGGTACCGAATGGAACCAATATAGTGTAGTCTGATAAAATGAGCTAATTTAGCTTATAGAAATGAATTATAATTTATAACCAATCTAAATGATTTGTTGAGTTTTGCTTTATATATATATATATATATATATATATATATATATATATATACTAGCAGTATAGCCCGGCGTTGTTCTGGTGTAATGAAAGCTTTAAAACTAATCCATGGGTCTGGAGCTCAGACTCTTTGGACGTTGGCACGAAATACTAAAAGCCAATAGCTGTTTTCAGTCAAAGCGAAACCGTAGATTGAAAAAAAATGAATGGATTTAAGTCAAATTTTGATTTACCGATCAATGTTAAATAAGTTTTCCGTCGCAAACTGAATTTTGAAGGCTAAATAAGTCCTCTGAATAAATGGTATCATGGCTGAGACTAAGAACTACAATTATACCTACTCAGAGCAAAATCCGAAGCAAAATCCAAAATAAAAGGGCTTAAAACCTGATTTTATCAGACCCGATAGGATATCGGTGTATCGATTTCCCATATCGGAGAAGATCTACTAATGTTACAGACTAAGAACTATAATTTCCAAAGAAAAACTAACCTAAGCAAGTCCATGAAAGCTTATTGTACTCATCGGGAGTAAATTTAGAGAAAATGAGCCATACTGATGGCTGAATATCGGTTTTTCATCAGGTTCCATAGAATATCGGGGGTCTCGATTTCTAATATCGCGAAATATGAGTCGTCTGAGAAGATCTACTAATGTTTGAGACTAAGAACTATAATTTTACCAAGTTAGGGAAAATTCTGTAGCCAGAACCACGATAAAAAGGCTAAACTCCTGATCTTGATCAGACCTGATCGGATATCGGGGTATAGATTTCCAATATCTGGGGGAAATCGGAAAAATAATAAAATGACCTGACCAGAAGCCTAAAGAATATTTGTGTGAAGTTTGGTGAGAATCGGATAAAAATTGTGGATTTCTATAAAGGACATATAGACAGACAGACAGATAGACAGACACACACACAGAAACATCTTCGCCTTTTATATATATAATAAAAAAAATAATCATTTCACCTTAAGCAAGGCAATAATGCTACTAAAATGCAAATGATTATTAAGTCTGGAAGAATCTGAGAATAAAATTATTTCGGAGAGATAAGAATAAATGAACTGGAATTAAGAAGACGGAAAATAACGGTTAAATACTTTTGAAGGCCAGTGTTGTATGGAAAGCAAGAAACCAGAAGTGTCTCCCAAAAGCGAGAATACGGAAGAAGAAACTGTTAGCATCGAACTTACGGTTACATCAACCTCGGCATTTCAACTGTAAAATGATGAGATTTCGTCTTTAATCTAATATTGCGCTTCAATTCATAGTCTTGCGAACATAGACATAAGTTTAACAGAGTAATTCGAATAACATTATTTATAGTAAAGGAACAAGAAACTACGTCACAGCCGGAGGAAAGTGACTGAAGCTGAGATGTCAGGTTAGGACCGATAACATTGCAGACTCTTATTTGTATTTCATCAAAATTATCTAAATTCAATGCATAGATATATATGACATTCTTAATATTCATTTTATTATTAATGCTGGATGGTTAGCTTTTCAAAATGTTTTCCTCGATTACTGTATTTCCGTTAGTAATGTCAGACAAGCTGTTTTTCCCCATCCACGAGGTGACGCTTTTACAAAGAGAAGACGTCGTGAGATCAGTCGCGCTTATTTTTCTTTCATTTATTTATATATTTTTTCTGTTCCCTTTTCTGTGAAAGATTTTAGTGCGAAATCAATGAGTAGCTCATCGAACAAAGTCATATTTTGATAAAATGTCCAAATATTATCATTTCAGGGTGGAAGGATTTCGTAAATATTAGGTTCAGAAGAAAAAAATCCATAAAAATATTATGAGATGGTAAATCAGAGAATGCAAAGGAAAATATCATTATCAGTGCAATTTTTGCAAAATAGTCACACACACACACACACACACACAAAAACACACACACACACACACACACACACACACACATATATATATATATATATATTTTTTTTTTAATCATATCACCCCGAGCAAGGCGGTAACGCCACTGATGTGTCGGGGGCTACGTAAGAGTGAAAAGATTAGAAGAGAGAAAGCCGGAAACCACATCCTAAACAGGGAACAAGGGATGAGCCTCTACACCTGTTCAATAGACGTAGGTGGAGTGTGAACCGGGCGATAGTTTAGTCTATCTACTCCAACTGAAAAAAAAAAAAGAAAGAAAAGAGTGAAAAGATTTGAAAAGAGAAAACCGGAAACCGCATCCTAAACAGGGAGCAAGGGATGAGCCTCTACACCTGTTCAATAAACGTGGGTGGTGTGTGAACCGGGCGATAGTTTATTCAATCTACTCCAATAGATATTTATATTTCTAAACATATACTGTTAAATATAAGAGACAATGAATGTCTATTATGCTTAATCATGAGCTGTTCTAAACGTCGTATTTTGGCTTTAATTTCAAATTTGAAAATTAAGACAAAAATTCTCCAACATTTGGATAATTTTTTATTAATTCGTTTCTAAGCTTTCGGCTCACATGAGCCATCTTCAGAGAGGTCACCAAGACGGTAACACAATAACATTCACCATCTCCGACGATTTTATTTTGTGTTGACATAAAACTCAGCTAGGCAACGGCAATAGTTACCAAAAATAACAAACGCAGTTCGCAAATTTGCAGTGCGGTTCTATGACGTCACGCCGTGTGATAGCGCGATATGACAACAGAACCATGTATTGTATTCAAATGCAGTGTAATATGTTATGATCAGATTTAAAAGTGATTTTATATATATATATATATATATATATATATATATAAAGGAAAAACTACTAAAAGTTGTAAGTTAAAAATGTATTTTTTGACAGTATTTCATTATTTCTATTATTATATATATATATATTTATATATATATATATATATATATATATATATATATATATAATACTTCAGACCGGCCTTTCATCAGAAAGAGATGATTTTAAAATTTAAACTAGAAGTGTCCGTCACGAGAAGCGTCCGTCGCGATAAGTGTCCACCACGCCTTACCTGTGACAGCCAAAATATAATATATTTTCTCTTCTGCTCAATATGTCCAATATGTTGGATATATTGGTGAATCTGGAAACAGTTTTAGATTCCGTTTTAATAATCAAAAACTAAGCATACGCCAAAACAACCCTTGTTCCCCCATAGCTGAACACTTCAATCAACCAGGACACACATTAGAAAACTGCAAATGTTTACTGATAGATTCCGATTTTAGTTCTACATACTCATGCAGAAAGAAAAACTATTGGTTTTTAAATTAAATCCATATAGACTAGGGTTGAATAGGGACTTAGGTGTTTTGAATCTTTATAAATATTTCAATAGTTAAACATTTTTTAGATACAGTTAAAAATTCTGTCTTTAAAACAGCATTTAAAAATATTATTAAAGTCAGATTTACGTTTAAAAATATTCAAACTCTATTGCTTTCTACATCACGCGACGTACACATCTCGTGACGTAAACATATCGCGACGGACGCTTCTCGCGACGGACGCTTCTAGTTAAATTTTTAAAATCATTTGTTGCTGATGAAAGGCCTAGGCCGGTCTGAAATATCATATATTAATCGTGTCACCCCAAGCAAGGCATTCCACTGCCAATATAGCGCAGGGGGTTACATAGAGCGATTGGGTATAGGAAATATCAGAATGAGGGTGATAGACGACTTAGGATGTACACAGGGGGAGAGTTGGAAAGAGTGGGTGTGAGTTAGTGTGTTAGGAGCTGTCTATTGATCTTACATTTAAACTCCTGGAGGTTGTAGCCGTCGGAGAAGCAAGCAGGTGCTAGGGAATTCCACAGGCGGGAAGTGCGAGGAAAGAAGCTGTTGGAGTAGAAATTGCGGTTACATTTCATCGGTTTCACTGTAAAAGGGTGGGACCATTTGCCAATCTAGTATCTCGTGAAAATTCACATCTAGGGGGCACCAGTGATTTAAGTTCGTCAGAGCAGAAGCCATGAAAGTATTTATAGAAGATGCACATAATCATAGAAATAAGTAAATACTGTAAAAAAATACATTTTTAACTTACAGCTTTTCAGCAGTTTTTCCTATATATATATGTATTGCTATACTTACCCGATGAGCTCTGTCTGTTTATTTTTATTGTATTTTTCCGAATTTCGAATAAAGTATTGTATATCAAAATTTTAAATATGCTGTCACATCTTCATCATTTTTTTTTATTAAGTACAGTTACGAGCATTTTTCTTTCTAACGCATGACACCATATTGAACGGCCCAAAATATTTAGATTTCTATTTATATAACGTTGTCACAAAATTTCGTAAACACTTGCAAAAAATTGAAATTTTACTCTCAAAAACAAGAAAAATTATTACTCAAAATAAAGACCATCATGTTCCAAGATTTTCTGCCATGGATCTGCAAGCTTTCGGATCTGGTCAAAGTACCATTCAGCCGGTTTCGAATCAATGAATTCATGAGAAGCTTCCCCGACTTCATCAAACGAGTCGAGTCGGCAGCCCTTCAGAAAGTGTTGCATTCAGCGGAAAAGGCGATAATCTGATAGCGCACAGTCAGGATTGTAGGCTTGATGTGGCAGAACCATAACGCCGTCTAGCTCTTCAAATTTGTTTTCGGTCTTCCTGGCGGTGTGTGGCTTGGAATTGTCCTGCTGCATCAGAGCACGCTTTCCGTTGATCAGAGCCGGGTACTTTTGCTTCAACTTTTCGTAGACCCGCTCTAGTTGCTGACAGTAAAGTTCGGCACTGATGGCACGACCATTCGGAACCAACTCAAAATGCACGATTCTTTCAAAGTTCCACGAAACGCACAACATGACTTTCTTGCCGAATCCATCTTGTTTGGGAACCGACGGTGTCTATTGCCCTTTCTGAACCCATCGCTTGTCTCGATTTTGCTGGACCAGATAGACCCATTTCGCAAGTGTTTACGAACTTTTAGGACAACCTAATATTACGACTATTGTTCTAATCTTTACGGAACAATGATCTACTTGGTAAAAAAGTTGGTTTGTGTATTAATGATATAGTGACTAAGGTCAGATAGGATGTACTTGTACCTTGTGGAAACGGGCGAGCAATAACTTTTTCTTCTATGTGTCTTGTCTTTTCAAGACGTAGGTGATTATAGCCTTCCACGTCTCCCTATCCCTGGTGGCTCTTAGCAAACTTTTCTCCTGTAACATCATCCAGCCCCCGTTCTGTCATCCACCTGCTCTGGTCCTTCAAATATGATATCCGCTGCTTTTTTCTGTCTGTTTTTCCGTCTATCTGGCCTATTAGTATTAGGTTCTCCAAGCTCTTCTTCCTCATTGCATGTCCCAGGAACTTCAGTTGTCTCTTCCTGATGCTCAATATTAATTTCCTTTTCGTTTCCATTCTTTCTAGCACCTCATCATTGCTCACATGCTCAATCCATGATATCCGTAACATCCTTCAGTAGAGCCACATTTCAGTAATGATAAAAAAGAAATATACAACATCCTTAGACATGAACGGTAAAACTAGACCAATCTACACCTGTTGATTAAATAAAATATTTTAACCAGATCGGTATACAATTGAGAAAAGCCAGTGAACACAACTACCAAAAGTTTGTGATATTAACAACAAAGATGAGGACAATAGCCCAAATATAAATTATGTATATAATGATAAAGATTTATGTCGGAAATTCAGAAAACCAAACAAAACGAAAAGAAACAAACATGAACAAGAGGCTAACCCAATAAAATAAACAAACAAAACTTTTCGGTAGAATTGAATAAAATTTCTTTCGATAATTACTTGCTGCCTAGTGATACATAACACACAAGCACACACATCTGTATATATATTAATAGATAGCATTATTTTTTATATAGAAATTATTGTCAAAATTGTATATATTGTTCAAAGATAAATTTACATTTATATATATATATATATATATATATATATATATATAAATGTAAATTTATCGGATGACTATATATATATATATATATATATATATATATATATTTGTAGTTATTTTGGGGTCATTATTAGTATTATGTTAACTAGTAACATTTGTAATGAAGGTATATTGAGTTTAACATAATTTTTCCTAATAATGTGCTCAATTATATTGCACTAAGACAATACTAGGTTTCTATCTATCTATCTATGTCAGTCTGTTCATATCTATCTATCTATCGATCTATCCATCTATCTATCTATCTATCTATCTATATCAGTCTGTTCATATCTATCTATCTATCTATCTATCTATCTATCTATCTGATCTGTTCATATCTATCTATCTATCTATCTATCTCAGTCTGTTCATATCTATCTATCTATCTATCTATCTCAGTCTGTTCATATCTATCTATCTATCTATCTATCTATCTATCTATCTCTCAGTCTGTTCATATCTATCTATCTATCTATCTATCTCAGTCTGTTCATATCTATCTATCTATCTATCTATCTATCTATCTATCTCAGTCTGTTCATATCTATCTATCTATCTATCTATCTATCTATCTATCTATCTATCTATCTATCTATCTATCTCAGTCTGTTCATATCTATCTATCTATCTATCTATCTATCTATCAGTCTGTTCATATCTATCTATCTATCTATCTATCTATCTATCTATCTATCTATCTATCTCAGTCTGTTCATATCTATCTATCTATCTATCTATCTATCTTAATTGGAGAGAACTACACAAACCTATCCTCAAAAATAAATATCAATAAGAGCAGAAGCGACAAGGGAATTAAGAGAAACAGAAAGAAAGATAGATAGATAGATAGATAGATAGATAGTGAGAGAGAGAGTGTGTGTGTGAGAGAGAGAGAGAGAGAGAGAGAGAGAGAGAGAGAGAGAGAGAGAGAGAGAGAGAGAGGGCGGACCTAAAAATATTGAATGCTGAAAAATAGAATTTTTGTTGCCAAAAAGGAAGCAATTCGCATAAGGCAATAACATTTTAACCTATGCGCATCTACTTAGACTTTTAGTAAATATTTCACACCATGGGAAGCCAGATATTTTGACTACTTTGCAATATATTAGGAAACAAAAAGAAAGATATAAACCTTGCATTTTATAGCAGAAAAAAAATGAATTTACCAAGTATATTTGGCTGCACGAAAATAAAAAAAGAATTTGCAACTGAAAGGTAAGCCTTAAAGAAAAACAATGCTGAATATGAATAGAAGAAAGATTTCGCCGATGAATAAGTGTCAAAATAAAGAAAAGTTTAAAAAGAAATGTAATAAATGAATGAAGGAATGAAAGAAGAAAAAAAGGAAAAAAATCCCCAGAATGAAAATTGATAATAAATGAAAGAAAGAGAGAAAAGAATAAAGGATGGTGAGACAAATATGAAAAAAAAAGAATAAAAAAGGGGAGTGAATATAGTACATTAAAATAACGTAAGAATATGAATAAATAAAGAAAAGAAAGAAATCAAAGATCAAAAAAAAGAAAGAAAAAATGAAAGAAAAAAAAAGAAAAAGAAGCCGGCTGCAAACGTAGAGGGCATCAATATCTCATGAAAAAATAAAATGTAAGAAATAAATGAGAACAGGTAATAATAAAGAAAAAAAAAAGAAAAAGGAATTATTAAGAGAAGAGAAAAAGGATCAATGAATGAAAGACGGATTGAACGAAATGTGGACGGGAGATATAAAACAATGAACAGACGATATGTTAAAAGAAGGCAAAAGAAAGGAGTGAGGAAAGGGAACTGTAGGAAAGAAAATATACTGTAAAAATTTGAAAGAAATGCAAGAAAACAATGAAAAGAAATCAAAAAAGAAAATGAATAATCCTATTAAGAAAGTTGAAAAGATAGAATCAATAAAAGAATAAATATAGAAGGAAGACGGTAAATAGAAAAAAAAAGAAGCCTTGAAATGAAGAAGAAAAATTTGGTAAAATAGAATGTTATTAATACCTTTAGTAAATTCTCGCTCTTTTCCAGATGACGTTCCAAAACTGCGTGTATCTAGTTTTAGATAGCAACGAATCTATAAGAAAATATTATAAACAAACTTGAAATTGAATGCATGTTATTTCACAGAAGTGTAAACATGTTTTTTTTCATAGCGTTAAACATGTCGGATTTCATGCCGAAAAATGTATATTTGCGGGGAATTTTACTGCACTGCTTTATTAAAAAGACATTAGCAGCCGAAGCACGCAGACTTCTTGCTGAGGCATACGGCAACCATGTTCTGTCGGAAACAACATGCAAAGAGAGTCAGTACAATGTAATTTTGCAAACAGGATAACGCTAGGCCACCTGTTGCAAAACTGGTGAAAACCTACTCGGAAACGCACAAATGGAAATCGATACCCTATCTGCCGTATTTCCCGGACATTGCCTAGTTCGATCTTCACTTGTTTCGATCGATTGCACATCGCCTGGCTGAGCAGTCTCTTAATTTTTTTGAAAATTGCCAAAAATGGTTTGACATTATTGTCAATGATTTATTTCTCGATCAAATTCGACATGTCTAAAGTTCATTAAGGTTCCAACAAAACTTTTAACAAACTGTCTCCTGTTTTGATTGCAAATTTGACTCTGCATTTTTCCTTCCTGATCGTATCTACTTTGAAGCTTACTCTTACACTATTCTTTGTAACCTTTCCCTGGAATATTTCTTTCTTTACTTCTAACCCGTGTTCTGAGTTTTCCTTCTATGGCCGCCACCACTTTGGGTCCACATCAGTAAATGACGCAATAAATAGAAATTCTATAAAATTAATGCTTTAAGTTAAATCCAGATCGAACAAGAATGTTGAAATATTACAAAGCGCATCTCAAATTAAAGAAAAGCTTTAATCCCTTAAATAAATCTTAGTAATGACTTATCTATACGTTTACTTAGATGGGTGTGCGTTGGGGTGCAGTGGATATCGGCTCGGAACGAGAAATCGAGGAGCCGAGTTCGAATTCCAGCTGAATTCATTGCATTCACTTACGTGCAAATACCCTTGGGAAAGGTATTAATCTGTCTATTCCTTCCAGTTATGGGTTAAATAATAGGACAGATTGGGTTCTATAGCCTTGGTCGGCAACTAGTCTGCCACAGAAAGCAATGGCAACCTACTGCAGGATAATCTTCTGCTCAGTCAGTCATGTCTCTTTCGAGACATGATCCCCCAAGCGTGTATCACGTATGGCACTTTTACTTTGTGGTCACCAATTGTCATTTTACAAAAGTGAAGCGGAAATTTGCATTGATATGAAAATTATTCAGATTCCTATTAGAAGTTAGTTGGATTGAACAGATTTTCATTTTATCTAAAGACATCCTTTCATCGAATTTAAATAGTTTGATACCACAAGAAATAACGAAAATCAATGCCTTTTGGGTTTTTGGATATTCATGCTGATGGCTTGAAGTTCTTCAAGTTTCTGGGAGGACAAGCCCTCTGAGGCAAATACTTAAGTAATCTTTTCTCGAAATGCAGTGCCAGAGATTTCAGTATCAGATAACTGGTTAAGGAATCACTGTGTGCATCTAATATAATACAACGCTTAATATATACACTCGAATCGAATTAAAGACAGAATAGTGGAAAGGGTAAAAATAAGATTGAAGGCATTCTCTCCTCACCGCAATAAAATAGTGCCATTTATACAGCGTCTACTTTTAAGGTTATTGCACCTTTTCTCATACCGATAGATTTAAAAATATCTGTGTGTTAATTGAAGGAAATATTTTCCCGCCTTTGCTGGTGTCGTACTTAACGAAAATAATGTGTTCTGAAACAAAGAAAACATCAAACCCTGAAAGAAAAATAAGTTTATAATGCATGACTGACATAAAAATATGACGATAATGAAAAGAGGGAGAATCATATTATTATTATGTCATTTTTTATCATATTTCGATTTCTGCTTTGGTCTCACTACCAACCAAGTCTGCGAGGAGACCTAAGGAAGGTAGTGGCGTGTTGTTATGGCTCCATTTCATGTTTTTCTATCTTCCCTATCATCCCTAGCATTACATAGATAAATTTTCCTTAATGTGTGGGCTGTACTTAATAAGACAATTATTATTATTATTATTATTATTATTATTATTATTATTATTATTATAAAGAAACTCATTGTCCACATTCTGCTACGAAAAAAGAACTTAAGTGGTCATCAATATCGATATAAGGCTCAGGTGACCAATGGAGATGCCAATATGAGTGATGAGCACGCGGAGACATTCTGTAAAATGGTCGATATCTAAGTCTCTTCGATGAAGTTATCACGAAAACAGAAGAGAAAAAATAAACTGAGAAAACAGCCATATAGCGGCATCCGTTTTGTTTTAGAATTATAGGATAGCTTGAATAATTAGAGTTGAATAAATAAATAGTATTCTACTGGTTATAGCTTTGTTTTATCACTAATCAATCTCTTGACATTCTTTTTCAAATTCGAAGCATATATTGTATCGTAAGAAGAAGCTTTATGATATGCACTATTGTATTAACAATTGTTTTGGGAGATTGCAATATTTCCAGATAAGTATGCGAATATTTAACTATTCGCTTGGTGAAGGAATGGAGTCATACAGATTCCAGTGATATGTGCCCATAAGTAAACGTAACGAAACCGACTGAAATTTCAATTCCGCACACATTCTGAGACGTTACCCAATACAACATCCGCACATCCACACCACTAGACAAGATTGTTCATATTAATTTGTGTGACTATTTGAGTACTGACCAATACAATACACGATTTCACAATATTTGTTAATGATCAGTCCTCTAATCACGATGGTATCAATACAGGCGTTTCACAAGGCTTTATCCACGGTCATATTTTTTCTTTGTCGTGTATTAACGGTCTCTCGACAAACATTTCTTAGTCACTAATAAATATATACGCGGACAATATTCCGGTTTATAGAATTATGACTAACAATCTAGATGGCTAGTAACTGACCTCTCTTGTGACATTTATTCTTATAGCTCAGTGTGAGGGAAAACTCTATAAGCATGCAATATCACTAAAACCAAGATAGTTACGTTTGATAATCACGGAGAAAATCATAACTTTTCTCCAGTGATGATAAACGCTGAAGTCTCAATGAGGCTCCTTATTTGAAACGTCTATTAAGTCTTAAGTTCACAACAAATCCGAAAGGGAACTCCTATATATGACTCATCGCTAAAGACGCTGGAAAAATGGTCGTACCTGTCATGATTTGCCTTTTCAAAAACTAGATCATATCAATAGTGGAATACTGCCATATTTGAACTTGGAACGCTCAGTTCTCACTTTCTATTATCCGCTGGGTTTCATTATATTTGCGCGCTCTTGTGCGCGATGAAATGATTTCAACATCTTTAATACCCAAAACTGCTCTACAAAATGTTTGAGTGAAAGATACATTCCCTGTTACTAACTGTCGAATCATACTTATTTTTATATCCTATGGGTTCCTCTCAGATAGGTTATTCCCTATAAAAGTTTCAATATGAAACTACCATCAGAGGTGATGATTATATATAAACTCATTGTTCCCTCCCTGCACGTGCTTACAACATCGGCAGTAAAAGTTCTACATTAAGTGGCAATTAGGCCTCGTATTGAGAGAATAATTGCAAGAAGAAAAAAAAAAGAAAAGAATATAATTGAAATCTCCGAAGATATTGTTTTCACACGTAATCGTGGTATTCTCTCTTGGAAAGAGGGAATTTATATTAGCATTGTACATGATTTTTGAAGATATTCGAATTGTTTCTTTCATTTCTTGATGCGTTCAGTTTCCACACCAGCCATTTTACATTTTGTTAGAATACCTATTTTCTTGAGAATGCATTAGACTGATAGAAATGGCGCTGGAAATTGCTTTAATATATCGTAATTGTATTTTACAATTATCGTCGGGTGGGCAGTAAACCTCTTTAACTTAATGTCCTCAATAAGTATTCATCTTAATCTTAACAATTTTGATTGATTTCATCATAATTATAAATGGCGTAACTTGCAAATCTGGAGGAGTACGATATTGATCAACGGCACTAATTTTATTTACATTAATTTAAAAAGAGATTAGAAAATTTCTAATGTAAGAACCTTAACTTGATTCTTTACTGTCAATCGCCATTCTACAAGAATTTTAAACACAACTATCATTATTCCGAAAATAATACATTAATGGAATTTAGCTTTTCACATATTCCCCATGTATTATTCGTTTCATTTATTTCTCTTGATATGTCAGTTCGGAATGTAAACAGGCTTTGTTTTAATGAAAATATTAATGACTTACCAAATTGTTAATTGGATTACCTAATTTCGGGTTAGAATATATTTTGTTTCAGACGCATGAATTAAAATTTCGAAAACAGGAACAGAATTCAAAATATAAAAATTTTGTTAGTCTACCAAAATTGTTTTCATTTTAAATTTAAAATCTATGACGAATAATTGAAAGATGTTATTCAGGTTGTTTCTCAAATCTGGACACATAGACAAAAACAAAATAAATATTATCAAAAAATTAAATTTTCAAAAACATTTTATTGAATTGGAATTTTAACAATTAACATCTTCATTATGATTTCCATCAATTGTGATGCATGTTGGAGTTTTGGGTACCCTTGTGTACTAGTGAACTAGTGAACCAGCCATGAGACTGACTCTTATTTGATAGTTCACCAGTAGAAGGGTTAACCAATCAGAAAGCTCAAAATATTCAATGCGACTTGTATAAAGGCGACCATATTTTCCAGAGGATTGGCGATGCAATCCGATTCAACAGCGTGAATGTTAAACTTTGACGTTGTTTCGTTGAACAGATTACGTACTGCGCTGTAGTTTATATTCATAAACTATGTTGGACATGGTCAACAATGAAAAGGTTGATGACCTTTGCAAGATTTACATGAACTCAATATTGACATCAGTTTTAGCACATTTACTCTTTGTGGTTGTGTAACTTGAAAATGCAAAATAGTTCATCACAAGAAGAGTAGTGCGTAGTTAGTTGAAACTTAAAGAACGCAGCATGAGTTCTATCCAAATAAGGTGTAGATCAGTATTCCCAAACACACAAAAGTCCTTTCCAAATAAAGTGTATATTAGTCATTTTAAACTTGAAAAATGCAACACGACTTTTTTCCAAACAAAGTGTAGATCAATATTCTCAAACGCACAAATGTCTTTTCCAAATCAAAATCTATATTAACAATCTAAAACGCAATTGCAGCACGAGTTCGCCCCAAAGAGAGCGTGGGTAGGTAGTCTAACGCACGAGAAAAAAAAAAACCTCCCCGAGTTCTTCTTAGCAGCCATATTTATATTTCCTCAACTCTCGTGGTAGCCGTGAATTTACGTTACTTTGTCTTCATAAAAGCAATATGGCTTCCCAACGAGATTCCTTTTGCACGCGGATGTCCATTAGATATTTTTTTAAACTACATTCTTTATGCGTCCAATCAAGTGTGCTGCATCTGTGGTTCTCCTTGAGTACTTCTTCTCATTTAGCATACCACCGAAAAAAAAAAGTCAATTCACTTCTTCTGACAAAACAATGTTTAATATGTGGAGGCAAAAAATTATAATTAATGAGATTTTCTATATGTCAAGTCTTTAGAGACAGCTTTTAGAATAATTTGGGATAAGTTCTGTATGAAATTTATTTACTATAATAATTCGCATATAATATGAATAGAAGTTAAAGCATGTTTATTTTAAATATTAATTCCCACATTATTAGTAATTTAACTACAGTTACTCATATGTTCATTCCAGTATTATTCTAAAAAAATGTCAAATAACTTGTAAAATGATTGTTATTGACAGTAATAGCAGCTATATTAGTGTGTGCAATTTTTATGCATAGTAATTTCTGCTGTCATCCGTTCAGATGGTATCACCAGCTGCTGTTCGTACCGCCCACGCATCCTCTAACAAACGCCACTGGAAACTACAAAGCAAGGAAGGAAAGAAGAAATTATTGAACAATATTCCAAGAAAGTTTCGTTCTACAGGGAAAAAAAAGTTTTACTAATACGCCCTTCCTAGAGAAAAAAAAATATTTTTTCCTACAGCAGGCGTGCTTAAAATTAATCTGTGATTCGTATGTTTATCAAGTTTTTCTCCTACGTATTTTCTTTAGAGTAACGGTTAATGAGTTCGTCTTGCAGGTCTTATCGTGATCTTTACTAGGCTTTCTGCTTGTATAATTCCGTACCAGATTAATCTATATTTGCTGTTTTTTTTTTCATAGTAAGGTTAGTCTTGTTCACAAAGCAGTTTACCCCTGCATGGCCATAAAACACTTGCTGGTTAATCATGTCAATATTAAACGCTTTGTGACTGGGTCTATAGGAATAAAACGACAACATAAAGAGAATCCCGAGAACAGTTCATTGTTTCCTTTAAGATACTCACATACAAAATAGCGACGAGAAATAATTTAAGGAGACGTCCACACGTATATGTATACATAGAATAGATCAAATATCTTATTGATTTGTTTGTTAGTAAAGATCAAAGACTGCAGGCAATTCCTCGCAATTTTCTGAGTGTTACTGTTGTAAATTGCATAACGCTATTTTCAATATAATGTATAAGTAGAAAAAAAATAATTATTCCACCCAAGCACTAGGCTTGAAGAGGTTACCGAGTGTTAGAGAATATGAGCATAACAACAATTAAAGAGAGAGGCATACAAAACACAATATGGTGCAGTGGATATCGACTCAGAACGATAAATCGGAGTGTCGAGTTCGAATTCCAGTTGAATTCCTTGCATTTTCTTACGCACAAATACCCATGGAAAAGGTATTAATCCGTCTTTTCCCTCTATGTATGGGTTAAATAGAACAGATTGGGTTCTATAACCTTGGCAGGCAACCAGTCTACCGCAGAAAGTAATGGCAACCTACTGCAGGATAATCTTCTGCCCAGTCAGTCATGTCTCTTTCGAGACATGATCGCCCAAAGCGTGTATCACGTATGGCACTTAACGGACTGACTGAAAAAAAACAAAAAACAAAAAAAAAATAAAAACAAAAGATAATGATTAGCATTGTATTTTAATTTATGAAGATCAAATTTAAATGCGACGAGGAAGTCGGGAGTGTAAACTAAGAAACTTACGGTGACATCTCCTCATTTTAACCGTAAAATAAGGAGAACTTGCATTCAACCTCGTCGTCGCCATTGCTGGAAATTGTTACAAAGTATTGGGGTGCCCAGTGAGATTTTCATCTGTTTTCAATGAGTGCAAAGAAAGAAGTATTTGTGCATGAAAGCTCATGATGCGAAATTCCCCGAGGTGGTCGTCACTCCTTGCCTCACATACATAAGCTGACACCATCCGCTGAGGCAAACGAGTGTTTGACAGGAAGTTTGGCAAAGAGGCATTACAATTAAATTCTTAATGTCAAAGTACCATAGTGAAAAGTTCATCAGAACACTTACCTTGAAAGTATTTATATGTAACTAGCAGTATTTCCCGGCGTTGCTCGGGTGTAATGAAAGCTTTAAAACTAATCCATGGTCCTGGAGATCAGACTATTTGGACGTTGCCACGAAAGCCTAAAAAGCAATAGTTGTTTCCAGTTCAAGCGAAACCGTAGACTGAACGAAAAATGAATGGATGTAAATTTTGAAGTTTGGTGAGAATCGGATAAAAATTGTGGATTTGTTTAAAGGACATACAGACAGATAAACAGACACACACACAAACATCTTGTCTTTTATATATATATATATATTATCGATTTACTGCACTATTGTAAGAACTGCAACATTGAAACTTCTGAATATCGTTTCTTATGTCTTTGTCTATGTGTGTATCAAATTTGATTAAAATCGAACCACTCTTTCTAGAACCCGATTTTTTCGATAATCGATTTACTACACAAAACCTACCTACAAACACTCGCAGACGCTTATAGTACAACTGTGTAAATTTTCAACAAAATCGGTTCAGTCGTTTCGGTGTCTATAGGTAACGGCCACACACACACACACACACACACACACACACACACACACACACAAACACATACACACAGAGTCAAAGTTCCATTTATAAATAATTTTAGATAACATGTTCTAAGGCCATCAGGATATTTGAACTTTTGATTAATTAATAAGCAAATCTTATTACAAGAGCTAAAAGAATTGACTGAACTGTGTACATTCAATAAAATTATAAAGTAATATCAGAATGCAGAATCCCTTATATGAAAAGACGTATTTCCAGAGATAAAAATCAAGTCAAAAATGAAATAGAATGTTCTAGAATATAACTAAATGTCGAAATATGGTAGGATTCAAAAGACAATGAAACTGCAACGAAGAAAAAGTAACCATTTTTGACAGCGGCTGATCAGCAAGTAATGTATATTATTTACAACAGATTGAACACATAAATGTTTAAGATTCTAAATTTGACTTAAACACGGCACCCTCTGCATACATTATCATAAAAGAGCTAATCCAATTTCCTTTCTCGAGTACCGTTCTCTTCTCTAACATCTTAATATACAACAAATTTGCCGAAGCATATCTAAAATTCTTTTCTTCCCGTGGTCCCTGTAATACCACAAATCAGCCTCAAAGAACTTATCTGTCGCGGTTTTGTTTATGTTCTTTCTAATAATGCGGTGATAGGGTCTAATACCAAGGAAAATGATAAGACCGAAAGGCTATAGAAAGATAACACAGACTCGGATATAAGGGTGAATAGCATATTCTCGGGAAACGTATTACAAAGGTAAATGTGAACTGGAGAGTACTTTCTCTCGCAGGTTTCCTGACTCACCCATTCACTCACTCTGTGACTACTACGCATTAACTCTAGTCAGAGTTGATAGCCATATTATAACGGTTTGGACGAGTTCATTTGTAAGTAGGTCCCCAGAATAGATGGCTTTCACCCGCCTAATTTTATTAAGGCCGAAACTGAATTTAACGACTGGCAGAGTTCAAAAAATGTTCTTCGCTTCTCAAAGACGTCATTTCTTCTGACAGCTCTATTTCCTTTGAATAATACTTAATCTTTGTCAACTCTATTTCTTTTCCAATTCTAATTCCCTCGTATGTGTTATCTACACTCTACACGGTCCGAAAAAAAAAGAAGAAACACCCCACCTATCCCCACGGTCAGACAACTGCAGAAAGAATGCTGTTCCATTCTTAGATTTTCTTTGAACTAACATTTTTTTTTTCAATAAACCAGCTGATCAGAGTAAACATAGGCAAAGTGAAAAGTCACCTTCCTTAAACCAGCGTCTTACCACAGTCCACTTTTTTGTGCACTGGAAACTAGGCTGAATTTATCCGTTTTTCCAGAAAAACCATCCAATCATAGTGCACCAAAACAATAAATGTTGCAAACTTACTTCGACGGTAATAAAACTGGAACCCATATTTGATTACTAATTCGCATCCAAAATGACGGAAACAACACGAACATATACGATATACAATTATATCTTTATTTCGTAGCATCGTTTTGGAGTGTAGTAAATGTATTCTGTGAGGTAACAGGCGTGCACACGTAGGTAGCCGCCAGGCTGCATCCGTCTTTCTTTCTCTATAACTATATGTGTTCTGAACTCAACTGTGTCACTGATATATTATAATGGCGAGCCTCGCTCGACACGTGTCATTTCCTTTCTGTATTTTAATTATATTTCGATTGCTTATTTACATGACCTCAACCCCTGTCCATCAAGACAAACCCAGCCTACCATCTGGGTTTTCGAACTCTCTGATATTTCAAAACAACACTTTTTCTTTCAGATCTTGCCGGCTCAGTATCGTTCAATGCGAATACACTGCTGGACAAAATTATACCCCGTAAAGAAAAATTATATGTAAAAAAATTAAATAATTTTCTCAGTTTATCATTTTCTTCTTATATTTGCGCAGTCGCATTGACACCACCTTCTACGGATGAAGACTTAAAGGACTAAACGCGTCGTGCTAAAACGTTTTCGACTTCGTCATAGTATCTGTCTATCTAGCTAGATAGCTAGCTATCTGGCTAGCTATTCATTTTGAGCAATATAGTGCCATAACCTATGTCATGACGGTAAATATGATGAAGATCGTGAGATATGACCATGACCCTCATCTTCTTTAACGAGGTGAGAATAAATTGAAATACATTAAGAAGGGGAAACACGCTCAATGTTATGCTACTAATTGCCGATGTGAACTTCTCAAGAATCGGATATATTATGTGGTAAGTAAGTATTACATTAATTGTCTTATCTTCTGTCTATTTCTGCCGTTAAACGCTGTTCATTAATTTGTAATAAAGAATATTTTTCCTTTGTTCACTGAGATTACTGGGGAAAGAGATGAAGAAAGTGTATCTTTTGGTCAAATTCTTTCATTCGAATAATTTGCCTCCTTTAAATTGATAAGTTTTGTCTTTTATCTACAATGAGTTAACAGTATATAAAATAGTCAATATATTCTGTAAACATTCTGTTTCAAAATAACCAAGCGCTTATTTGCAATGTGACACACAAAAACATTTAAGAGGCGAAAAGTTTTTTCTCAAAGAGAACAAATGATAGGAAAAGCTTCTTCATTTGTTGGTTGTTAACGATGGCCAAATTATATATTAATCTCGATACGTGGAAGACATGGATAATTTAGCATATAAACAGTTTGATCAATCTACCCAAATGTTCTTGAATTTTGGGATTGTAAGTTTTACCTATTTTCTAATATAAAAAGCTAATTTAGTGTTAATGCATAGGTTCCTGATAAATATATTCTTTAAGTAAATTCTATCTATCTATCTATCTATCTATCTATCTATCTATCTATCTATCTATCTATCTATCTATCTATCTGCGATTTAATCAAGATTTATTTGATGATCAACCCGCGTATGGGTGAAACAATGAAGAGTATGCATGCAATTTTTAATGCAATCTAATTGTACAAGTTTTTCATAGAATTTATTGCATCCATGACGTTTAATATTTTGCTATGTGAAGGTGGTTAAATATGAAATGTTCGCTCTGAAGTTCTTGGCATGAATAAAAGCCATTCTGACTTTCGGTAAGAAACAAGAATTTTCTTCTATAGACACATGGCATATAGTCATAAAGAATCTTCTGTGAGATCGTTATATTAAAAAAATGCTTAAGAAGGAAGAAAAGCGGGAAAATGTCACTTTGGCTATTGTCTACTGAAAGAAAGTGAATGAGCAGCGTGCAAGACGTGAGAGTGAGCAAGAAAAAGTTATTCGACAATAGTAAAACAGGTGAAACGAAAGAGAAGTGAAGATCAAGCTCTCACACACTGCCATTCGTACGTTGGTGACTTTTCATCTAAAAGGATTTTGTGTTGATTTACAGCTCCCCGGGGAAAGTCATTTGGAGAGCATTAGGCGCTGCTCAAAATGGCGACTGTTCTCTTTCCTCTCGTTTTCACTATTCATCGCTCGCTCTTTGTCTTTTCCGGAGTAAATTCTCCAAATGCATTCACTTACTTAAGAGAAAATGTCCAGGTAAGAAAAGGAAAGATAGAGAAAAATGGCAAGTCAAGAAACGAGAATAGAGAAAAATATAGAATAAGGATGAATAGAATTGAACGAACGTTGGACAGGATAAAAAGACATATGACTGGCAAAAATTGCTAAGGTTAGAAAGAACCTCCGAAAGAAATGCAAGGAAAATCGATGGAATATATGAAGTAAAAGAAAGATATGTTAAAAATAATTAATGAATAAAAAAACAACAACAAAAAAAGAAAAAAAAACAGAAAAAAATAAACTGAGAACGAAAGACGTGATAAGAAATGCCCCCAAAATTCTGAACGGAGATATAAGAAAAGAAGTAAGAGTGGAATACGAATGAATAAAATATAAAAATACGTTTATGTATTCGAATTATTGAACAAAATACGGGATAATGTAGAAATAGAATGTGTGCGAGAATATTGCATTAGGATATTAGGAAACTGAAATTGGTTATATGTAAAATAAAAACAGGAAGAGAATGTAAGAAAAGTTAAGAAGAGACAATATAAATTATCTACCTGTAATAAGATATTGTAAAATGGATGAACAAAATACATGAAGACAAAATAAAAACAAGAAATTCCAATGAAAGAAAAAATAAGAGATAAAATTCTTCAAAATAATCCTAACGGTTGAATAGAGAAATAGTAAAAAGTACAGAATAAAGACGAAGGAAAGAAGTGGCAAATGAAAAAGAAAAAAAGATAAATGAATATGATGAAGAATTGTAATTTATATATAGGACTATCACAATGCGCTTAGTAAAATAAAGGAAGATAAAGGTGTTGGATATTACCTATTTATTATACATTAATATTTCGAGATCAAAATGTCACCTTCAGAATAGTAGGAGAGCTTATTTTCGAGTTCCGTGTCTTGCAAAAAAATGGTCATTCTGCTCTGCTATTGTTATCGTTAATTGTAGCTAGTGTGTGTGTGTGTGTGTGTGTGTGTGTGTGTGTGTGTGTGTGTGTGTGTCTGTGTGTGTGTGTAAGTCTAAGTGTGTTAGAGCATTTATGTTTGTATGTATTTATGGTATATATATATATATATATATTTAGTATATCGAGGCAGCAAGTATTTTTCTATACATATGCTGTTAAATATAAGAGACAATGAATGCCTATTATGTTTAATCATGAGCCGTTCTAAACGTCGTATTTTTGCTTTAATTTCAGTTGAAAATAAAGACAAAAATTCTCCAACATTTGGATAATTATTTATTGGTTTTCTTCTAAGCTTTCGTCTCACATGAGCCATCTTCAGAGAGGTTGTTTAAACTGAAATATTATAAAATCCACCATCACCGACGATTTTATTTTGTGTTGACATAAATCTCTGCTTGGCAACGGCAATAGTTACCAAAAATAATAAACGCATTTCTTAAGTTTGCGATGCGGTTTTATGACGTCACACCGCGGGATAGCGCGAAATGACAACAAAACCATGTAGTCAAATGCAATGTAATATGTTATTTCTTGTTTTAAAGTTGATTTTACTGAGTGTTGGTTGTTTCGATTTGATGTACATGGCCTCCAATATCTGCAGGTTCCTCTTACTGTGTGCATGAGTAAGGATCACCGTATTGTTGACCAAAATCTGTCTGATATTACCTACAAGTTTATGTTTTTCAGAGAAATGTTGTTTAAGAGTACTCTGATCAGAAAGATGACATGTAAGTCTACGAGAGAGCGTGGTTGTAGTAAAACCAATATATGTACTAGTTTTTTGATTAGTATCAGAGATTAGTATCAGAGTTATTATCCGTTTCCTCATAAAGAAACAGTTGGCAGTCATAAAAGTTTAAACGGATGTAACCCGATTAACAAGTGATGAGAGGTATTTTTTAAATCCGCTGTCAGTTTTTCTTAATAGGTTCTATTAACAAAAATGAAAAGAGTTTCCAAAATGATTATATTCCTGAGAAATGGTCCGCACGAGTAATGTTAGTCCTGTTCACTGGAAGTCAAACGGAAGAACTATGCATAATTTTAGATGTATGAACTATATTTAAACGAAGCGCCTAATTTTCTATTTGGAACTTCCATCCTATCTTTTTTATGCGCCATGTCTCTTCGGGATATGGCGATGATTGCTCTCATCAACTTCTTGTTCTTTGCAGTAAGTTTTGTTTATTTACCATCCCTGATTGTCGTTGCTCTAATATCCATTCAAACAATATCTGTTAGTAGCTTCCTTGTTTATCTCTTCTTTCCGTTGTCAGTTTCTTTTTCGAGAGTAAAATAATCCAAACCCTCTTTCGCCATTATATGTCCCAGAATTTTCAATTGCTTTGAAATCTTTTTTTATTTCTTGTCTTTTTATTTCTTGTTGCTTTGTGACATTTTAGAAACTTCACTGAAATTTTATTCTTTAATTTTAAATATATACATTTTATTAGATAGCTTCTACATCAAATCAACTTCCTCAGCACAAGATCATAATTTGGTAAGATTCAATAAAAATCCAAAAGAGATTCTCTTTGATATCAAGTGCAACAGCAATTAGCGAATAATAATAGCGGGCCTTATTATCATCTTACGTTACTTCTCTTTAGCCTCAGTTTTTTTTAATTGGTCAAGAATGAACCGCTTTAGTTTTTATAGATCTTTATAAAACCAACATTACTTGTTCTTACACCAGAAGTAAAATCTGCTAATGTCGTTTAACTTGAAGTAATTTTGACATAACATATGTGAATATAAATGGCTCCTTTTCTCTGCTCACCTAAAAAAATAATTTTTTCAGAACAATTATTTGTTTGTTTTTGAGGCTTAACGACCTATCAATCCTTATGGGATGATTTTAAGGTCATAACCAGTGATTTTGGGTAAGGTTATTTTATTTTTACAACGTTTTTCTTTTCAGGATTCATTGGGATTTGTTTTTAAGAGCAGGCTCCCCAAGTCCTACCCTTGTTATTTAACCCATAACTGGAGAGAATGGACGGATTAATAACTTTCCCAAGGGTACCAGAGCTTAAGTGAATGCAGGGTATTCAACTGGAATTCGAACTCAGCTCACCGATTTCTCTTTCCGAGCCGATATCCACTGCACCACAACGCACATCCGTCACTATACGCTTACAGCACCTGGTATTCCCAAGCGGTCACCCATCTAAGTACTGACCAGGCTCAACGCTGCTTAACTTCGGTGATCGAGCGAGAACCGGTGTATTCAACGTGATAGGCCGTAAGCCCTTCAGAACAATGCCTCTTAAGTAGCTTAGGAATACATATATGCTCTTCCGTTAATAATATTCACTAACACAATGTTATAAAAATCTAAGTGGAAAGGCTTGCCTTTAAATTACATATTCGAATCTCTTGCCTAATCTACATGTTAATCATGCAAATTGAGCGTTATCCAATGAAGACACCAGGAAATAAATTAAGCTAAGAAATGCGTGTCATATCAACGACCCATTGAATTTATCTATCTTTTTTTAAAGATTTTGTCCCAAGCAAGACAGAAAAGTCACTTAGGCGTAAGTGGTTGCTAGATGTAGAAGAGTTAGAAACAGCGATATGTCTAAAGAGGAAGAACAGAATAAGAGTAATCAGGAAGGCAATAGATAGCTTTTGACATTTCTTTTAAATTTTTGCAGATTAAAATTTACTGGGAAGCATAGACGCGGAAAAGATTTCAACAAGCGAGAAATGAAAGAAAAGAAACAGCATAGAATTTACGGCTACGTCAAGCCAGCTGCGATCTGCGTTGTGGCGCATTGGATATCGGCTCAGAACGAGAAATCGGGAAGCCGAGTTCGAATTCCAGCTGAATTCATTGCTTTCACTTACGCGCAAATACCCTTGGGAAAGATATTAATCCGGCTCTTCCTTCCAGCTATGGGTTAAATAATAGGACAGGTTGGGTTCTATAGCCTTGATCGGCAACCAGTCTACCGCAGATAGCAATGACAAGCTACTGCGGGATAATCTTCTGCCCAGTCAGTCATGTCTCTTTCAAGACATGATCGCCCAAGCGTGTATCACGTATAGCACTTAATTGACTGACTGACTGACTAGCTAGCTGAAATATAAATTAATGAAATCTCTGTGTTTAAATTTAAAGAGAGTAGACACCACTGCAAAGAGCTCATCCGAACAATTACCATGGTGATTGTGTAAGCCCAGCTTAGATGTGGCACAAGGCCGAAAGTATGGGGCACCCAATGAAGATTGAACTCTCAACTCAGTTGCAAAGATTCTAGCAAGACAAGCTTGCTAACCATTGCACTATCTGGAGGTGTTGCCAAACAATTATCACGAAAGAATTTATTAAAAAAATACAGGAAGACAACGTCGGTGAGAAAGAGATTCAGGATCAGACGCCAAAACAAAGCTAATATCTATCTGTCTGTCTGTCTCTGTCTGTCTGTCTATCTATCTATCTATCTATCTATCTATCTATCTATCTATCTATGTCAGTCTGTTCATTATCTATCTATCTATCTATCTATCTATCTATCTATCTATCTATCTATCTATCTATCTATGTCAGTCTGTTCATTATCTATCTATCTATCTATCTATCTATCTATCTATGTCAGTCTGTTCATTATCTATCTATCTATCTATCTATCTATCTATCTATCTATCTATCTATGTCAGTCTGTTCATTATCTATCTATCTATCTATCTATCTATCTATCTCAGTCTGTTCATATCTATCTATCTATCTATCTATCTATCTATCTATCTATCTATCTATGTCAGTCTGTTCATTATCTATCTATCTATCTATCTATCTATCTATCTATCTATCTATCTATCTATCTATCTATGCCAGTCTGTTCATTATCATCTATCTATCTATCTATCTATCTATCTATCTATCTATCTATCTATCTATCTATCTATGTCAGTCTGTTCATTATCTATCTATCTATCTATCTATCTATCTATCTATCTATCTATCTATCTATCTATCTATCTATCTATCTCAGTCTGTTCATATCTATCTATCTATCTATCTATCTATCTATCTATCTCAGTCTGTTCATATCTATCTATCTATGTCAGTCTGTTCATTATCTATCTATCTATCTATCTATCTATCTATCTATCTATCTATCTATCTATCTATCTATGTATGTCAGTCTGTTCATTATCTATCTATCTATCTATCTATCTATCTATCTATTGAAATTCTAAATAAGAAAGACAAAGCAAAAGTTGGAGATAAGTTTCTTAACTTTCGGTGCAGTTTTAAATACTGATTTAAAGTCATATTAAATAAAACTAAGTACTACAAAACAGAAAAAATCGACGTAGGACCTGAAGAGGTAGGAAGGGATTTGTAAAAAAAGAAGGGTTAGAGAGCAGATCAAAGAGGGCTTTATAAATAACGAATTAATTCCGCTGAAATTGCTGCACACATGTCACCGCCTTCACGTCTAGACAGTTCAAATATATTTAAGGAATGTCTGTTTCATCTCTTAGATGAGCTCATTTGTTGAGGTCTATTCATCACATAGGTTCTCCACGTTGTAGCCGAGTAGGTGTATACAATGAACTTGTAATTTAGTAGCCTACCTGGTTTTTAAAGTTATTAATCTCATAGATGTGAAAGAAAAACAAAATTTGATTTCCGATTTCAAAAGAAAGCATTTCATAACTCAAGTGTGCGGATAAACTAACTGTCACAATGTAGAAAATGGACTTGACTACAAGTGTTATGTTCAGTCGAGTGCCCTTTTTGTCCACTTTGGAGTAGTAAGGTTTTATAAAATGTAATCAATTGGGAAAGTTTTATAATTTGCTTGAAGCATTGTGTATATCAGATGTATGGTTAGGTCTTGAAGGCGCATTTAGTAAAATAAAAAAAGGTAAAGAAGTTGTGTATTACCCATTTAATATTTTGGGATTAAAATCTCCTCTTGAAAATGGTATGAGAGCTTGTTTTCGAATTCTTCCATGAACCGTGCCTTTCAACGAATGGTCATCCTTCGCTGCCACTGCTGTCGTTAATTATAGTGTGTGTGTGTAAGCGTGTTAGAGCATGTATGCGTGTGTGTCTATGGTATATATATGTGTAATTGATAGTTGGCGCCGTTTTACGGTCTGATGATATCATTCTGCTTAGTCCAGCGATTGTTTTTAACTTGTTAATTTGAGGCATGCCGAGAAATGGATGCTCCTGATGGTGTTAGTTATTGTGTCGCTTTTGAGACGAAGTTGTCAAAGCTATCACAGGTAGAAATATGCTAATATATAGATTAATTTCTGGTAAATCCCTCGCTGTAGAGTAATGGGTGTTTGGTCGAAGATACAATTAGTTATTTGGATAATTAAGACTTAACATAGATCCAGTTTCGTTGTATACGTAGAATAGAGTTTTCACGCATCAAAATGTAGCCCTTGACAATTAAGATTAAGGCTATATTGCATTGAAATACCGGTCTCCGTAATATCACCGAAGTTAAACAACGTCGAGCTTGGCTAGTACCTAGATGGGTACCCGTTTTTAGAATACCAGGTGTTGTTATGTTGGATGTCCGCGTGGTGCAAAGAATAAAGATTTGGAATTGCAAATCGGAAAAACAAGTTTCAATACCAGTCGGGCTCGTTTTATTCACTTATGCACAAATACACTTAGGAAATATATAAACCCATTTCTGTCCCCACCTACGGGTTAATTTGTAGAACTTGTATTTTTTAAAATGTTATTATCTCAATTTTTTTTAAACTAAAATATTTTCTGATTTTAAATGTGGACAAACCGTAAAAAACTAATCAAGTAATTTGTAAGAGGGTACTTTATGTGTTTAAACGTTTAAATGCGCGAAAATAGACGATGTTGATTTGGCGGAACTACTATTTGATAACAATTATTAAAACCCACATGAGTGTAGGTTGAATGTTTGAGAAGAAAATTAAAAATAAATCCCGTTAAAATGTATGTTTTAAAATTATAAAATGAATTCAAGAATAATTCCAAAGAGAATTGAATCCAGATTTAACTAGGCAGGTTTCAGTAAAATTGAGCTAACCCAAGAACTGAATCCTTCTTAAGAAGACGATTTATGTCTTGTCCGATTTTTTTGGTCACTCAAGTAACAGCAATTCGGGCGTTTATTTACACTACGCTGTCTGTAGAGAATGTTTGTGGTTCACGGGATAATGATCAAAATTATTTCAGACAAATAAACAAAACATCTGTTTTATGTTTAGCCCCAGGATATGTTTACGTTGCTCGCCCTAGAATCCAATTATCTTTACAGAAAGATATCTTGGGATATTTTAATTATATAAAAGAAATAGCAAATGGCTATATGCAAGATCGTTTAAGATTAATATGCCAATTTTCTGAGACTATCGTCTGCAATTTTTATAATTATCATTTCGGAGTTCTGGCGAGGAAGCTTGTGAAGGGGTAATATGAAGACAATGAATTTGGGTGTTTTGAATTGTCATTAACTTGAGTCTCGCCAGATAATGTGAAGTCATTAATCAATCTTATCGAAAATGATTTTAATATAGAAAACCATCGAGTATTTTGCTTCGTGGTCATTTTTCTTGAGTGGATAGTAGACGTCAGACGCGAAAGACACACCAGTATTTCGGTGGCCTGAGCGAATACACACACACACGCGCGCGCGCGCTCGCGCGCACACACTCACGCACACACACACATACGCACGCACACACACACACGCACACACACACATACACACACACACATAAAAAATGAACAAATGGGCGACTATTTCTTGCATTTTACTTTAATGGTTGCTACTAACAATCACCTACACTGCAGTAGACTACTTATTTGCAGTAGCTAATAAAGACATTTATTCAACCAAATTCTCTTTATCCAAACTTATTTATAAATGGAATTTGTGTGCGTACGTCTGTGTCTCTGTGCGTGTGTATCCGTTACCTATAGACTCCGAAACGGCTGAACCGATTTTCTTGAAAATTTACACAGTCGTACTACAAGCGTCTGCGAGTGTTCTTAGCAAGGTTTTGTGTCGAGGTACCTCCGATAAATATCGAAAATCGATTATCGAAAAAATCGGGTTATAGAAGGAGTGGTTCGATTTTAATCAAATTTGATACACTCATAGACAAAGACATAAGAAACGATATACAGAAGTGTCAAGGTTGCAGTTCTTAAAATAGTGCAGAAAATCGATAATAAATATACATATATAAATCGATACTAGGAAATCAAAAGTTGACTTACATCCATTCATTTTTCTTTCAGTCTACGGTTTCGCTTTAACTGGAAACAATTGTTGCTTTTTAGTCTTTCATGCCAACGTCCAAAGAGTCTGAGCTCCAAGACCATGGATTAGTTTTAAAGCTTTCATTAAACCCAGTAACGCCGGGCTATACTGCTAGTACACAATAAGGCTATTGTAATAGTTATCAGCAAGAGTTTTGATAGGGGTTTTAATGGGACATAAAAGACGAAAGTTTACAACAGGTACAGGCAGGAATTACGCAACCTTGTCTGTGGTCAGTTAATCATTTAAGTGCCATACATGATACACGCTTGGGTGATTATGTCTCTAATGAAACATGACTGACTGGGCAAAGATTTTACCGCAGTCAGTCAGTTCAGTGCCATACGTGATACACGCTTGGGCGATCATGTCTCGAAAGAGACATGACTGACTGGGCAGAAGATTATCCCGTAGTAGGTTGCCATTGCTTTCTGCGGTAGACTGGTTGCTAAACAAGGCTATAGAACCCAATCTGTCCTTTATTTGATTTATAGATAGAGGAGAAATTGATGTATTTTATGATTAAGTAGTAATTAGTGAGGGATCAGTTTATTACTTCATAACAATATAAAACTGTCCCCCCCACTTTATGCCCATGTTAATCATGTTTTCGACTATTATATTTAGTCAGTCATTTAAGTGTCATACGTGATATACGCTCAGGTGATCATGTCTCGAAAGAAACAGAACTGACTGGGTAGAAGATTTTACCGCAGTAGGTTATCATTACTATCTGTGGTAGACTAGTTACCAACCAAGGCTACAGAATCCAATCTTTATTATTATTTAACCCATAAGTGTTAAGAATTTTTCTATAGACGAAATAATACTGTTTTCAAGATAATTTGCACGTAAGTGAATGCAAGGAATTCAACTGAAATTCGAACTCTGCTCTTCAATTTTTCTTTTCCGAGCCGATATTCACTGCACAACTGCGCACATTCTTGTATGTGGTAGATAACATAAAAAGGGGGTTCATTCAAGACTTCACCTCAATACTAATGTCGATGATCTTAGGGAACACGAATCAAACCTATCCAGAGGGCACACTTCTCCCAACTGAGGAGGAAAAAATAAACCCGGATGGCTCGTAAGTTGGGTATAACTCCACCAAGGCAACGGAGCTAAAGTCTTGCAAATGTGCAGGAAATGTGAAGGAAATGCAAAGGAAATGTGGAGAAAATGTGAAGGAAATGTGAAGGAAATTTGGAGGAAATGTGAAGAAAATATGGAGGAAATGTGGTGGAAATGTGAAGGAAATGTGGAGGAAATATGGAGAAAATGTGAACGAAATATGAAAGAAATGTGGAGGAAATGTGAAAGAAATGTGAAGGAAATTTGGAGGAAATGTGAAAGAAATGTGGAGGAAATGTGAAAGAAATGTGAAGGAAATATGGAGAAAATGTGAAGGAAATGTGAAGGAAATTTGGAGGAAATCTGAAGAAAATATGGAGGAAATGTGGTGGAAATGTGAAGGAAATGTGGAGGAAATATGGAGAAAATGTGAAGGAAATGTGAAGGAAATTTGGAGGAAATGTGAAGAAAATATGGAGGAAATGTGGTGGAAATGTGAAGGAAATGTGGAGGAAATATGGAGAAAATGTGAACGAAATGTGAAAGAAATGTGGAGGAAATGTGAAAGAAATGTGGAGGAAATGTGAAGGAAATATAAAAGAAATGTGGAGGAAATTTTTTTAAAAATCCCATCACCCCGAGCAAGGCGGTAACGCCACTGATGTGCAGGGGGCTATGCAATAGTGAAAAGGTTGGAAAGGATAAAGCCGGAAACCACATCCTAAACAGGGAACAATGGATGAGTCTCTTAACCTGTTCAATAGACATGGGTAGAGTGTGAACCGAGCGATATGTGAATTTGAAGGAAATGTGGAGGAAAAGAGAAAAAAAAGACATATCCTGGAGCCTGGAGAATGTGATGTGTGAGTTGAAACGTGATGAGTGTGTTGATGGAGGAATCAACACCAGTGGGTTACAATTCAATCAATCCAGCCATAGACATTGCCTTCAAGTTTCCAGAAAAAAACATTAGTTCTCATTTCTGATAGATAATTGTAAAAGAACGGTGGTGATGCTCTTGCCCTGGTTGACTGCGAATCTCAACCTTGAATTAAAAACTGGTTACGGAAACCAAAGCATCAACACATAGAGATACAGGGCTGCTATATTGCAACAGACGCGTGTTTATGGAGACAACATACGTAAACGCCTGCATACAGGCCTGTTTCAGTATAAATACTGGCAAAATATGATCATTCATTTCCTTACACTATTTAGTAATTTGCAATCTAATCTAATTTGAAAATAAAATATAACCTATCGGACTGTTATCCTCATCTTTCTTGCCATGTTTTCAACAAATTGGCCGTTGCACACTTCTGCCTTCTGGTTCTAGGATTTTAAACTGAACCCTTTTATTTCGATCGCTGGGGAATAACATTTTCATTTTAAGTGTGATGCCAAATCCGAATGCCATATAATGATCTTTCTTTTAATCAACTCTCCCGTTATTTTTTCACTACTGAGGTAACCAAGTAGTGAACCCACAAATCTTTGTGTCAAGTTTAAACAACTAAAAAACACATATATTCACTGGACCATGTGTCCTTCAGGAACATGGCAATAAACATGATGACAACAGTTTGGACAATGTAAATAATACAAATACTCCCTCATCTCGGTGGTGTAATTGTTAATACACTAGGCAAGTGGTTAATTCAATCGTTAATACACTAGGCAATTAGTTAATACAATGGTTAGAGAATTAGCATGGCCCCTGCACACGGATGATACGCGAATTCGTGAAGCGTTCCATATTTTGTGGACGTACGTTGTGGAACAATGGATATCGAGTCAGAACGAGAAATCGGATAGCTGAGTTCGAATTCCAGTTGAATTCGTTGTATTCACTTACGCACAAATAACCTTGGGTAAGATATTAGTCTCTCTTCCCTGTATAGGTTAAATAACAGGACAGATTGGGTTCCATAGCCTTGGTTGACGACTAGTCTACCGCAGAAAGTAATATCAACCTACTGTGGGAAAATATTCTGCCCTAGTCAGTCATGTCTCTTTCGAGACATGATCTCCCAAGCGTGTATCACGTGTGGCACTTAAGTTGTCTTCCTTTAAGTGCCGTATCTCGTCAGAAAGTGGAAGATCATAGTTCCGTAAAACTTTCTATCCTTCGTGGTTCCAATTAATGTTAATCTTTTGCTATAATTTCTAGTCCCTGTTCAGTCATCTATTTAAACATGGTTGTTAGGGATACTGCTAGGTTTTTAACTCTGTAAAATAAACCAAATCATTTGAGGACTTCCAGCAGCAGCAACAGTTGAAATCGATATCATATATCCCTCGAAGATTAAATAATGTCATAAAAATATGTCAATGTTCCAAACAGCTCCAAGCAAAAGATTAGGAAGAACAAAATCCATAAATACTGGAAAGAACTACAACAGCCTCTGGACGAGACATTTATGAAGCAATGTTGAAAAATTCTCAAAAAATTATTTTATTTAAATTTTGGGTTTATAAAATTCAGCTCTCAGCAGAACTGACTACCCGATTGACGAACGCTGGAAGTCTAATTATGAAGAAAATGGCTAGTATTACTAATCCCATTGCAAATTTTCCCTCAGTATACACTTTGAGTTTTAAAATTTCCAAACTCTACTCGCTCATATAGTGTGTCAAAGATTTAAACTTTCTCTTCGTAATTCTATGTATGCCCTTTTTTGTGTCTATTCCTCCGAAAAGGTCCTTTCTCTTACATGCTACGTACATGGGATTTTCGGTATCCTTTTATAGAAACACATTTCTGTTGCATGAAGCCATCTTTTTATCTGTGAGCACATTTTCGGCATTCATTATTGCTGTAGTGATTGTGATTTTGACAGGATGGTATTTTTACAGTAAGTTAAACTTTACAAATATCTTTAAATGTAAGAAATTTTCAAAATAAATGAAAAATTTTGAACATAATAGAATCATTCGATAGTTTTCTTTAGTTTTTCTCTTTGTCAGATAACTTTTTGTTCATTAGGTGTAAATGACGAATCGTTAAAAATCCCATCATGCCACAATATTAAAACTCAATTATGAAATTTGACTTTTGACAAGACTTGGTTGACGAATAAAAAGCTCGAAAAGTTTGAAGATGCCGAAGCTGAGAAGAGAAACCATTTTGATTTTTTTTATTTGTGTTCTTGTGAGTTACTTTTTTTTAACATTGTGGTGATGAAACCAAAATTGAGATATAACACGAGCAATAGTTTAAGACGAAATGACATTCAAGAAGGAAGAAAAATGAACGAGGGAATAAAGAGAAGCTGAATGAAGAAAAATAAAACGAAAAAGTAATGCTGAAAACATATGAGAGATAAAAGAATAAAGATTGAAAAGAAAACAGAAAATAATCAATGCAATAAACTTGGTGCGAGAAGTGGACCAAAAAGCAATAGACTGGAAAATAATTAGAAAGAGAAAAAAAGAGAAATCTGATTTAATTTTCTGTCGAAATTGAGAGTGTAACTTAACTGTGAGATACTGACAAAGATGTGGATCCCTTCAATTCCTCAAGTCATGACAGCACTCAGTTAATGGCAGAAGCGGACAATTAGCGACATTTTTTTTTACTAAATTTTGTAAAATATTAAAAAGTGAGTCTGATTAAAATGGGAATAAAAAAATAATTCTTCTGACTACTCTTAAAATGGCGCCTGTGCTGTTTTCGAAGAAAATTTAACGTAAATGACGCTAGAAATGGATTATAAAATTGTAAGGCACATTTTTTGGGGGAATTAAATTTAATGTTCTTTCTTTTTGCTCTTTCAAAGACGAGCGTAAGGAAGGAATCAATTTTAAGCTTCACTTGCCTAATGAATTATTAAAAAAACGAAATAAAAAGCAGCAACAAGTAGCAAAAATAAGGAAAACTATCAGAAAAATGTAGATATTTCACATGAGAAATGAGTAAAATTTGTCAAACTTTGGCAAGTGGAAAATTCAACTAATAAACTGGCAACGTTTCATAATAGTGACTTCTATCTAGAAAAAGACTAAGATTAACTGTGGGCATCTATATGAGGTAACATTTAAACGAAACGCTATGTGGATAATTTTGATGAGGTAGTGATTTCAGTCTTTATTTTATTCTTCACTATTAAATCTAACAATATCTCGAGCGTCAAAGAGTACAGAGCGCCCTCATTGAAAAAATATAGAATAAATTAGAATATTTAAAAATGAAATTTACATAGATCGGTGTCTTTTCTACCAAATCCCAGCTCGCAAAAGATTAGAAACCTGATTAAAAATGAACCATCCTTATGACCATCTCGAATATCAGCTATCGTTGAATTAACAGGATAAAAACAAAGGTATCTCACACAGCTAAGATTATATATTCAGCAGAAATCGGAAGTTTTTACACATAAACTTACAAAAAGTTACGTGAAGACCAACAATAAAAAAGGTTTTGTTCAATAATTTTCTCATACTATTGTTCACAGCATACAAGGCATATGAAACTCCGGACGAGTTAAATGTGGAGTTGGATGAGATTCTGCGGGCAAAGCACTCAGCTTTGTCAGCAGATGAAGTGAGAACCTCAAATTCATGGATTAAAGTAGGTATTGAGGATTTCCTATTGTTGAGCACTCGTTTGCAAATAGTCCTTGGAGCCGAACTTGCGGTCAGCTATGCGCTGTCGTATTCTCTCAGAAAACAATCATTTGGCGTCATTTAGGGTTCTCTTGCACTCAGTGCGAGCAGATATGAACAGGCGCCTATTGTGATCAGATGACTGTCTCCGGAATAGACGGAAGTAATGGTTCCTGTGGGCAATGGCAGCTGAGCAGGCAGGAGAGAACCACGGAGAGGAATGAGGTTTTAGGTAATACTTGCTGGTGGGTATGAAGGCATCAATGCCAGCTTTCCCCCATGACGAGACCTCAGAGGCACAGTCATCAACTCATAGGTCGAACACTTTTCCCCAAGGGACGTCGCAGAGGAAATCACGAAAGGCATCCCAGTCAGCTTTTTGGTAGAGGTAGGAGGTCTTATAGGTAGGGGGCTCCTGGGGGGAGTGAGATTGGAAAGAAATACTGAGAGAGACTACAGCGTGGTCGGAGCAGTCGAGTGGGCAAAGCTGCGAGACTTGACAGGCGTCAGGTGCAGAGGTAAAACATATATCTAGTAGTGGGTAATGACCCGAGGGAGTGCTTGGGAAGCGAGTGGGGAAGAGGGAGCAAAAATAAAGAAAGAGTTGCATATCATAATGTTACGTAGAATGGACACAGCTTAACCCAAAACTTGAAGAAATTATTAGTATTGTAAACATGGAAGCATCATTTTGAAAATTCGTTCTACAATAAAACAGTTCTGTGCGATAAAACACTCTGTGTGGAAATTGCACCTTACCAATGAAGTATATAGGGGTGTAGGGTAGGGGTGCGTGTTCTTTGTACGTCGGGGGGTCACCAGTGTAGCCTTTGCGTGCTGGTTAATGTTTCTTTAATTCGACCTTGTGTCAGACTTAATCGAACTCCTTACAGCTTACAAGTTTTATGCAGAATGATCATCATCAAAATTATCAGAAGGTTTTCATAAAAAGGTTGGTTGTCGGCGGGTTGGATATGTGGAATTGTGTGGAATAGCGTAAGAATAAAATATACATTTTGTATGTTAAAATAGTAATTTACTAAAAGGAAAGAATAACATGAGTTGTAGAAATTAATGGGCAATTAGAAACATTATTAAAAAAGTTAAGAGTGGAGTTCGTAAAAAATGTTCGTAGTAGTAAGTGTGGAAAGAGACAAGGAAAAAGAGAACAAGGTAAGACCTAAACTTATCTCCCGGTCGATTTGAAGTTGGTTACATTTTAGCTTACGGTCATATCACATTGATTACACCGGTTCTCGTTCGATCACCGAAGTTAAGCAACGGTGAGCCTGGACAGTACTTAGATGGGTGACCGCTTGGGAATACCAGGTGCTGTAAGCGTTTATTGACGGAGGTGCGTTGTGGTACAGTGGATGTCAGTTCGGAAAGAGAAATCGGTGAGCCAATTTCAAATTCCAGTTGAATGCCCTGGATTCACTTATGCGCTAGTACCCTTGGGAAAGGTATTAATCCCTCCCTTCCCTCCAGCTATGGGTTAAATAACAGAGTAAGACTTGGGACCCTGCCCTTAAACAAATCCCAATGAAACTTTTCCGTCGGAGAGGAAGCTGGCTTGGACACATTTTAGATGTTTATCTCACTGCTTCCAAATCTGACTCGACTGACTGACGTTGATGAAGTCCTTTTATTGTCGTCTAAATTTTTCGCACTTACTCGTGAAGTCCTTTTTGATCTCCCATTCGTCAAAATTTGTTTTTTTAATCATCTCACCCCAAGCAAGGCATTCCACTGTCACTAATGCGCATGGGCCTACATAGGGGAAGGTAAAGAGAAGTAGTGGTTAGACATAGGGAATGTCAGGAGGAATGGGAGCAGGTTAGTGTGTTAGGATGTGTCTATTGACCTTACATTTAAACTCCTGGAGATTGTAGCCGTCGGGGAAGCAATCGTGTGGAAGGAATTCCACAGTCGGGAAGTGCGAAGAAAGAAACTGTTGGAGTAGAAGTTGCGGTTGCATTTTATCAGTTTCACTGTAAAAGGGTGGGATCTAGTTGCCAATCTAGTATCTCGTGCAAATTCGTAGTTAGGGAGCACCAGTGATCTAAGTTCATCGGAGCAGAAGCCGTGAAAGTATTTATAGAAGAGACACAGGGAAGCCACGTCGCGCCGGTGGGAGAGAGACGGCAGGCGGTCTGCCAAGTCGGTATCTATCACATTACAGACCCTCCTCTGAATTTTTACACCTACTTACGAAATCTATTTTCGATTTTTTGTTAAGCACATGTTCAATCCTTTTGTAATATAACAATCTCGCCCCACCCGAGGAAAGGCTGATGCAAGCGGGGGTGTTTTCCGGTCGTTGAAAGGAACGGATGTTTGTTTGACCTTATTTCCGGCAGTAGCGGAAATGGCTACAAGAGACAAACAGAACAGGTGTCTCTGAGAATTACGTGGGCGTGCGTGGGCGAGGCAAAATCCGGAAGTCCCGGTTTGGAGATTATAAAAGACCTCGGCGCACGGATTTCAGAGAGAGAGACGAGACAGACAGACAGAGAGCCAGACCAGACCAGAGGAGCAACAGATACGACGACACTCCCCCGTCAACCCTTAGAAGCGCGCTCTCTCAATTCTCTGTTCACTATTCTACACGGTCCATCGTCATTAATAAAAAATATCACTTGATATATTTTTATATACAGACGTGTTTGTTGTATATTGCTATATAACACTTTTTCTATTTGGTAAAACCAGGATTTCACTCGTCATTGTGAATTTTCGTAAAATTGAAGAAGGTTGATTTTAATTAATTTCTTATCCGCTACAGGGGATGGAGGTAATTCAACGCTGTAAGTATAGTCTGGCGGAATGGTGGAATCAAGGAATGTAGTTTGTCCGAACATCTGCTATGAAAATAACTATAGATATAGTCTGTCGGAATGGTGGAATCAAGGAATGTAGTTTGTCCGAACATCTGCTATGAAAATAACTATGGATATAGTCTGGCGGAATGGTGGAATCAAGGAATGTAGTTTGTCCGAACATCTGCTATGAAAATAACTATGGAATAGCGAGAGGGTAGAACCATTTCAGAGACAAGTTTTAGGCTGGAAAATCATGTAAATTCCAGGTAATTTTAAGAGAAATACAAGGTACCGCTAATTTTTTCAGTTTCTTTATCGGTGGATTAAATTTCATTTAAGGTTTAGAGTGCCGACAGACATTTCAGGCAAAGAGAAAGTAAAACGCTTCTCATGGTTGGAGAAAGATTATGGACTGCACTGTGATGGTGAAACGTTAATGTCTGTATATGAAAAGTATTCAGGCAATCTTCATGTGATTACAAAGAGAGGATATTCGACAATGTACCCTTTGAGACCGTTTGTCTTGTATCTCGACCTATCGATTTTCCGCCACTGTTTCCCTGTTTCGTTGACTAATGTAATGAATGTAAACAAAAAAAAAAAAAAAGAGACAGCGACTGTGGCGACATTATTATAAAGGTCGTCTCCCCGAACATTACTAGCCTACGAGCAGCGTAATTTCAGGACGAGGGCGATCAAACTCTTTACTATTTCCTATTCTGCGTATGGCCTTTGAAAAAATGTCTTGTCCGTCTTCTGCTATCCATTTGTAAACACTCATTAGAAAAACCATAATATAAATATAATAAATTTAGCACACACATGATTTCAGTGACTTAAAACTTTGTCATAAGAAGCTAGACTAAGAATGATAACATTGAGTTAAACAAAAATGAGGAAATATCTCAAAGTACATCGATATATAAATTTAAAATATCTATCTATCTATCTATCTATCTATCTATCTATCTATCTATCTATCTAATTCAGTCTGTTCATTTATATCTATCTATCTATCTATCTATCTATCTATCTATCTATCTATCTATCTATCTATCTAATTCAGTCTGTTCATTTATATCTATCTATCTATCTATCTATCTATCTATCTATCTATCTATCTATCTATCTAATTCGTCTGTTCATATCTATCTATCTATCTATCTATCTATCTAATTCAGTCTGTTCATTTATATCTATCTATCTATCTATCTATCTATCTATCTATCTATCTATCTATCTATCTATCTATCTATCTATCTAATTCAGTCTGTTCATTTATATCTATCTATCTATCTATCTATCTATCTATCTATCTATCTAATTCAGTCTGTTCATTTATATCTATCTATCTATCTATCTATCTATCTATCTATCTAATTCAGTCTGTTCATATCTATCTATGTATCTATGTATCTATCTATCTATCTATCTATCTATCTATCTATCTATCTAATTCAGTCTGTTCATTTATATCTATCTATCTATCTATCTATCTATCTATCTATCTATCTATCTATCTATCTATCTAATTCAGTCTGTTCATTTATATCTATCTATCTATCTATCTATCTATCTATCTATCTATCTATACCCATGTGCAAATTAACTGAAACAACTGCTTTAGTTTTCTTTCTGTCACCATACGGTCATTTTTTAATCCACTTGTTTTCTCCACTGCACCTAAAATTGATCATTATGAAATAATTTGTCACAGCTCTAGATACGGAGACTGTGGCCTTCACTTAACTTCAAGAATTCTTCTATATATTGTCTACCGCAAAATGTCTTTGTCAGACCACAAAAAAAGAAAATATTAGAGTGCGAAGAATTCCCTAAAAGGTAACTAGGATAGAAAATGGGGAGCATAAATCTTTGTCGCAGTGATTCGGGGCTAGGTGGAGAATCACAAGGCCGAAAAATATGTGGTGTTTGTTGAGAACCTGGTTAAGAACTACTGCAAAATTGGCTGCAGGACGTTTTGCAAAGTCCATATCCTAGACGCTTATCTTCATAAATGCCAGAAGAACATACGAGATGGTACTCATAGGAGAGGCGAATCCAACAGGACTTTTGAACTCCGTTACCAAGCATCGTATAAAGAAAATAGGATGGGAGACAATATCTGTGACCTGATCCTTGAAAGTTTCTAGATATGCATAAACTCGTTTTTGTGATCACTTTTGACTAATCTTAGAGTCAATAAATGCTATTTTCAATCAAATATCGATTTGTTTCTTTAATACAAGAATGGATATGTTCAAATTTGTGGCTTTATTCAACAGAAATATGTAACTTTCAGAAATATCGTTCAGCTGGCCAGAAATGTAACGTTTGAAGAAAATAATAGCCATTTTTCATAGATTCTAGGCGTAAGCAAATAGGAAATAGCAGTTGCTACGATTTAACCTTATCTATCTATCTATCTATCTATCTATCTATCTATCTATCTATCTATCCTTCCTTGTCGCTGGCACGATGTGCACTACAGAATTTGCATAGAACCATTAAAATATGGCTTATCCATGGAGTACACTAAAGGAATCATTTCTATGACAAGGTATTCAAGGTAGAAAAAAGCGAATTAAATCAGATGGAAGAGAATATATTTAGTGTGCGGCAAGTGTGATGAATGGAAGTTGTGATGATATTGAAAAAGGAATTAGGAGGATAGAAAGAGTTAACTCAGAGAAAAGGATGAATTGAACGAAGAGAAAATATATAGAAATAAGAACAGAATAGAAAATTAAAGACAGCCGACTAAAAAAAGAAAAAAAAATAATGATGTAATTGAAAAAAGAAAGGATTCCCCTCAAGGAGACCCCGTACCTTGACTGGATACTTAGCCTGAGACACACAAGTGGAATGTCTATATATACTTTATTGCTAAAGATGCAGTTAAAATGATACGCTCTCTATCCGGTTCAGTGAGTACTTTACACTTCATGTTATCTTTATAAGAGCTAAATCAGGCTAACAACGGAGTACTGTAGCCATATTTGGGGAGGAGCTACCCAGAGTACTCTTTCCTTTGTTGACAGAGTCCAACAGCATCTCCGAGTCCTTGCTCTAGAATATTATTTTTTATTACTCCAATCTCCTCACAGTTGAGATGGGGAGAGCCTGTCGCTGCTCTATTGCCACTACCATATAGAGTACTTGGACGAACTGCATTACTTTTACGGCCAGGACCCGCCATTCTAGTTATATAGTAGCAAACCAAACACACTCCCTCCGCATTCCATTGGTAAGTTCCACTCAAACATCTTCTTATCGTGAAGCACTGCTCTATGGAACAGACTCACTTGAGGATGTTTCCTTGATAACTACAATCTTGACCTGTTATTTTATTCCTTCTATTCATATAACCTAGCCCGTTATGTAGCCATCTGTCTCCAGTAGCCCACTGGCCTTGTAAAGTGCGAACCATGCCGTATATTAAAAAATCTTAAATTGACAACAAATACGGAAAGGAAATTGTTATGGCGGCATCACCCACAACGGAATGAACTCTTCCAACCAGTACATATACCCGCAACCCTCACAAGAAGTTAGAGTGAGTAGCCAGTGAGTAGCTAGTAGATAGCCTGAGGAAAACGCCCTGAACCTAGGCGAGAGTCGTCTACGAACACTGATACCGTAACGACCATTACGAGTCCCAGTTCGAGTGTCGAATTATAGTATTACTCACTGACCGTATTATTGTTCTACTAACAAAGTTCCAAGTGTTGTATTTCGCCGTCTTAATAGTTATTCGTTATTTTCTATTTTGATTGCTCTGTGTTATTCTTGCTGGAACTTTTACCGGGTCCCCGACAGAAATAAAAAGGAAACGGTGAAGAAAATGTAAAAAACAAAAACATATTCTTTAAAGTAACTTTAGAAGCGGTAAAGATAAAACAATCTAAAGAGAATTCCCAAAGGGGAAGAACTCGAACAGACAATCAAGTTAAATATCCACTGGAATTATTAGAGCAACGTTCTTCTTCTTCTTCTTCTTCTTCTTCTTCTTCTTCTTCTTCTTCTATGTGCCCTGTCCTTTCAGGACGTAGGCGATCATGGCTTTCCAAGTCTCTCTATCCCTGGTGGCTCTGAGCACGCGTTCTCCTGTTACCACACCCAAACCGCGCTCTGCCATCCACTAGGTCAAGCCTATAAATCTAGAATATAAATGTCTAGAAATTAGCATGGTCATTAAATGAGAGATCAGTATATATATTGATTAAAATATAGAATTGATCCCCCATTTCCTATCCACATTATCATTTCTTATAAACAGTTGGCATATATATTCTATGTGCCATGTCCTATCAGAACGTAGGCGATCATGGCCTTCCACGTCTCCCTATCCCTGGTGGCTCTTAGCACGCCTTCTCCTGTAACGTCTTGCAGTCCTCGTTCTGTCATCCACCTGCCCAGGCCCTTAAAATATGTTATCCACTGTTTTCCTCTGTCTCTTTTTCCTTCTATCTGGCCTCTAAGTATCAGATTCTTCAAGCCCTCCTTCCTCATTGCATGTCCCAGGAACTTCAGTTGTCTCTTTCTGATGCTCAGTTTTAACTTTCCTTTCTTTTCCATTCTTTCCAAAACCTCATCATGGCTCACATGCTCAGTACACGATATTCCCAGCATCCTTCTGTAGAACCACATTTCAGCTGCTTCAAGCTTTTCCTTTATCATTGTTGATATTGTCCAACATTTACTGCCATATTGAAGAACTGACATTACATAGCAATCCAGTACTCTCTTCTATGTTTCTAGTGAAAGTTTCCTGTGTCTTAATATTTTACTCAGCTTCTGGAACGCACCCTTCGCCAATTCGCCTGTGGATCTCTGTGTCGCACTTTCCGTCTTTAGTTAGAATACTGCACAGATATTCAAATTTTTGTACCTGCTTGATTTTAACACCCCCCCCCACTTATATTTAGATCGTTTTTTTATTTATTACAAATATAAGCCTTGAAAATTTTGACACAGAATCACACATAGATGCATGAAGAAAACTTATCTATTTTTTTATCATCTCATCATCCGTGGTAGATGTGCCTGAACTTTACTTTCTTTTTTAAGCAATCAATTAAAACAGATCCATATTCTAATGAATGCATACGTACATTGTAGAAGAGACAAACTTTCCTTATATTTTATGGCATTGTATATATCTTTTTCTTCTCTGTGTCGCGTCCGTTCAGGACGGTGGCCCTTATGGCTCTACGCTGCTTCATGTCGGTTGTTCTTCTTAGCAATGTTCGTTTTCCTATTATCTTTCACATATTACTTTCAATCATCCATTTACAAATTCTTTGTTAGGTAGAGTTTTCCCTGCCTTATCATTTTCCGTGTTTAAATATATCCAATCGGAGTGTTAGATTTTCAAATTTTCTTTTTAAATATACTGCGTTGAAGAATCAATTGTTGGCCAACTTTTTTCGTCATAGGGAAATTTATTAATTAATTAATGATCAACATAAAAAACAGAGAGAAAATGAAAAGCTAAATTAGAGTCAAGCTAACAGCCGGTTATATACAGTGATTACACACAGTGAATCAAACATTAGATTCACTAGTCCCCACTTACAAACGTCAATGTACTTTTTCAATTTGTATTTATTTCTGAGAAGAGTAATTGTCAACTATCTTGGTATTATTTTGAACTTTGGTTTTAATCTTGGTTAATATAAGCGTTATAATAGACACAGCATTTCGACTAAGTACCCCCTGGTCATCATCAGGTGTCCTTGATTTCACAGGATATTTCGCAATAATCAACGAGATAATCTACATCAGTCAATCTATGGACACCTGATTATGACCATAAGGTACTTGGTCGAAGCGTTGTGTCTATTATAACACCTACAGTAACAAAGATGAGAACAAAAATTTGAAATAATTCCAAAAGTACTTTTTTCAGATATTTCAATATTTATCATAAACGATGTTCATAAAGAAATATCAAGGCAAGGCTGAAAAGCAAAATATATGCTATATCAATTCGTAAAAATGGCTGGAATGACCAACATATTTCATATCAAATTTCGATGCTGAGGTTTTACAGTAAACGTCACAGAGGAAATTGGGAGCATTCGTGTCATATCTGCATTCACACGAGTCAGTTTCCAATAAAATTCTAATCTCCAAGTTTATTGCACAGACACTTATGGAGTTGTATAATCTCACAAATGTTACTGGCGTTGTTTATGAAGGTTTTTTCGCTGGTCTACTTTGACTTAGATAACTACGGTAACTTCAGTCTTCCCAACGAATAAAAATGACGAACAAAATAATAGAAAATTAATAACAGAAAGAAAAGTTCGCGGAGGAATATAACTCGAACGAATAGAGTTACATCGCGTAATATCAGTTATGAGTTAACATGATATTATCATTCTGTTTCTTTTCGTAGTTCCGTAGTCAGCGACACATTGTCGAAACTAATAATGAACTGTGCCGTTTTGATGGAGAGAAAAGAAAGAAAATATATAATGAAATCCTGTTGGTTTCAATGAGAGAAACGAAAAAAAAAAAGGAACGGGAAGACTGATAAAGGGTTAATATTTTCATGATTTTAAAATCTGATGTCTTTTTCTTCTTCTATGTGCCCTGTTCCTTCAGGACGTAGGCGATCATGCCTTCCCAAGTCTCCCTATCCATGGTGGCTCTTAGCACGCTTTCTCTTGTTACATCATGCAACCTTCGTTCCATCATCCACCTGTAGGTCCTTCAAATATATATCCGTTGCTTTCCCCTGTCTCTTTTCCCTTCTATCTGACCTGTTAGTATCAGATTCTCCAAGCCCTCCTTTCTCATTGCATGTACCAGGGTTTAATATACTCATGTATTTAAAATCTGATTTTTTTCTTATTTTATGGGCCCTGTCCGCTCAGGACGTAAGTGATCATGGCTTTCCGTGTCTCTCTATCCCTGGTGACTCTTAGCACGCTTTCTTCTGTTAAACCACACAAACCCGCATTCTGTCATCCAGCTGATCAGGCCCTTCAAATATATTATCCGCTGCTGTCCCCTGTCTATTCTTCCATCTATCTGGCTTGTTAGTATCAGATTCTCCAAGCCGTCCTTTCTCATTGCATGTCCCAGGAACTTCAGCTGTCTCTTCCTGATGCTCAGTATTAATTTCCTTTTCGTTTCCATCATTTCCAAAACCTCATCATTGCTCACATGCTCGATGCATGATATTAGCAGCATCCTTCTGTAAAATCACATTTCAGTTGCTTCGCGTTTCTTTCTTCATCTTCGATTATATTGTCCAGTATTCACTGCCATTTTGAAGAATTGTCATAACATAACAATCCAGTACTCTCTTCTTTGTTTCTAACGAAATTGTCCTGTTTCTTAATACTTTACTCAACTTTTGGAATGCTTCTTTCGCCATGCCTAATTCGCCTTTGGATCTCTGTGTCACACTTTCCGTCTTCTGTTTGAACACTTCATCTAATTTAGTGAAATAGAAAACATGCTTATTTTAAATCTGTGTCATTTTGTATCAATTTTCTTCTTTACATAATGAAATGTATTTATATTTATTATAGTTATTGCAATATTATGTAAAGGTTTTTATCCTTAAATATTTACCGAGGTGACAAGGGAATTTTTACAGATATTTTTCAGTCATGAGCTGCTTTATCCATTAAATATTATGACATTTTAGAAAATCCAAATAAGAAAACTGTGAAAATTTAAGGGAACTACTTGTAAAATGTTTAATTTGGTAGACAGTAAAGGACTTACATACAATTTGAAATTAAAAGAAGCAAATAACAAATTTCTATGCATTATAATACAATAATAAAAAAATCAGTCGATACGTCCTTGACAAAATCCAACGGAGAATCTGCAATGTTATAGATCCCGATTTGGCAGCTCGGACACAGTTATCTTCTCACCGGCGCCATGTGGCTTCCCTGTGTCTCTTCAAATATTTTCATGGCTTCTGCTCAGATGAACTTAGCTCACTGGTACCCTCTATATATGAATTTACTCGAGACGCAAGATCAGCAACTAGGTCCCACCCTTTTACTGTGAAACCAATAAATTGTAAACGCAAATTCTGCTCTCTCAGCTTCTTTCCTCGCACTTCCCGCCTGTGGAATTCCCTTCCATTTACTTGTTTTCCTGGCAGCTACAATCGTCAAGAATTCAAATGTAAAGTCAACAGCCATCTCCTATCTCACTACCTTGCATTCTCTCTCTCTCTCTTATGTTCCTTTCTTTGTCCACTCCACTCTCATCAGTATTCTCATTCTTCTCTTACCCACTTCCTGACATCCTCTGTAACCTGTTACTCTTTCTCATAACTTACCTCCTAATTAACCTCCTGTTCCACAGTGGCAGTAAAATGCCTTGCTTGGGGCGACACGATTATAAAAAAAAATTATGTAGAGAATAGATGCTTGGATAATTTCTGTTTAAATTATTGGGATTAAGATTGATTATTATATAGTTTTGCTTTGTTGTGCTCATCTGTTTTGTTTTTATCACAGATTTTCGGCTGTTCTGTTCTCCGTTGTGTTTTCGATTCATGTCCCATTCAAGAACTAGAAACTGAACACTTAATTTAATCTACCAGTTGAGATTGCTCTCTGTTTTGTTTGTTCTTTTTTAACCAAGCCAAATGTTGCCTGACCCTACGATTGAACTTACAACTATTATATCTCCAAATCCACGAAATATCTTACACGGTTCTTCCACAACAAAAAGTACATCTGCAAATAATCTAAATAGATGTTTTATAGTGGAATTGACATATCTCTCACTCCCTACGAAATCTCTTCTAAAGTTTCTGTTCAGCTCTTTTGATATCAGTCGCAATCCTGGTGGATGGTCGATTTGATTGATATCAATCGTAATCCATTTAGAAGTAAAGTAGAAGTTATTGTATGTAATAAGAAATGGAAGGAAGCTGTTACGGTTCAAGTAACCAACAGTCAATCTGATACAAAAACGTCTGCGAAAAACACGGCTGATAACGTTACATTACAAGTCTTGTTCCACTAAACCGTCTCATTCATTATATTGCATTTTTATCAAGGTATTGCCACATACATATAGATTTAACTGTTTTTATATTTACCAAACTTATCAACAGAGAAGACGCTGAAATATTCACCTGGTACACTAGGTTGTATGATAAATTTAAAAGCCGATCTTAAAATTTGGTTTACCTTAGATATTTCTATTAGGCATTTTTCTTCTTTTTAGGTCGGTGACGTGGGCAATCAAGACCCTCCACTCCTTCCTGTTCTTTGTTGTTCTTATAATTCATTGTCCTGTTAATTCTCTTAAATCCTGGTTGCCATCTATTTATTTACTACCATCAAGTTTATCCTTGTCTCTCTTTTCAACTATCCGCCCTTTGAGTATCAGATTTTCGAAACCATTCTTTCTCAATGCGTGTCCTAGCAAATTCAGCTATCTCTTTATGGTGTTTAGTTTAAGTCTCCATTTCGTTTCAATTATCTCCAAAACCTCATCGATGTTCCGTCCATGGTATCCTCAGCATCTTTACGTAGAACTACATTTCTGTTGCCTTGGGTCTTTCCTTCATTTGTGAGAAAATTGCCTAGCACTCGCTGCCATATAGAAGGAAATACTTCACATAGCAATCCAGTAATCTTTTCTTTGTTTCCATAGAATATTTGCTGTTTTTTAATACTCTAATCAGCTTTTGGAATGCGTCCTTGGCCATGCCAATACAACTTTAGATTTCAGGTCACAATTTCCGCCATTTGTTAGAACATTTAATACCTTGGTAGAGATAAACACGAAATAAAAGACAGAAATCCCAATACATTTAGCGTTTAGTGAGAATTGTATACGATGCCAAATTAGTACATAAGCAGTTGGTTCTTAACAAGGCAACTTAGAATTAATAGTCATAAAGTTCCATATGATGCAGGGTATATTTGTCTGAGATCGAACTAATTACAAGAAAGAGTTAAAATCACAGCTGTCTCTTTATAATGTTCGTCATGCAAAATGGCTAATGTACTTTTATTTTTAGAGAAAATATCTTCTTTCAAAAATGTAATTAAAAATTCAGTTTATCACATAACGCCAATACAAAACGTAATTTTGTAGTTTCAGGAAATGCTATAAATACACCTGAAGAGTTATTCACGCATGCGCATTTCACAGGTGCCGGCATTTAATTTGATTGGTTGTTCGTTCTTTTTTTATTTGTTTGTTGTGTAACGAGCTTCGGATATTTTCAAATGAATAACATTAATTGATCTGAGCTTTGAGAAGTGAAGAAAGTGAGGGAAGAAATCAGTTTCTGATTGAAACAAACAGGGATCCTTAGAAAATTGAGTTTGTAATTAGCAAAGAAGAGTAAAAGATTCGTGTATTAATATCCAGTGACGTATCGTTATTTAATCTTTTGCTGTTTTTCCCAAACAATTTCTGATTCTAAACAAATTCAAAATTGATAAAAAAATATCAAATAGGAAAGATATTTTGTCAAGTTTATGTTTCATGCATGTTGTAATTTGCGGTTAATGGTAGTGTAGTTGAAGCTCATAAAAAGTCGTTATAACTTAATACATTTAGTGTTAGAACATGATTGTAATATCATATAAGTACTTGTTTTCCTCAGTAATAGTAGATTAGTGGAATTTTGTTTTTTTTATATTTAGTTTCTAGTAGGTATTACCACTCATTTTCGATAACTAACTTTTAAAATGAATTTTTAAAACTAAAATATTTTCTTGAAATGCTTATTTTAGTTTTAATTGAAAGCTAAATGAATAAATTTAATTTTTCTAATAAGCAAAATAATCTGGCGTATTTCAAACAGAAATTATATTGTGTGGAATATAAAATTGTTGGGAATTTTTAAACCTTTTCAATTTTCGGCCATTTTTGAGCGTTCAACACATTTGTAAACAAAAGTTAATTGTCGGTTTTAAAATTCTTGCAAAAATAAAACATACATCTATGACACATTATCTTTGGAAGAATAGCTATTTTAGTGTTAAATTAATTTGATTTACACGTTTTTAGTAGTTATTTATAGCATGAACTTTAGAAGAAAACTATTTTTAAGCATAGAGCTGACCTTTCTAAACTTTCCACCGTAATTGAAATGTGTTGACAGATGGGAAATAAGTGTATTGCGATCAAAAGTGACATCATTGTACAGATTTTTCCGGTAGGGAAAGAAACCCCGAAACACTAGACTTTTTAATGTACATAAAAATCACCATGGTTTTAAAATGGGCTAAATGGTTTTAAAATGTGAAAAATGGTTTTAAAAATGGGCGAAATGTTTTTAAAAATGGGCCAAATGGTTTTAAAAATGAGCCAAATGCTTTTAAAAATGGGCTAAATGATTTTAAAAATGGGCTAAATAGTTTTAAAAATGCTACATGACTTACATTTCCCAATGGTTCCTGCGTGTAACTAAGAAAACAATTTCTGCCTACAGAATTTAATTCCTTGAAATTTCATGAATTTACGTGTAGAACGGGTGTCAGATATAAAAGAATTGTTTTTACCAATACTGTTTTAAAATAATGGTTTTAAAAATAATTTCTTTCATTTGTGAATTACATTAAAAAATGCTGATGAAAAATATTCTTAAGATTATATTAAACCTGAAAAAGAACAGGAGGATATATTAAACCTGGAAATGTAAAGGACAATATATTCTAGTGAAGTCAAAAATAATCTTACTTAAAATATTGCATTCAAATATTATTTTTAGCTGCAGTATTTTAAATAAAAAATTTCTTATTTTTTACTTCACTAGAATATCTTGTCCTTTACTCTTCCAGGTTTAATAATTTTTTTCTGTTCTTTTCCAGATTTAATATAATCTTAAGACTATTATTTTTCATGTGTGCATTTTTCCATATAATCAGTGCTTTTTTGTTCAGGCATTGCTAATAATTTCATATAAATTAAATGCTGAAAACTGCATTAAAAATATTAAAAAGAAAAACTTTATATGCAATACATTAAAAAAATAAGAATTGATGATTTATAATTAATTCTGATAATCGATTCTGAAAAAATGAGTGATAAGCAAAGTTTGATTGACAAAAATAATAAAATATATCAACAGAATTTAAACGTTGAAAACCAAATGCAAAAATATTAAACAGAAAAAAAATTATAAAGAATAAGATTTATTATGAAAAACGTTAGTCATTCACTCACGTACGTACTTATATAGTTAGTCTCGCTTTGTGGACTTCACATATGTTGATGTAATTTTTTTCCACTGAACCAAAATACATTTTTTTCAAAAAGAAGGTGTCCTATCTAACTCTGTAAACTGTTTGATATTTGCTTGAGAAATGAATTAGTGGTGAAGATTGAAAACCGCCTAGATTCACTTAGTGTCGTACTCAAGAATATATTCAACCAATGCCGTGGTTGAATGATAAGATATGAAAGTTTCATTAAAATCCTATAATTATTTAACTTTTGAAATAATTTCCATATTAATGTGTATGTTACAGGAAAAAAATTAGTTATAAAATATTATGTTTTCCATTTCAAACTCTCGTAACGGCTTAGCTCCCCGCTAACAAAAATAAAAACAAAATTTTACAAAATTTCAAACGTGCTAGAAAGAATTAAAAGATTTTGAAAATTATTAAAAATATTTTAGTCGTAAAAACAGCATAAGCATTTCGATTTGAAAAATTAGTTTTTATTAAGTTTGAACCTATTTTCTTCATACTGTGCGGTTTTTGCAGCGATTTAGTGGAGGTACGTAGTTTAAAGGTGGAAACTTATATGATAGAATCTCCGGTCGCTTTCGATGTATGAGGGTTTAACAGCAAAGTCTGATCTTGATTCCCTATTTGTGTTTATCTTCTCATTTTAAGGTTAATTTTGAAACCAGTACAACATACCACATATAAGACAAGGAATGGTGAAGAATGCTTGAATTTTCGAGTTGTGTTTGGTATTCTGCCTTTTAATATGAAACGTTTCTGATTTGATGCTCACTCTCTTCCATCTGACACGATCAAAAGTCATCACTTTAAAGGACAACAAAAGCAAATCAAATGAATTCAGGCTTTGCTAAATTTTATCCTTTATTTCAGCAGGGGAGGTCTGACTTCCCGAAAACCCTCATACGGAGGATAGAGATGAGGACTTTCAATGTCTTTTCCTCACTCATTCTCACAACATGACCGGTCTAGCTAATTTCGGTCTCATGTTAAATGTTCTGTGACTGTAATTTCGCACATTGAAAATAGTTATATTATATATTTTCTCTTCCAGATAATAACCAAAGATTACGAGAAGGCAGGGTTTATGAAAGGCATTCAGATGTTGAATATGGTTCCGATAGTAAGTCCAATATATATGTTAGTTCGAAAAAATTAGTGCCACGACCTTTAAGTACAAGTTAGCATTTCGACACTGTTAATTCCCCAAGAAAGTTACTTCTTCTTAATATAAACCTAAGGTGACAGTCTTATATGGTATGTTTAGAAACTCTATGCAAAACATGTCACCTGGTGAGTGAATTTGTTGTTCGACGATAAAATTACCGATGGTTATGGTAGCACGATAAGACAACTATTTCTGAATTTGAGCCTACTGACCTTGCTCAAACCACTCACCCAGCTAACTCCCATGAAATGTAAGGTTTGTTCGGCATAATTGCAGTGAAAATCAGATTTGTTTCGAGGGTGTCGAAGGAACAAAAGTGTGCATGAATAAGTGTCTACAATAGATAATAGCTAGCCAACTTTGAATACTTGAAATTGAGAAATAATTTTCAGTCAGTCGGTTAAGTGCCATACGTGATACACGCTTTGGACAATCATTTAACTGGGCAGAAGATTATACCGCAGTAGGTTGCCATTGCGTTCTGCTGTAACTGGTTGCCAGCCAAGGCTATAGAACCCACTCTGTCCTATTATTTAACCTATAACTGGAAGGAAGAGACGGATTAATACCTTTCCGAAGGGTATTTGTACATAAGTGAATGCAACGAATTCAACCGGAATTCGAACTCGGTATTCTGATTTGTCGTTCCGAACCGATATTCACTGCACCACAACGCAACAATTTTACATAACCTAAATAATATTTTTCAATGTTATAAACTTGTCAATTTTCTTACAAGAGTTTACGTTCTTGTTCCTAGCAAGATTCAAGTCTGATGGACCACATATCCTCATAAAACAAAAACAAAATAACACACACACACACACACAACACACACACACACACACACACACACACACACACACACACACACACACACACACACACACATGCATATATATGAGGGAAAGAAAAAATTCTGATTAAATGCTTCTTTACACTAATCACCAAAGAAAAATGATTTGACGTAGCATCCATCATTTTCTCCTTGATGCTATAAAATGGGATTGTCATAAAAATTAACACACATTCCTAGTATCTTGGTTTATGTTTATTTTTTAAACATCTTTTTAATAAGTTTTACATAAGTCAAATATTCATCTAAAGTTGCTGTTGTCAAACCGAAGTCTTATATCATTTAAAAGGATTTATTTTATTTTCCTTTCTATAAAATGTTCTTTGACATTTCATTAATTCTTCATTTGTTTTTTCTTTTCTTTATTTCATTAATTCTTTTTCTCTTTCTATCTTTATTTCATTCTTCCTTTTTCCCTTTCTTTCTTTCTATTTGTTTACATTATGTTGGCCCGATTTATCATAATAACCTATGTTATTATCAAAATAGTCTAAATATCTGTAATGATAACCATTTATCACAGAAATTCAGACAGTATTTTAGCATTATTTTTAGCAAAAATATCAGTGGATGTTTGTTATAAAGAAGGGAGTGGAAGGAAAGAAAAAGGACATTTTTTTTACTAAGAAGCTATAGAAGCAAACCAGTTTTAACGAAAGAACTGGGTAAAGAAAAATAAATTTTAACCAAAAAATTTAGAAAGTAAAGGGAAGATTCAATCGAAAAACTTAAAAAGAAAAGATAGGTTTTAAACCAAAAACCTTACAATGTAAATATAAGTTTTATCGCATAAAACTTTTAGAGAGAGAGGAAGAGTTTTAAAAACGTAGAAAAAAAAAAGATGTGTTTTAACCCCAAAACTTAGATCGTAAAGATAAGTTTTACCTAAAAGACTGAGAAAGGGGAGATATGTCTTAACTTAATCTTTTTCCCTCAATTTTTTGATATATTTTTTTTATTTTTCTTAACTTTACTTGTTAGATTTTTTGTTTGTTTTTCTTCTGTTACTAATTCTTTTGTCAACTAGTTTTCTTTTACCATTCATTTTATTCTCTCTCCTTTCATCATTCTCTTGACCACCACCACCACCAACTCCACCACCACCACCACTCACAACAAAGTAATCCTCGTCAAATTTCTACTAATTCTCTTAATTCACGGCTTCTGTTATAGCCGTCCGTTATTCTTAGATTTTATTCCGTATAAATAGCAACGATTTTGGCTAGTATTGCCATTGCTTTTGAAATAATGAACAAGGAACAGAAGCTTCGATGAAAATACGAGGAAGGAAGTCAATAGAAAAAAATGCAACTTCAGAATCTGGAAATCAAGTCAAAATCAGCAAAATCCGGATTGAACAAAATTGCTTCGTTTCCTTCGCAATAAAATCCGATTTCGCTTCTCGCAACATGATGTATGACCCTTAATGACAAGTTCAAAGATTCTATTTCCTTGAGTCAGCTTTTGATTTCAACTTCTTTTGGCCATTTTTAGAAAATGATTCTAATGCCAAGTTCTATTTGAACAGGATTATTCAGAAACTTTCTTTCGCTCTACTCTTGCTTCCTACCTGATCACAGCTTTTCGGTCTTTTAATTTTCAATATCTTGATAACATTGCCCGATTTTTACTTCCATTTCTTTCTTTCTTCAGACTCATTTTATAACTAATTTTCGCCAACGCTTCCTTTTATTCTGCTGAATATTTATTTTTGTTTTTCTGCTCTTTCGTTTTCTTTTGTCCTTTTGATATTACTACAATTATTAAACACAGCAATTTCTTTATTTTATTGCCTTCACTTTTTTATTTTAACACGGAATTTTTCTCATTTTTTTGTAATATTTTAAATTTATCACTGGCAACCTTTCTTTAAGCATTTCTTTCAGTTTTTTTCTTTCATTAAAACTTTTAATAACTGTTCATTTGTTTCTTGTCTTTGCTTTTCGCTCTTTCTTTTTCTTTTCTTTTTTTGTTTTCCTTCCTTCCTTTCTTTTCTTGACCAAATTAAGCGCCAAGTTTAAACTCCTCCTTCGGTTTATGAAGAGGTACATCACTTGTTTCTTTTGTTTTAGAATTGGGAGTTTGGTTTTATTTAAAGTCTACTTCAAATATATACTTTTATATCTAATGTTTCCGCTTAAGCGCTGAAATTTTATTTACGATTTAATTTTCTTCCTCATTAGGCCATTCGCCAGGTTTTCACTCGGTTTCTTGAACAGGAGGAGATAATTATTTATCGGTTTACTGTTTAGGAATGGGTTTTCAGTTCCTTCTAAAATCATCTCTTTATCTTTTACTCCTAGTTGTCTCTTGCATCTTAATGGGATTATCACCTTGCTTGAGGTGAAATGACTACAAAAAAACAAAATCTTTCTTAGACTTTTCATTCTTATTTAATTCATTAATCAAATTTCAGTCTTATTATTTATTTCATCAACCATTTTTCAATGTTTATTTGATTGTTTCATTTGTTCTTATTTTTTACCCACTTATTTAAATCCTTCATTTTTAACACTTAATTTCGGGTTGTCCGTTTAACTCTTGCTTTCATTCTTTTCATTACCAACTTTTTGAGGTTTCTTTCTTTTGGAAATTCCATCCTTTCCTTTTTATATCCTTTCTTCTTTCTATCCTTCCTTTCTTCATTACTTCCTTCCTTTAAACGATCTACATTCTTTGTTTCTTTCTTTTTACACCATTTGTGATTCTTTCCTTTTTATTATTCAATTTCTTTTTTGTTTACTAATTTTTTTTAGTGATTTCTTTCTCAAAAATAATTTTCATTTTTATAATATTTTTACTCTTACTGTCATTTCTTTTTCTTTATCGTCGTCTTTACCCTTTCCCTGTGTTTACAATCCAATGTTCTCTTATTTTAAGGCCTTCATTTTCATCTTTCTTCTATCTGTCCGTTTCTTCTAATTCGCAAAATTGCTAAGCTTCTTATTTTACTTCCGTTGTGGGATCTCCCTTTGTAATGATAATTGGCTCGACTGAGTATACATATACTCCTGCCATAGAGAGAACAGAAATTGGCAGTTGAAGGTTGAGAGTTATAGTAAAGATCCGTGCGAGTTGTCGGAGAGTACCGGAACTGATACGTAAGTTACCAAGAGATAATAAAGTAAACCAGAGATTACCGCATTAGAAGTCAGACTAGCTCTGAGCTCCACTCAGCTAGATTAATATACACGGACATACTATTTCCAACGACTTCACTTCAAGACTTGGGTATATTTATTTCTTACTAATAGTATTCCTGGATTTACTAACCTACGTTAATGTTTGTATATTACGTTCAATATAATCTACTTTTCTATCTCCATATCTGTTTTGTTATTCATTATTTTGTGCGGTTCCTCACCCGGAGTCCACAACAAGTTCTATCTTTTCAACTCTACGGTTCCATTGCCTTTCATTTATTTCTTCCAGAAAATATTTTGTCCATTCTAGTTTTCCTTTTTTCTGTTCATCTTTTTGCCTTTAGTTTTACTGCCCAAACGTTTCTTTTACTTTTAAACTCTGATGTGCTTGATTTTTTCTTCCCTGCAGTCATATTTAGTTCATCCCTTGCAATAATGCATCTTCCAAACAATATACATTTTATTTGTTTCATTCATTTTTTCATTATAATTTCCGTTAATTTTAAGCATTTGTTTGTTTTGATTTAATTTTTCTTTATCCACTTTCTTTATTATGACTCTCGTGTTTTCTGCATAATTTCATTTTTAAGAGCGCGTGTAGCAGAATAATTAAATTATTTTAAAAGTCACCCTTTCACAAGTGGGATGATTTAATGTGTACCAAATTTATTACTGGTTTGAAGTTAATTAAAAAAATCTCAATTTCATTTTACCAGGCTGGCAACTGGGTTCCACCCATTCACAGAACTCTCTTCCATATACTTGCTTTCCTGAGAACTACATCCTACAGGAATTTAAATGCAATGTCAATAACTCATCTCTTAACCACTTGTCTCCTGTTCTTTTTACATCACCTTGTATATCTTTTCCTTTCTCTCTACCTTTGCAACTGTCATCACACCTGTATTCCGATCCTTCTCTTGCTCCTTTCTCTGACACCCCCTGTAACTAGTTCGTCTTTCTCTTTACTATCTTCCTATCTAATCGTTTACTATTATGTAGCCCACTGCGCATCAGTGGCGTTACCTATTAAAAAATACAAACAAATCTCATATTTATATATTCCAATTTTTTCTCTTTCATTCTTTTTTGTCTCATCACTTTTATCGTTTCATTCACCCTAATATTAGATCGATGTGTAACACTATTTACTTCTATGTTTCTTAAATAAAACAGTTTTTGTTTATTATTGTCATTAATTTCCCAGTGAATCTTTTATCACTAAACCTTCAATTCCCTTTAACATTTACCAAAGTGATTTTCTTTGGAAACTTTATCTTTTATTTTTATTTTAATTTACTGATAACCCGAATCCAATACTTAAGTTTTATCAACAATATCGTATCATCTATGTTCAAATTGTTCCTTGAATAAAAATTCTTCAATTAGGTTAATCTTATTCTTTTTATCTAACGCATAAAACCGTAATTAATCTATCATTATACTCTTTATTTTTTCCTTAAATTAGGCTTAATTTTCCTCTACGTCGTTTTATAAACCCGCACAAGGACAAACACTCGCACACGTACATACACACACATACATGTATATATATATATATATATATATATATATATATATATATATATATATATGTTTGTGTGTGTGTGTGTGTATATATATATGTGTGTGTGTAGAAAGAGGGAGAAAATGTGGGCGTAGAAGTGATTTCTCTATCACTCTTCAGACCTAATATTGAATAACGACATTTTTCCACGCACACACACATGAAATTATTTATTTGAACATTATGTTTGATCGTCTTAGACGCGCCAAGTCAATTGTTGGATTCCCCATGTGGAAAAGAGTAGCAGGTTCGAATCCTGCGAGTGACACACATTTTCGTAACAAAATTTAATCGGTAGAAATAAATGTATATACTGTTTGAGTATAAAACAGAATATCTGCTTAAATACAAGGATCGATAAAAATTTATGTTCAAACAAATAATTTGAAATTGTCGGTTTGTTTATATACCATTTCGTTAATCTTCGTTAATTTCCGTGATCAAAAACAGTCTGCTTCATGCTTAAACACAATCCTTAGTTCATGTAGGTTGGATCTATATATATATGTTAGTCACTGGGTTGTTATTGAAAGCACGGACAATTATTTCCGGTTTTTCTTTGTGTTATTATGTCGTGGAACCCAGAATCACATCAACATGGACTCAGCTCAACATGGACTCACCCACTGTTATATTAATATGTGTTTGATAGCTGTAGTGGGAAATAGACAGTAGCACTGTGCGCATGACCGCAGTCGACTACCAAGGACTATACTGGATTCGTAAGCTCTTTTTACTGTACCTTCTTCTTTGTAACCTTTTCTGTAAAGGCATCTTTCTTTAACCTACACCTCATGTTTCGTGTTATATTTCCCTGGACCCATTTTGGCTCCATATATATATATATATATATATATATATATATATATATTTCAACTTCGGCTATAAAGCGTGACTCTTCAGAAATGAATTGAGTTCTCTCGGTGACTGGCGTCTGTATACACTGCTTACATACAAGACGTTAAAATTTCCCTTCTCTGACAATGCGCCGATGGCTTAGGGAGTGAAGACTCCGACTGACATCAGATCGGTCGAATTTCAATCCCGGCCAGAGGTAGGTGGATGTGTCTAGCCACACTGACGAGCTGTGATACAGCGAAACAGGCTTGTATGTGGATGACTAATACATATATATATATATATATGCTTCAGGTATATTGAACTTATCCGTCAGTGTGGGAAGTCTAAGCGAAGGAAAACTGATTTTATACCTAAGCATGGGAAATACTTCGAGACTATAACAACTTCTCTAACAGTTGACATTCAAGACACCCACAACATACCATTGGTTGAAAACGAATTATTTGGCTTCAAGTGGTTTCGAACACTCTCTCATTAGAGACTGGGATCAACAGACAAATCGAGCGAGCTACCACCATGTTCGCCAGGCTGACCTCCAGAGGGTTGGGGAACAAAGAAAATACTGCGAACACCAAAATTGTAATATATAGGGCATGAGTTATCAGAGTTCTACTCAACAGCATCAAGATTTAAAGCCTCTACTTTAGGAGGAGACGCCAAAACGTCTTATATCTTCGTTCTCTGCGACACATTTTAGACATCAGTGGATTCGAACGGGTCACCGATGCTGTAGTTCTCATCCATGCTCAGTTACCCGACATCTACACTCTGAGCTAAGAGTAGCCACTCTGATCGCGTAAACATGTTCACTGTATGCCAGTTAGGAAGATTTCATAGGTCCTTCAGTATGGGGAAATAGCCATCCGCAAGATGGCGAGCTTATCTTCGCTTCAAGGATGTCTTCAACAAGGATATTAATTTGATAGATCTGGAAGTCAAGGCGTCGGAAGATGCCGCCAAAGATTTACAATCAGGGCTGGAACAAAAGGAGGAAAAACAGAAGCTCTAATTGAATACAGACAACTAATTTCTCGGAATTTATCACGCCTATTGTGTCGTAACATATTTAAAAATAAATCATAATTAACTAGAATATCAACACTTTCAACATCAGTATACAATCCAATAGACAATTAAAGCAGTATATTTTGGGTCAATGAGATATTGATCATTTTATAGTAAACAATTTTAGATCACTTTATATACTTTATATTATATTTATTTTAATGATTTTTATTATCTATCATAATATTTGTATTTATTTTTCAATTTACAAAATGATATCTTAATTTATGTATTGTCATGAGAAGATAGATATCTGTGTGTGTGTGTGTGTGTGTGTGTGTGTGTGTGTGTGTGTGTGTGTGTGTGTGTGTGTGTGTGTGTGTGTGAAAGTGAGAGGGCAAACACTACCGGCCATAATTATTAGGCCACTTCAATGTTTTAAAAAATGATGTATTTCTCATTATTTTTAGTATTTATTGCGAAGTGAATAATTGTAAATGAAAATAGAATGATTCTTTTGTTAATACTGCACAAAAACAGGTTCATCAAATGAATTTATAAATATTTAATAATTACCTATATTGCAGTTTCATCAATGAAAGAATGAAAAAAATTAGGGTGATTCGGACGAGTTCATCCTTGCTTCCTTACCTTGCAAAGTAATAATAACGAAAGAACCATTCTATTTTTATATATAATTGTCCACTTGCCAATAAATACTATAAATATTATGAAATACATTTAAGTGAGGGAATATATTCGATATCAGGTCTAGAACAATTGTAATTACACACTGTACTGGATATATGAACCAGCATTGTATGGCCACTGGCAGTTTCTCACTTTAAGTGAACATCAGATAAAGATCTAAATGACTGCATTGGATTTTTCTCAATAAATTACACTGAAAAAATTTGGAAAAATGGAAACGCTAGAAATGAATACAAACTTCCATTATGCCAAACATCTAACTTTAAGAAAAGAGATAGAGAAAGAGAGACAGAGAAGAGAGAATTCAATGTTAAATGGTTCCAATGGATTCGCCTCATCAAATTATAAAAGAGAATGAAAAAAGAAAAAGAAAAATGCACAAAATTCAAATAAATTATTGCTATTTCTATAAGAATTCCTGCAAAAGAATTTAATGCAGAATTCAATTTTAAAGGATTTCCTTCGGATTCTACTCAACAAAAGAAAATAGAAAATGAAGAAAATATAAAATGTAAAAATATAAAGAAACCACATTCTTTTTGGATATTGCATGCCAAAGTAAGTCATCTAAAATTTAGTTTCAAATAATTACATTGGATTATATTAATTAAATTATAATAAAGTATAGAGAAAAACTCAAATCCCAAAAGCCGACAGATGATTGTTAGGTCATGAAATTGCTATTTACAATGGTGTGTGAATTTCTACGACACCAATGTTTATATATGCCTGTCTATCTATCTATCTATCTATCTATCTATCTATCTATCTATATATATATATATATATATATATATATATATATATATATTAAAGAAAACGTTCACGGCCTCTCACACTTTTTATTCTACATATATATATATATATATATATATATATATATATGTGGAATAAAAAGTGTGAGAGGCCGTGAACGTTTTCTTTAAAGTGTATATTTATTGTTTTTGTAATTATACATGTTATGAAACATTAATTGTCTATAATGGTGTTTGTGATGCTACACGTGTCTCGAGTCTAAATTTGACTCTCTTCAGGCGAATAAATTTGTGGTTTTTTCGTTTGAGTTTCTTCAAATATCTGGTCGCGAGTTTGTTGTTTTATAAAGTAAATTGGAAGAATAGGAAAATAAATAAAATCAGCAAAATAAAATAAAATAAAATAAGATAAAATTAGATAAAATTAGATAAAACAAAATAAAATTAATCAAAATAACATAAATCAAATGCTGGCACGTTGAATGGTCTGTTTCTACATCAGCATGTGTCTAAATGGATAAACAGATAAATAAATAAACAGATGAAAGAGTCAAGTGTTTATACCAATTTGAAGTGGGGTTTGGTCTGGAGTGACCTTTTGTCGCCGTGGTTTATATATGTTTTGAATTTGGCGTGTGTGTGAGTGTGTGTGTGTGGGGGGGGGGGCGTTTTTTATTTATTTCGCCTGTATGTTTTGGATTTGTTTTTATGGGTTTTATTGTTAGGAGTTATCTTTTGAGTTTGTGTGTGTGTATGTATGTGTGTGTGTGTGTACATCTATGTGTGTTGTGTATGTGTTATTGTTTAGTGTGTTTAGTCTTTTAATCGATCATTCAGTTCTTTTTTTATTTCTTTGACGGCGTTTTGAATTTATCGTGTGTTTGTGTCTGTGTGTGCGCGTTTTTTATTTATTTCGTCTGTATGTTTTCGGTGTGTGTACATGTATTTTATTTTATTTCACTGATTTTATTTATTTTCCTATTCTTCCTATTAACTTTATAAAACAACAAACTCGCGACCAGATATTCGAAGAAACTCAAACGCAAAAAACACAGATTTATTCGCCTGAAGAGAGTCAATTCTAGACTCGAAACACGTGTAGCATCACAAACACCATTATGGACAATTAATGTTTCATAACATGTAAATTACAAAAACAATAAATATACACTTTAAAGAAATAAGTTCACGGGCTCTCACACATTTTATTCTATACTAATTTCTCTCGTTGGAACAACCCTATTTCTTTATTCAATATATATATATATATATATATATATATATATATATGTGTGTGTGTGTGTGTGTGTGTGTGTGTGTGTGTGTGTGTATCCCAAGTCACACATATAAATATAAGCGTAACATTATATGATTTAATCAAGCTTTAATCTAAATGTTAAAAAATAATATCCAAAGAATTTTTCTAAATTTAATTCATAAGCAGTTTAATAATGCACTAACGCCAAACAATATTAAGGTCAGCTATAGATGTGTGACTAACATAGATAAATCTATATCTTAGTATGAAATTATATTTTCAACTAAGTTAATTACAAAAGATAATTGCAACGGTAAAATAAATAAATAAATATAAAAACATTTATATTAAAAAGTTAATGTAGGTCTGATAATTTTGTATACGAAACTAGAATACATTCCGGAAATGATGTCAAATTCTATTTTGGATTCACTGAAAATATTTGTATATTACGTTTCTACCAATATCGAATGATTCTCGGTAATAGAGAATACATAAATAGCACTTATTACTTTAAATATTTCTGACAGTTAAAGAATAGTAATAATACATCTATTATTCCGTATAATATTGTGGTTAGAACCACATCTTAAATGGGAAAGGAAATAATTAAAATTTTTGTCTGTTTCATAATTTTTACAATTTTGTCTGTTTCAAAAATGATTTATCTTAAAAGATATAAATAAGCCTAACTTATTACAGAAAATTGAAGAATCAATGGGTGTTTGTAGGCACAGAAAATAAAAACTTGCTCAAATATTTTGATCAAGGTTAAATTATAATGTAAATTACGATGGTTTGCCATTGTTGTTTTTTGTTTTGTTTCTTTTGAGTGAAAACGTCTGGCCATCTCACTTGATGCTAAATATAACAAATAATCCCGCTTGATGCTAAATTTAACAAAAAATTTCACTTTATGCTAAAAATAACAAATATGCTCACTTGATGCTAAATGTAACAAATAATCCCATTGGATGCTAAATATAACAAATAATCTCACTTGAGTCTAAATATAGTAAATAATCCCACTTGATGCTAATTATAATAAATAATCTCACTTGAGGCTAAATATAGCAAATAATCCCACTTGATGCTAAATATAACAAATAATCTCACTTAAGGCTAAATAAAGCAAATAATCTCACTTGATGCTAAATATAACAAATAATCTCACTTGAGGCTAAATATAGTAAATAATCCCACTTGATGCTAAATATAACAAATAATCTCACTTGAGGCTAAATATAGCAAATAATCCCACTTGATGCTAAATATAACAAATAATCTCACTTGAGGCTAAATATAGTAAATAATCCCACTTGATGCTAAATATAACAAATAATCTCACTTGAGGATAAATATAGTAAATAATCCCACTTGATGCTAAATATAACAAATAATCTCACTTGAGGCTAAATATAGCAAATAATCCCACTTGATGCTAAATATAACAAATAATCTCACTTGAGGCTAAATATAGCAAATAATCCCACTTGATGCTAAATATAACAAATAATCTCACTTGAGGCTAAATATAGTAAATAATCCCACTTGATGCTAAATATAACAAATAATCTCAATTGAGGCTAAATATAGCAAATAATCCCACTTGATGCTAAATATAACAAATAATCTCACTTGAGGCTAAATATAGCAAATAATCCCACTTGATGCTAAATATAACAAATAATCTCACTTGAGGCTAAATATAGCAAATAATCCCACTTGATGCTAAATATAACAAATAATCTCACTTGAGGCTAAATATAGCAAATAATCCCACTTGATGCTAAATATAACAAATAATCTCACTTGAGGCTAAATATAGTAAATAATCCCACTTGATGCTAATTATAATAAATAATCTCACTTGAGGCTAAATATAGCAAATAATCCCACTTGATGCTAAATATAACAAATAATCTCACTTGAGGCTAAATATAGCAAATAATCTCACTTGATGCTAAATATAACAAATAATCTCACTTGAGGCTAAATATAGCAAATAATCCCACTTCATGCTAAATATAACAAATAATCTCACTTGATGCTATATATAACAAATAATCTCACTTGAGGCTAAATATAGCAAATAATCCCATTTGATGCTAAATATAACAAATAATCTCACTTTAGGCTAAATATAGTAAATAATCCCACTTGAGACTAAATATAACAAATAATCTCACTTGAAGCTAAATATAGCTAATAATCCCACTTGATGCTAAATATAACAAATAATCTCACTTGATGCGAAATATAACAAATAATCTCACTTGAGGCTAAATATAACAAATAATCCCACTTGATGCGAAATATAACAAATAATCTCACTTGATGCTAAATATAACAAATAATCCCACTTGATGCGAAATATAACAAATAATCTCACTTGAGGCTAAATATAACAAATAATCCCACTTGATGCGAAATATAACAAATAATCTCACTTGATGCTAATTATAACAAATAATCCCACTTGATGCGAAATATAACAAATAATCTCACTTGAGTCTAAATATAACAAATAATCCCACTTGATGCGAAATATAACAAATAATCCCACTTGATGCTAAATATAATAAATAATCTCACTTGAGGCTAAATATAGCAAATAATCACACTTGATGCTAAATATAACAAATAATCTCACTTGAGGCTAAATATAGTAAATAATCCCACTTGATGCTAAATATAACAAATAATCTCACTTGAGGCTAAATATAGCAAATAATCCCACTTGATGCTAAATATAACAAATAATCTCACTTGAGGCTAAATATAGCAAATAATCCCACTTGATGCTAAATATAACAAATAATCTCACTTGAGGCTAAATATAGCAAATAATCCCACTTGATGCTAAATATAACAAATAATCTCACTTGAGGCTAAATATAGCAAATAATCCCACTTGATGCTAAATATAACAAATAATCTCACTTGAGGCTAAATATAGCAAATAATCCCATTTGATGCTAAATATAACAAATAATCTCACTTGAGGCTAAATATAGTAAATAATCCCACTTGATGCTAAATATAACAAATAATCTCACTTGAGGCTAAATATAATAAATAATCTCACTTGAGGCTAAATATAGTAAATAATCCCACTTGATGCTAAATATAACAAATAATCCCACTTGATGCTAAATATAATAAATAATCCCACTTGATGCTAAATATAACAAATAATCTCACTTGAGGCTAAATATAATAAATAATCTCACTTGAGGCTAAATATAGTAAATAACCCCACTTGATGCTAAATATAGCAAATAATCCCACTTGATGCTAAATATAACAAATAATCTCACTTGAGGCTAAATATAGCAAATAATCCCACTTGATGCTAAATATAATAAATAATCTCACTTGAGGCTAAATATAGCAAATAATCCCACTTGATGCTAAATATAACAAATAATCTCACTTGAGGCTAAATATAGCAAATAATCTCACTTGATGCTTAATATAGCAAATAATCCCACTTGATGCTAAATATAGCAAATAATCCCACTTGATGCTAAATATAACAAATAATCTCACTTGAGGCTAAATATAGCAAATAATCCCACTTGATGCTAAATATAACAAATAATCTCACTTGAGGCTAAATATAGCAAATAATCCCACTTGATGCTAAATATAACAAATAATCTCACTTGAGGCTAAATATAGCAAATAATCTCACTTGATGCTTAATATAGCAAATAATCCCACTTGATGCTAAATATAACAAATAATCTCGCTTGATGCTTAATACAGCAAATAATCCCACTTCATGCTAAATATAACAAATAATCTCACTTGAGGCTAAATATAGCAAATAATCCCACTTGATGCTAAATATAACAAATAATCTCACTGGATGCTAAATATAATTAATAATAATCCCACTGGATGCTAAATATAATAAATAATCTCACTTGATGCTAAATATTACAGATAACATTCACAAATCTAAAATAAACCTTTTGACATATTTACACTCTCACACCCTGATTGAGCACTCTGAAAGAGTGGGAGACTTTGTAAACAGTAGTTATTCCGCTATATACGCATCGCTCATTCAACAATGAATTAGAACATTCTAGCTATTGGGCACGACGTTTATGGACATGGAGAAGCCCAGGAGGGGACACGAAGAACCAAATAGATTATATAACTATAAACAAGAGATTCAGGAACGCAGTAGTCCAATGCAAAACGTACCCAGGTGCTGACTGCGGAAGTGACCACGTCCCAGTCATCTGCAAACTAAAAGTGAAACTCCGAAGACTGAAGAAACCCAGCATAACACCAAGACTGCAATACGACACACTAGAGGATGATCTCACCCTGCAGAAAGAATATAATAACAGCGTAAAAAAGAAATATGAAGAACAAATTGGTAAAGGATACTCAAAATGGGAGTCACTAAAAGAAGCAATGGTGACCTCAGCGAACAACATAGCCCCAAAGGAAATCAGACGCAGAAGAAAAAATGAGTGGATGACCGAAGAGATCCTCCACATGATGCGAAGGAGACAAAAATAACGCCAAGACACGGAGCAGAGTACAAAAAACTTCACAGGGAGATAAGGAACAAATGCAGACAAGCCAAAGAGGAATGGCTCAACAACAAATGTGCAGAAGTAGAGAGACTGAGCAGGAACAACAAAGCAGAAATGCATAAAGAGATAAGAGAACTGACAGGACAAAAAACCTGTTCCTCAACAGGATGCATAAAATCCAAGGAAGGGACAATCATAGTAGAGAAAGAGGAAATACTCCAGCGATGGGAAGAATACATAAAGGGTCTCTTTGGCGACAAGAGAGAACAACCGAGAATACACAAGGAGATGGATGGACCGGAAATACTAAAATCCGAAGTGGAAGCTGCAATGGCCAAAATGAACAGAAATAAAGCACCTGGTTCAGGTGGCATAGTGATAGAGCTGCTGACAGCCTTAGAAGAATATGACATAGAAAAGATTACCGACATAATAAACGAAATTTATAGCAGCGGAATAATACCAGACGACCTATGCAAGTCGATATTTATGGCACTGCCGAAGAAACCAGGTGCAAACGAGTGTGAACTACACAGAACTATCAGCTTAATGAGTCACATTACAAAACTGATTGTCAGAATCCTGATGAATAGAGCGAGAAGCAGGAGATGGAAAGTGCGACACGGAGATCCGAAGGCCAATTGGCATGGCAAAGGACGCGTTCCAGAAGATGAGCAAAATACTAACACACAGGAAGATCTCAATAGAAACGAAGAAAAGAGTGATAGACTGCTACGTGATGTCAGTTCTTCAGTACGGCTGTGAATGCTGGACAATATCATCGAAAATGAGGAAAAAACTGGAAGCGGCCGAAATGTGGTTCTACAGAAGGATGCTACGGATATCGTGGACTGAGCATACAAGCAACGACGAAGTGTTAGAAAGAATGGCAACAAAAAGGAAATTGATGCTGAGCATCAGGAAGAGACAACTGAAGTTCCTGGGACATGCAATGAGGAAGGAGAGCCTGGAGAACCTGATACTGACTGGTCAGATAGAAGGAGGGAGAGACAGAGGAAGGCAGCGGATAACATATCTGCAGAGTCTGATCAGGTGGATGACGGAACGGGGGCTGCCAGGAGCAACAGGAGCAAACATACTAAGAGCCACAAGGGATAGGGAGACGTGGAGATCCATGATCGCCTACGTCCTGAAGGGACAGGGCACATAGAAGAAGAAGAAGCTATTGGGCGTGTTTATACGCGCTAAAAAGTCTACGTCCTTCTACCGGACGCTCGAGACCTAGGATTAGAATTGCCGCCTGATGCCGATTTGGTCGGGGTTCAGTCTTGGGTTAGGAAGCGATCGGAGTCTAAGCCGTGCTGATGAGCTGCGAAACAGATCTGTCTACGGATGACTATAATATATATATATATATATATATATATATATATATATATATATATATAATTCCCGCTTATTTCAGATGACAATTATGTTTTATAAAATTGAAAAAACACTGTGATTCCAGTATAACATACAACGTATTTTGTATTTATGGTTGAAATCCGAAATAGAGTTTATGTGAAAGTAAAACTTGACACTGAAGCCAAAACTATTTATATGTATGCAAATTTTGAAATTATTTTAGCAAATTTTACTTGGTTTTCATCCTTGGGGGAAGTTGTCTGACCAGATAAATCTCTGCTCTCTGGCATTGACACTGCGACACAAGTGCATATTTAAGAGCTGTTTAAAACTTTTGATGGGTATTTCTCTTCAGAAATGTTGAAACGCGATATTGCTGTAAAAATTGTTTTCGGAAAGAAGAAATTGGAGAGGCATTGGCCATCACAAATACCACCATTCCATGGCAATTTTAAGAAAGCATTTTTTCAGTTTTTCGAAAGTATCTCGATACTCAGGATGCGCTTCTCTCTTAGCAAAATATATATATATATATATATATATATATATATATATATATATATATATATGTAAAAGATATTTTTGTGATATCTGCTCCGTGTGTGGCATCAAATGACATCGAGTGTACCGGATTTAACAAGGTTGAGAATCACTGACTTAAGACAATGATCTGTCGCATCCTTTAACTTACCATCATTACTGCAATGCGAATTTCAGTTGTGTAATAAGATATTTTGAAAGTTAGAACTAATGACCTGTAATATGTTTTTAATTTTACAGATGTAGTCTGGCAAAATTGTAAGTGAAATAAATGTTTTCTCCGAATATATAACCTGAGTAATTACGACTTTACATTTTATAATAAGATTTATAAATCTTAATAATGGTTCTCTACTGTAGATCTTTGAAAATGAAACATGTTTGAGAGCTTATTTGGTTTTTCTTGGTACTTGTTTCATATTTATTTGTCTCGGCTACAAGTACCAGCCTCCTTGAATAATCATGGACGTAGGAATTTCTCAAATTTTAAAAATAACCGTACCAGTTCAAATACATGTTACTCAGGGAATTGTTAAACATGTTTTGCAAACTGTTTCATGAAATGGATTAGCCTGTTGCCGGTGCTTTATAAGCTGCTCTACTGTGTGTTTAGATGTTAATTTTACTGCTTCATAAGGTGTCTGAGGACTCTCAATGTTATGCCCGTATTTGTCATCGGAAACTATAATTTGAAGAACATAAGCTACGCAGATGATACAGTGCTAATAGCAGACACGGAAAGGAAACTACAAGACCTCCTACAGAAGGTAGCTGAAGAGAGTGACAAGAAAGGACTACAAATAAACTGCAAGAAAACCGAGTGCATGGTCATCAGCAAAAAGAGCAGCCCAATATTCCAAATACAAGTGGGGGATACTAAAATAAAGCAGGTACAAAAATTTAAATAACTAGGAAGTGTTATAACAGAAGTCGGAAGGTTTGACACTGAGATCCGAAGACGAACTGGCATGGCAAACGACGCGATCCAGAGACAGGAAAATTTCATTAGAAACAAAGAAAAGTGTACTGTGTTGCTATGTGATGTCAGTCCTTCAATATGGCAATGAATGCTCGACCATATCATCAAAGATGAAGAAAAACTTGAAGCAGTTAAAATGTGGTTCTACAGCAGCATGCTACGAATATCATGGATTGGGCATGTGAGCAATGATAAGGTTTTTGAAAGGATGGAAACGAAAAGGAAATTAATACTCAGCATCAGGAATAGATAGCCGAAGTTCCTGGGACATGTAATGAGAAAGTGGGGCTTGGAGAACCTGATACTAACAGGCCAGACAGAGGGAAAAAGAGACAGGGGACAGCAGCGGATAATATGTTTGAAGGGCATGATTAGGTGGATGACAGAACGGGGATTGTATGGTGTAACAGAAAAAAGCGTGCTAAGAGCCACCAGGTATAGAGAGACACGGAAAGCCATGACCACCTACGTCCTGAAAGGACAGGGCACATAAAAGTTTGTGATTTTTATTTATTTATTCTGTTATGCGAAGCTATCCTGGCCAAGGTATCAGCAGCCACTTGTTACCCATCCCCGCCATTGTCTGTTCTTTGAATCGAAATTTACCAAGCAGGTTAACTTGATGTGGATTTTTGGGAAAAGCAAGAATTGAAGAGTGAAACTTTCTTAATTCAAATTTCCTGTGTTTAAACTTTGAGGTATATTACGATTTATGTCAAATATCTGTATTTTTCGTTTTTTTTTTTTTTTTTTTTCCTTTTTGGCGTTCATGCTTCATTTAGGAAAGAAAAAAGAAAGTTTGGGATTTTTATTTATTTATTTATTCTGTTATGCGAGGCTATCCTGGCCAAGGTATCAGCAGCCACTTGTTACCCATCCCCGCCATTGTCTGTTCTTTGAATCGAAATTTACCAAGCAGGTTAACTTGATGTTGATTTTTGGGAAAAGCAAAAATTGAAGAGTGAAACTTTCTTATACCCATCCAACTATCGCCCTATCAGTCTTCTACCGATATTCGGGAAAGTATTCGAGGCTATAATCAATGCTGAAATAGTTCATCATTTCACCGCCCACAAACTGTTCTCCGACAGGCAATATGGATTCCGCTTTGCCAGGTCCACGGCCGACCTGCTAACAACCGTAACGGAGTACATGCTACAGGCCCTTGATGAGTCTGACGAGGTTCGCGCGGTTGCTCTGGACATCTCCAAGGCTTTCGACAGGGTTTGGCACTCTGGCCTCCTATGCAAACTACGCGGTTATGGTATTACAGGTTGCCTGCTTGACCTAATCCTTCTTTCTTAAATAACCGCAAAATGAAGGTCGTTCTGAATGGGCGTGCCTCTTCCTACAGCACGAATGCTGGTGTCTCACAGGCCTCTATCTTGGGCCCAACGCTCTTCCTCATTTTCATCAACGACCTCCCAGATGAGATCCAGTCCCAAGTAGGCATCTACGCAGATGACACTACAATATACACCCGCTCCAGTAAGAAACCTGTTGTGGCGGACATACATAATCTCGCTGCTGACCTTGAGCGGGATCTACACTCTGTGGTGAACTGGGGCAAGAAGTGGCTTGTCAACTTCAATTCCTCTAAGACCAAGCTCTTGTCTGTCAACCATTACAGGCAACCTCTCCTGCCTCCCACAAGCATTGACCAAGTGATTCTCCCTGAGAGTAATACACTACGCCTCCTCAGACTTACCCTGTCCTCAGACCTCAAATGGAACCACTATATTGAATCCATAGCAAAATCTACTGCTAAGAAGGTTGGGTCATTATGTCGATCCAGGATATTTTTTCCACCTGAATCCATCCTGCATATATACAAGTCAACCATCCGTCCGTGCATGGAGTACTGCTGCCATTTATGGTCAGATGCCCCTGCCGTTCTCCTCAGTGTTCTTGACAAGCTCCAAAGGAGAGTCTGTAATGTGATAGGTACTGATACTGGCGACTCGGTTGCAGCCACTTTCCCATCGTCGAAATATGGCCTCCCTTTGTCTGTTCTATAAATACTTTCATGGCTTCTGCTCGGACGAGCTTAAGTCGCTGATGCCTCCTCAACAGGTGTTTACTCGTGCAACCAGAGTGGCAATTGGGTCCCACCCATTCACAGTCAGGTTAGCCAAATGCAGACGACAATTCTACTCCTGCAGCTTCTTCTCTCGCACCCCCGCCTGTGGAACTCGCTCCCGTATTCTTGCTTTCCTGACGGCTACAACATCCAGAAATTTAAATGCAAAGTCAATACTCATCTACTCACCACTGGACTCTAGCTCTATCCCCACCCCTGTATAACCTTCCCTTTCCTTTCTCTCCACCTATGTATCTGTCATCGCACCTGCTTTCTATTGTTCCTTTCTAACTAGTTTGTACTCCTCACTCTTTTCTAATTAATCTTTTTACATTTATGTAACCCCCTGCACATCAGTGGCGTTTCCGCCTTGCTCGGGGTGAAATGATTAAAAAAACAAACTATTTGTAACATGTATCTAGCTTCGACTCTTTTTCTGTGCGGGGGAAGAGTTAAAGGTAGATTCAAATCTAAAAATAGCAGATCTATGCCTGATGCTGAGCCCTTTTACGTATAAATATAGCAAACATTAAAACTAAATTTTTACTTCAAAATTGTAAAATGAGACTGGCTTATATACAGGGTGTATATAAAGTTCGTGTACACTTTAAACAGCTTATAACTTTATTTGTATTTATAATAGAAATAATGTTTAAAACATATTATAAAGTTTAATATACTTATTTTTAACAATAGTTATTGAATAATTCTTTACCACAAAAGTTGCAACATTTTTTAGATAAATAAATATAAATATACTTTTCCAAAAAAAATCTACAGAAAAACCAACAATCTAAGCACCATAAATTATCACAACTCAACGATATTTACACGCGTATTTTTTATTTATTTGTTTAATCATTGTTTTTAAATGATAATTGTATTTGAGTATATAACCTGTTTTGTTTTATTTTATTTTTTAAATTATTAAACCGTATATTAATTTATATCTACTGACTTGAATAATAGAGACACCTTGTTAGAAAAGTATGATTCGTGTCTGCATCCCTTAGAGGCAAACGTCAATTGATCTGACGTGTCTTAGACCGCTCAACCTCGAAAGAACTTGTAATCTGTAAAACATGTTTTTGACAATAGTTATTAATAATTCTTTATCACAAAATTTGCAACAATTTTTAGATAAGTAAAAACATTATTAGCCTTTGTATTTTTGATGACGGGAAACTTAATTTTTTAACCCTTTTTACAAACTATTTCTATCGTAAATACAAAGTTATAAAGTGCACACGATCTTTATTGACACCCTGTATGTAGCTCTCAGCAGCCAAGCGATAAAGCAGGACAAAGTAAACATGTCTCGACCACAAAGTGAGGTCGTTGGTTCAATCTCTGTTGCAGAGCACATTTCTACATCTACTGTTTAAAGTAACAATAATAATTTGACATCTATTTAAAATAAGAGTATCAACTATAGCTATGTTTGAAATAATAAAAACAAATGAATAAAAATAAATCCCTATATTAATTCCAAAATGATTTATTTGAGTTTTGTATCAAAAACTGAGTAATATGTGCTTCGAGAAAAAAATATTCTCATGTGGACATATAATTTCCTTAAAAAGGAAATACATTCTTGATTTAGTGACGCTCTTTGTAGCCTAGTGAAAAAGTTCACCGCATCGAAGGGTGAATTTCCATACAGGGAAAGACATATTTTTGATCACTAGTAGAAACCACATTCTCTTTATTGAGAATCCTCAAAGACGCAGCCAGATAGAGGTAAATAAATAAACAATGTGATCATGAAGTGTTCACTCATATATATATATATATATATATATATATATATATATATGTGTGTGTGTGTGTGTGTGTGTGTATATATATACATATATATATGTATATAGGTATATATATGTATATATACATATATGCATATATATATATATATATATATGAGTCAACACTTCATGATCACATTATATATATATATATATATATATATATATATATGTATCAAGCTAACCAACAAAAACAAACCCTAAAAAGCAGTTAAGCGGACACCAATGCAATACACAACAAGCAAGAGGATACCTATTCAAGGGTATTCAAATTAATAAATAAAGTATGAACAAGAACTCAGTCACCTGCACAATAAAAATGAAAATAAAAAAAGAAAATCAATCAATTGCAAGTGAAAATACTCTAAGTAAATATGAAATTGTACCATGCTCCTTATAAATAGGAAAGAAGACCGAGATACAACAGCAAAAATAAGTCCCGATGAGTGAAGACATCAGAACGGTGTCTTCACGAAAGTTAGAAGTCGGTATGAAACTGCTCAGTGAAAGTGATATATAAATATTATTTGCACTAAAACATTCAATGTTGTATCTCCGACCCGATATAAAGCAATTTACGATAAAAAAAATCTTCTTGCTCCAAAAACTGTTATCATAAATCTACAGAAAAAAAACAATCTAATCACCATAAATTATCACAACTCATATATATATATACACGTGTATTTTTAATTTATTTGTTTAAAAATTATTTCTAAATGATAATTCTATTTGAGTATATATCCCGTTTTGTTTTATTTTATTTTTTTAATTATTAAACAGTATATTGGTTTTTGGTTTGAATAATAGAGAAATCTTGTTAGAAAAGTAGGATTCGAGTCTGCGTCCCTTAGAGGTAAACGTTAATTGATCAGGAAAGTGAGTGTTTAAAAGCATTATTTCGCACTTTGATTGACTCTAAGTTCTGTAATGCTTAAATGGTGTCAATCTATTTTGTAAGGGATTTCGTTAAGTTTCGTAAATGTAAGTGTGTTTGCGCGTTTGTGTGTGTCAGTGTTTGTAAATAATGTCTCTTTGATCAGTAACCTTTCTTTCAAATATATTTTCTTAAATATGACCGGTAATGAAAATTTTATTATTTTTTTAATATTTTTCCAGCATTCTACATTTTTCCGTTTTGTACGAATCGAGAAATATATAAGTTGACCATAATTTTTATTGTCCCAAAAGCTTTCTACCAGTTTTATTGAGCTTCTAAAGAGTGTTTGTAACTCTAGTGTGGTTATATATATATATATATATATATATATATATATATATATATATATATATATATATATTAGTCAACCACATATATTCCTATTTCGCTGCATCACAGCTCATCAGTGTTGTTAGACTCATCCATTTGATTCTGGCCGAGACTGAAACTCGACCGATTTGGTGTCAGTCGGAGTCGAAACCCACTAAGCCATAGGCGCATGGAATTAGAGAAGGGAAATTTTAACGTGTTGTATACAAGCAGTGTATATACACGCCAGTCACTGAAAGAAGAGTAATGCTATATATGTTTAAGCGGCATATGATATATATATTTATATATATATAATATATAACGCATTGCACGGATATAGGAATCGTCTGTGCATATTTCATTTATCCCCGCTGGTGGTGATAGCAGATATGGTTGCGAAGGTCCAACCTACTACTGAAAAGTCGGCAAATAGTGTTTGGCGAGGCCATTCACGTGAAGTCGATTCTGGTGTACAATTTTGCACGACTTGGCCAGAAGCACCTGTCTGCACAAAGGGGATTGAGAATGGCAAGATCTGTCAAACCGGGCTGTCTGATGAATGGTCTGTGAAGGTCCACCTTGGTTACGTCAGCTCGAATGGCGCTGCGCTCTTCTGCCGGTGTGGTCGTTGAGATCTTTAGTTATTCGGTGCAAGGGTCTTCGGGGGATAGTCTGGTGTATTTGGGCAGCAATTCCTTTCTTATACAGGTTTCAATATAAACGACTGACAAATTACTTATTATAAGTTTATTATATTTTTACTAGAAGCTCATTATTTAATTTTGTTCGTTTTACTTGTTAAAAGTTTCAAAAAATTTGAAATTATTTTTTCGGTGTTTTTCATCATTAATACTTAGAGTCATACGGTCAGTCAGTTAAGTACGATACGTGAAACAAGCTTGAGCAATCATGTCTCTTTCGATCCATGATTGACTAGGCAGATGGTTTTCATGCAGTATTTTGCGGTTTCTTTCAGTAAACTAGTTACAAACCAAGGCTATACAACCCGATCTGTCCTGCTGTATATCCCATAGCTGGACAGAGATCAATATTTTTCCAATTAATGAGTAAGTGAATGCAAATAATTCAATTTAAATTCGAACTCGTCTCTCCGTTTTCATATTACGTTCATTGCACCGTAACGCACATTTTGATATGCTTCTTCTTCTTCTTCTATGTGCCCTGTCCCTTCAGGACGTAGGCGATCATGGATCTCCACGTCTCCCTATCCCTTGTGGCTCTTAGTATGTTTGCTCCTGTTGCTCCTGGCCACCCCCGTTCCGTCATCCACCTGATCAGACTCTGCAGATATGTTATCCGCTGCCTTCCTCTGTCTCTCCTTCCTTCTATCTGACCAGTCAGTATCAGGTTCTCCAGGCTCTCCTTCCTCATTGCATGTCCCAGGAACTTCAGTTGTCTCTTCCTGATGCTCAGCATCAATTTCCTTTTGTTGCCATTCTTTCTAGCACTTCGTCGTTGCTTGTATGCTCAGTCCACGATATCCGTAGCATCCTTCTGTAGAACCACATTTCGGCCGCTTCCAGTTTTTTCCTCATTTTCGATGATATTGTCCAGCATTCACAGCCGTACTGAAGAACTGACATCACGTAGCAGTCTAGCACTCTTTTCTTCGTTTCTATTGAGATCTTCCTGTGTGTTAGTATCTTGCTCATCTTCTGGAACGCGTCCTTTGCCATGCCAATTCGCCTTCGGATCTCCGTGTCGCACTTTCCATCTCCTGTTAGAACACTTCCTAGGTACTTAAATTCTTGGACTTGTTTGATTCTGTTATCCCCCACCTGTATTTGGCATTTTGGGTTGTATCTTTTGCTGATGACCATGCACTCAGTTTTCTTAAAGTTTATTTGTAGTCCCTTCTTGTCACTCTCCACTGCTACTTTCTGTATGAGATCTTGCAGTTTCCTTTCCGTGTCCGCAATCAGTAATGTATCGTCCGCGTATCTTATGTTGTTCAGGTTGTGGCCTCCAATAATAAATCCTGGTGTGTCATCTAGGGTCCTCAAAATAAATGCTACATGTAATTTTTGGCTGTTTTTATTTACCGTAAATAAAAAAATATATATATAAATGACATACAGCATATAAGCACAGTATCTTACCTTTTGCCTTTAAATTTAGTGATGGCTTTTATAGAGGACTGCTGATAATTTTTCGGCTCAACAAATCTAATGCTTGTTTATTTAATCTGTTTTTTTTTCTTAACTGGGTCAGACAATAATTTTTTCACCGCTGTTACCGAGAGCCTCGCAGGTAGTTCTATGAATATGGATTTGCACAAAAATTACCCGAGTCAAACGAATGTAATTTGACCTGGCTGATATTGAACGGTTATCTGGAGTCCTGCTGACAATTTCTTTTATCATATGCACCAGTTCAATATATTTATAATGAAGTATGTTTCTATATCTTTCCCAGCCACCTGTGGACTGTCCATAGAAAGAACAAAATCACAAAATAAACGTTACTTTGATCGTAGACCTGGAATCTCAAGTAATTTATCTTACATTCAATTTCAGAGCGAGTTTTATGAAAATCTTTTTTTGTGTGTTAAAATCACTATTACCCCATACAAGGAAATAAAGTCACTAATACAAAAAGATTAACCAAGTATGGAAGAATTAATAAAGAGAACGAAAAGAATGAGTTATCAGGAGGGCAGTAAATATATACTGGTATTGCATTTAAATTTTTGCAGATTAAAATATGGAGTCGAAAGGCAGTTGCACAAGTGAGAAATGCGAAAAGGGATCTGCTAGCATAGAACTTACGATAACATCCAGAACGCTCAATTGTAGATCAATGAGTAATTGATATCAGTCTATTACTGCGCTTAAATTCAAATAATCTAGACAAATTAGCGAAGACTTCATGTGAACAATTACCAGAAAACTATTTATAAAAATGCACAGAGAGGCAACTTACGGAGGGATGAAAGTGACTGAAGCCTAGCTGGCCGCTCATGATCAATAATATTACTGATTTTTCTTTCGCCATTATGAAAAAGCACGAGGTAAATAGCTGGACCAATGACATGACAGGAATAAAATCTATATTACAATGACTGCCTTCATGGTCATAGGTATATAATCATGTATTTCAATAGCAAGTATTTAGTTTTTATTTGTTGAAAACTGGGCTTATGTACGATAAGAATGATGAGACTGATTATTGTTACAGCTTAAACGAAGAATTGACACCTTGACGTGGTGTAATGTTTAGTAGGATTGTCTAGCTAGAATCACTATAACTGAGTAGTGAGTTCGATCCTCACTGGGTACGTGTGTTACGTCTAAGCTACGCTTAGAAAATCACCTTCCTCCAGGGTTTGGAGCAGGGCTTACAACCCTGTCCCATAAAAAAACAGTTTGTTAGTGAAACAGCAAAAATGATGCCCTATACACCATTAAGTGTAAGGAAAAGTTTTTTTAATGAATAATTTAGAGCATTTCTAAAGTGTTATAGTATTTTAGTCAACTGCAGACTAATTTTGAGCGCTTATATCATTGTATTTGGCTCAAATGATAATTCTAAGCGTTTCTGATATGGTATTCTATTTGGCTCAAATGAAGAAATATTTATTAAGTTCTAATACGTTATTATATTTGGCTCGGGTGAAGAAAAATGTACAGCATTTCTAATAGGGTAATGTATTTAGATCAAATAAGAATCATTTAGTGCATTTTTAATATGGTATGTTATTTGGCTCATATGAAGAATAATTTCGAACATTTGAAATATGGTATTGTATTAGGCTCAAGTGAAGAGTAATTTAAGGCATTTCTAATATGTTATTGTGTTTTGTATTTTGTAGTGAATAATTCACAGTAGTTATAATTTCGCATTTTATTAGGCTAGCATCAAGAATGATTCAGAACAATTCTAATATGATATTTTATTTGATTCAAATGAAGAACAATTCATAATATAGTATTGTATTTGACTCGAAGTATAATTTAGAGATTTCAAAAAAGGTATAGTATTTGGCTCAAATGAGGAATACTTTAGTTTATTTCTGATATGGTATTGTATTTGGCTCAAATGACAAATCATCTAGAACATTTCTAATATGATGTTGTATTTGCCTGAAATGAAGTATAATTTCAAGTATGTCTAATATAATATATATTTGCACCAAATTTACAGCAATTCTACAACAATTCTAATCTGGTATTGTATTTTGCTCAAATAACAATTAACTGTAACCATTTCTAAAATGGTATTGCATTTGAATCAAATGAAGAACCATTTCGAGCGTTTCTGTTATGGTATTGCATCAGGCTCAAATGAAGAATGATTTAGAGCATTTCTAATATGGTAATTTATTTGGCTCAGATGAATAATACTTTAAAGCAATTAATAATATGGTATTGTATTTAGCTTAAATGACAAATAATTTCAAGGTTTTCTTATATAGTTTTACATTTGGCTAAAATGATAAATAATTACGAGCATGTCTAATATGGTATTGTATTTGGCTCATATGAAGAATAATTTAGAGCATTTTAATACGGTATTTTATTTTGTTCAATAGAAAATAATTTAAAGCATTTCTTATATGGTATTGTATTTAGCCCAAATGAAATATAATTTACATCAATTCTAATCTGGTATATTATTTGACTCAAATAAATAACACTTTAGAACATTTTAAATATGTTATTTTATTTGGCTAAATAAAGATTAATTTAAAACATTTCTCATGTGGATTTACATTTGGCTCAAATCAAGAATAATTTCGAGAATTTCTCATATGGTAATATACTTTTACAAATGATGAATGATTTAGACAATTTCTAATATTGTATCCAAATATAATTCACAGTATTTCTACTGTGTTGATGTATTTGGCTCAAATGAAAAATAATTTAGAGCATTTTATATGGTATCGTATCAGGCACAAATGAAAAAAATCTCATAATTTCTGATATGGTAATTTTATTTGGATAAAATGAAACATTCTAATACGGTAGATTATTGGCTCAGATAAAAACATAAAGAGCAATTATAATATGATATTTTATTCGGATCAAATCAAGAATAAGTCAGAGCATTTTTAATATGTTATTGTATTTGGCTAGAATAAACATTACTATAGAGCATTTCTAATATGGTATTTATTTGGCTCAAATGAAGACTAGTTAAGAACATTTATAGTATGGTATTTTATCTGGCTAAAATAAAGTATAATTTACAGAATTTCTAATATACTATTGTATTTAGCTCAAATGAAGAATAATTTCAAGCATTTCTCATATGATATTGTATTTGGCTCAGATAAAGAAGAGCATTTCTAATATGGTATTGTTTTTGGCTGAAATGAAGTATGATTTAGAGCATTTTTAATATCGTATTGTGTTTGGCTCAAATGAAGAATAATTTAGAATATTTCTAATATAGTATTCTATTTGACTCAAATGAAGAATAATTTTGAGTATTTTTGTAAGTGGCGGATTTTGGGCTGAAATAAAGAATAATTTTGAGTATTTTTGTAAGTGGCGGATTTTGGGCTGAAATAAAGAATAATTTTGAGCATTCTTTATGTGACAAAACAAGAACAATTTGGAGCATTTCTAACACGCTATTGTATTTGCCTCAAATCAAGAATAATTCAATCATTTCTAATATCGTATGGTATTTAGCTTAAATTTAGAATGATTTTGAGAATTTCGAACATGGTATTATATTTGTCGTGTGTATACTTTAATTTTTATGGTATTCTTATCCCGATTACTCTGAGCGGAGAGTTATGGCAAAAATATAGATCACTCAAGATTTAACCATGTGTAAATTGAACAGACAATCTACTATGGAAGAGCAAACGCATGTTCAAATTAGGCTTAAATTGCAACGAAATTTAATCAAAGTAATACAACGACATCGTGAGCAGGCACATTACATAGACATTTTGAGTCTGAATCTTGGTAACCGACACAAGCGAGTTAGGATCCTTATGATAACCAATGTTCAACATTAAAAGCATTCTTAATGGACACGTGAACAAAAGAATTGTACCGTGTTTCAATAGAAGATGATGACATCGTCTGAATAAGAAGAAGGTAAAAGTAAATGTGCGTCGTTATTATTGAAAATCGATGTTATCTGGATGAACTGAAGGAAATAAATCTCTAGAAGCAATGCCATTGTTTGGGCTTCAGTCTACTTAGAAACACTCAGTTTTATCATTCACGTGAAACCTGTGTCACTAAGTACAGCCTACTACACGTAAATCCTTTATGGCCACAATTCTATACGATGTCTACAACAATGCATCGTACCACACTGCAAAAAGTATCGCTGAAATCTATGCAAGTCCATAAAGTAAACTTTGCGTTTTTTTTTTATCGTATCACCACGAGCAAGGCGTTAATGCCACTGATGTGCAGGGGGATACATAAGAGTAAAAGACCAAACAGTTAGAAAGGAGCAAGATAAAGATGGGAATACAGGTGTGATGACAATTGCAAAGGTGGAGAGAAAGGAAAGGATATACGGGGTGGTGAAACAACTAGAGGTCAAGTGGTTAATAGATGAGTATTGACATTGCATTTAAATTCCTGGAGGTTGTAGCCGTCAGGAAAACAAGTAAATGGAAGCGAGTTCCACAGGCGGGAAGTGCGAGAGAAGAAGCTGAAGAAGTAGAATTGTCGTCTGCATTTGGTTAATCTAACTGTGAATGGGTGGGACCCAGTTGCTAATCTGGTTGCACGAGTAAAAACCTGTTGCAGAGCCACCAGCGACTTAAGTTCGTTGGTGCAGAAGCCATGAAAGTATTTATAGAACAGACAAAGGGAGGACACATCTCGTCGCTGGGGAAGTGGCTGTAGTCGAGCCGCTAAGTCGGTACCTAGCACATTACTGATTCTCCTTTGGAGCCTGTCAAGAACACTGAGATGGACAGTAAGGGAGCCTGACCATATATGGCAGCAGTATTCCATGCACGGTCGAATTACTGACTCACTTATGGCACCAAACTCTTCAGATCCTAATCTCGTTAGTCTCACAAGGTGACTTGTTGCTCCAACAGTTGCGATATTCAGAATATGCACGATATAATTGATAGCATTGAAGTATTTTGCTGTTTATGACAAACTACCGGAACCCAAAGAAATGGTAGAATTCTGTAATCTGGTAAGAGCTGTTCTACAATCACATAGAAGACCAATATCTTGTGAGGTAAATGCTTATCATATTTCGCACAACAGACAACATGCATAACTAAATATATATTTACGCAACACATCCATACCGAAAGAATACACACACACACACACACACACACACACACACACACACACACACACACACACACACACACACACACACACACACACATATGCGTATGCAGATCCACAAACAAATATATTTAGCATATCGGGCAGCAGATAATTTTCTAAACATATTGTTTAATATAACAGCCAATGAATATGTTTAATCATGAGCCGTTTTAAATATCGTATTTTGGCTTTAATTTTATATTGGTTTTACTACAGCCACGCTCTCTCGTAGACTTACCTGGTACATTTCTGGTCACATTTAAATTAAACAACATTTCTTAGAAAAACATAGCCATACAGGTAATATTTGATTTTAGTAGATAAGTCTATAATACCCACACATACACACAGGGAAAAACCCTCAGATATTGAAAACATTCTACATTAAATTAATGCAATCCACACACAATAAAGTCATATTTTAGTCTAGACAAAACACATTAGATTGCATTTAGGCATATACTCCAGTTAACATTTCGGTCACTCAAGCGGTGTGACGTCATAAAACCGAATTACAAATTTACAAACTGCGTCTGCCATTCGGTGACTGTTGTCGTCACATAGCAATGTTTTATGTCAGCACAAGATAATATTATCTTTGATAGTGGATGTCTTTATGTTAAGGTCTCTGTAATCATTCTGAAGGTGGCTCCTGTGAGCCGAAAGCTTAGAAAAAGCATAAAAACATATCCAAATGTTGGACAATTTTTGTCTTTATTTTCACCAGCAATTAAAGCTAAAATACGATGTTTATAACGGTTCATGGTTAAACATAATAGACACCTGTTTGTCCGTTATATTTAACTATATTGGTTTTGAAAAGCGAATATATATGTATGACAAAGTGCTGTTTTGTTATTTTGTTATTGCATTTAAATTGTCTGCGAACAAGTTGTTGTAAAAGCCATAACAGTAGTACATAAATAAGATAAAATATTGTTTTAAGAAATGCTATATTTATGGGTTATAGTGCTCAATACCAAGGAGAGAGCGTATGTAAATATAAAAGGGGACGTTGAGGTCAACACCTAGCGGCAACAATGTGTTTCATGTTTAAATGCATGTGTTTAAGCATAAAACAGACTTTTGCCTCTGGTTACAATCAGTATCTCGATTTTAGAGTTTCGTAGACGAATATTTTTTATAATTATTCCGTCCACTCGTCAGAAGATTTAAGCATTTAAAGAAAGAGAAAAAGAGAAAGACAGAGAAACAAAGAGAGTGACTTTTTGAATACATTGAGAATAGCGACACATAGTAATCTTGTTTCACTAGTCTATTCGCTAATTTATAGATATATCAATATACGTATGCATAATATCAATTTCAATATATACAAGATTTGGGGGGAATTCGACATTGAACAAAATTTACTTATCTAATACTCTGGTTCCACTACAACCTTCGAACTAATTTCATTGTCTATCAAAGTGTACAGCTGACCGCGCCGTTGACTCTAGATCAGAAGATATGTCTACTTTAGTTAGGCTGATTTTCATGAATAAAATTAGATTTATTTATATATTTGTATGATTTTATACCCGAGATTTGCTAGTTCTGTGTTATAAGAGATATTTCATTTGTATGTATAAACTGAATTCTTTTATATTCGGACAATAACGCAACTTTTTTCAAGTTTGTCGGCATTGAACTTAAAAGGTCATTCGTGTCTGTCAAGCAAAATAAAATTCTTCCGAAACAGTTGGCCAATTGTGCTTTCTCGCCGTCGAAGAGCTACATTCAAATGAAAATGTGTCACAAATGCTGTCCTTATTGGTTTTCTTTCTTTTTTATTAATAGAGTAAATAGGTCAAAGGTTACTTTTTCCCCCCTTTCCGATAATGAAAAATATTTTTTTTACCAGAAAGAAGCAAATAAACTCGAATGTCTGAGTAACCATTTATTGGTTAGTTCACTCTAAGATGGAAAACTGCGGTCAGTGAAACTGACAAAAATATCTTCTTTTCAGTATTAATAAATTAGATTTACATTGTCTAGACAGGTCTGATTGTTTTATTGACTTCTTTATGTAAACACATCGATATCAGATGACGTTAACAACATTTTAAGCATCATTAGATGGGCCGAACATAAGAATGCTTTCAATTATCTTCATATTTAATACCATTATTTTCAATCAAATCGTCGTAAAATTACCAGTTAAAAACGAGTAGTTGCATAAAGACTATGTACAATTTTATAAATGTTCAGACTTTCACAATGAGATTTTAAATCTCCATCGTTATTGGCATCTAATAGTTTCTAAAGTTTTTCTTTGCTTTTAGACGGAAGATGAACAGCATAGTTTTTAGTGTTGGATTTTATTAAGCAACTCTTGGCTAGCACATGATATTGTAAATATATATATATATTTTTTTTTTTTTTTTTAATCATTTCACCCCGAGCAAGGCAGAAACGCCACTGATGTGCAGGGGGTTACATAAATGTAAAGAGATTAATTACAAAAGAGTGAGGAGTACAAGCTAGTTAGAAAGGAACAATAGAAAGCTGAGAAAGCAGGTGCAATGACAGGTACATGGGTGGAGAGAAAGGGAAGGTTATACAGGGGAGGGGAGAGAGCTAGAGGCCAGTGGTTAGTAGGTGAGTATTAACTTTGCTTTAAATTTCTGGAGGTCGTAGCCGTCAGGAAAGCAAGAATACGGGAGTGAGTTCCACAGGCGGGAAGTGCGAGAGAGGAAGCTGCAGATATATATATGAACTGATTGAACACTATTTTCGTGCAATCACCGAAGTTAAACAACGTCAAGCAAAGTCGGTACTTAGAATTAGTGAATTCTTGTGCATACCAGGTGCTGTAGGCATGGTTGTGTGTGTGGTGTAATGAATAATTTCTTACTTTCTAATTTCAGAACTACAAACATCGTCGGCCTCGTTTTTAGTAAACATAAAAGCCTCAAGTAGAATCGTCAAGCATTCAATGAGGAAAATGCGAAAGCATTTAACATAGTCTAGGAAACCACAATAATCTTTAAATCGTTGGCAAGATACGAAGAGTAGAAAATCTGGTTTAAGGATATATCACAAAAAGCATTCTGAAAAAATATTAAGAGTAAAATGTATGAAATGTAAATTGGCAAAAAAGTAAATATTTGAAGAAACTGTTTTCTTGAATGTAAAACGGGAAGACAAAGCATTCCAAGATTGTTGGTTGGTTGGGTTGGTTAGTTGGTTAGTTGGGGTTGTTTGCCGACATATCAACATTTATGTGAATTATTCAATGAAGAAATAATTTGTACTTAATTTTATTTTATATTTTAGAGATATTAATGGCTTATTGATGCAAGTCAGATAATTGTGGAAGAAGAGATGGATTCATATTTTTCGCAAAAGTATATGGATGTGCGTTGTGGTGCAGTGGATATCGACTCGGAACGACAAATCAGTTGCTGAGTTCGAATTCCTGTTCAATTTCTTGCATTCATTTACGCACTACTACCCCTGGGAAAGGTATTAATCCGTCTCTTCCCTCCAGTTATGGTTTAAATAACAGGACAGATTGGGTTCTATAGCATTGGCCGGCAACCAGTCTACCACAGAAATCAATGGTAACCTACTGCTGGAAAATCATCTGCCTAGTTAGTCATGTCTATTTCGAGATATGATCGCCAAAGTGTGTATCACGTATGACACTTAACTGACTGATTGAATATAATAGTTGAAAACATGATTAAGGCTTCTACTGGGCATAAAATGGGGTTCAGTTTTATATTGTTATGAAGTAATAAACTGATCCCCCACAAATTACTACTTAATAATATAACACATCTCTTCCTATTTTAGCTATGAATCAAATAACAGGACAGATTGGGTTCTATAACCTTGGCTGGCAACTAGTCTACCGCTGAAACCAATGGCAACCTACTGCGGGTGAATATTCTGCCAAGTCAGTTATGTCTCTTTCGAGACATGATCGCCCAAAGCGTGTATCACGTATGGCACTTAATTGACTGATATGAGCGTAAGTGAATATAACGAACCCACCTAGAAATGGAACTCTGCTCTGAGATTTCACATTATGTTCTATTATCCATTACACCACAAGCACTACCAAGCTTACAGAAGCTGGTATTCCCAAGAGTTCACTAATCTAGATGCCGACCAAGCTCAACGTTGTTTAACACCGACGATCGTACGGAACCGGTATTTTAAGAGGATAAGTTCGTAAACCAGAATCCTATCAATGGTGGCTAAAGACAAAAAATATAAACCAACTCTCAATCAATTGTCAAAGCATATATCACAAAGAAGAAAGTGAAAATTAGGCCAAAAACTTCATGAAACATGATTATTCAAAAGTAGTTTTGAGTCATGAATGTAGAGGCATGTGGAATATATCTTGAGTGGGGGGGGGTCATTTAAAATGTGCGTACTTCATCAATATAAAAAATCAATACGACATAGAAGATAACAGTGAGTTGGAGAAATAACATTTTCCACCCGTAAAATCAAAGCTCTCTTCAAGGTTGATGATCGTGTCAAGATAAATGTAGATAAATTTGAACATGGTATTCTTTGATTAGTACACTTTTCAAAACAGAAGTTGAAGAGCGAATCCCTTCAGGTAAATGCATCTATTTTTCACATTGAATTGAATATGGTCATTTTCATCATAAACGTTTCAAACCTACCAAATACATAAACTGGAAATTACGCAAAATATTTTTCATATTGGTAGAAGGTACTTATGGATCATTTACAATAAATCTAGTAGAAGAGTTGAGAGAATTGGGCATAGAATATATGAGGCCAGATGTAGCTTTGCCTGACGCTACAAAATTCGACAAAACCAAAAGATTAATATAAAATCTTGTCATATTCTTAAATAGCTTCGACAGATCGATGAATCTCATAGATGGCATCAAACAGAAATATTTTTTGCAATGTATTTTTCTTCGAGATGAAGGGTTAGAGAGAAAGCGGGAGTGTTTACATTGACATGTGGAGGAAGATATTCATTAACCCTGAACTGGAATAGGCTAAGCTTGTGATCGGAAAAGCATCCTATTGGATTTTGATTCCTCAGATAAATGGTTCGTGGGAATTTCTGAACCGTAAGAAGTATGCAACCGCTTTTTTAGAGTAATGCTTTTTTTTAGATCAATGTTTTAAATTGGTTACACCAAATGAAACGGTTATCTTACTATGGAACCATACTTCTTCGAACCTCGGGGTCTGGCACCACAGAATCTAAAAGGAAAAGTATCAAATAACACAAAGTGTATAACTTGATGATTTCAACAACGGTGACAACTAAAATGTGTATCAGTTTTAACTTCGAAGAGAAAATAATGACTGATTCAGATTTTTCCTTTATATAATTCTTCAAACTAAAATGATTTGAAGAAAGTCTTCATCTATATCATTTACATTTTTCGCACTGTTTTCATTATCTTTACTGCTATGTTTACGACGTTTCGGCCGTTTTACACTCCGTTCTTCTTCAGGTGCTAGAAATTTCGAACCGAACTCTTTATTTTAATCGCTGGGGTATAGTATTCTTATTCTATATGCGATGCTATTTCCGGAAGACGTGTAGTTATATTCGTTTTAACATGAAATAAAAATGATATACCCCAGTGAAAGAAATTAAGGGCTCTGTTAGAAATTCTTAGACATTGTAGAAGGCTCGATCGTACAATAGCCAAAACGTCTTAGACATGGCAATAAAGATGAGAATAACAGTCTGAACAATGTAAATACTACGTTTCCATCTATATTAAAAATAGTGGAAAGAGAAATAACAGTTACATGACTGACTAACAGAAACCACTTTAAAATTGTTTTAAGTAATATAGTTTATGAACTTCAATCAAAAGCAGCACCGACCGCTTTGATAATGAATGCTATCTAATATCATATATCAGGAGTTTTATACGATCAGACCGAATCTTTTTTTTTAATATAAAAGAATACTTAAGTCTATAGCTTCTTTATTACATATATATCTTCCGGGTTTTTTATGTTAAAAAATGAGGAAGAGAAGTGAGCGTTTAATAGTTATACCTGTAGACATGTGTAAGAAAATAAATACCTACAACGGTCTTTATGTGATGTTAGGTTAGTTAGAAATCATGGCTAATTGCCGTGTATGGGCAACGATAACATCGGGGTAATAAGACACAAATTAACGTCGACGGAAGACAAATAAATACACCGTATATATTTAGGAAGCTGAGAATTCAAACAAAGAGATACAGAGTTCATTAAGGGGTTAGCTTTATTCCAAGCATCTGTAAAGGAAGGTTGTAATGGACAGAGAAAGAAACACAACACACACAGATATATACATAGGTATATACAAAAAAAATTATCGGTCTATCTCTATAGGCAACTAAACATTCTCGCCAAATCACGTTATTCATCTCGTAATATATGCTTCCCAAAGAAATAAACACGATATTTTTATACGTCGTAGTTGTATTTGTATTCTAGTAGGTGCACAGGAAAGACTTAATCAGCTTCGTATCGATTTTGTCCAAAGTTAACTTCTTCTCAAACCTTACCCACAGATGATTGGGTAATGAACAAGATGCATTTATCTTGGTAGATATTTGTTGATGATTGTCCGACCAGACGCTCCTTCAAACATTGCAAACTTTGACAGAGCAACAAATCCAATCCGAATTAGCTGATGATAACCTCCAGGTGACTGAGTCAACACGCCTTCCCGGACTAATTTTTGTAGCTGACATGAAGTGGAAAGAGTAGATTGTATCAATTGCTAAGTCTGCAGCTAAGAATGATTGTTCACTTTTTGGTGCTAAATAATTTTTTCTCGCCATAAATCATCTTACATATTTATTCGTCCTTACTTTGAATACTGCGGCCATATTTTGTCTGGTGTTCCTGTTTCATATTTAGAAATTCTTGGTAACATCCGAAGAAGAATCAGCAATATTATTTGTCCTAATCTGACATCCCGGCTTCAGTCACTTTCCCACCGTCGTAATATAGCATTCCTGTTCCTTTTCTATAAAGACTTTCTTCTAATTGTTCTGATGAACTTTCTTCTATGGTACCTAGAATTCATGAATTTATTCGCAGTAGTAAACTGGTGGCAATGTCTCATCAACTTACAGTAGAAATGACGAAATGTAAGCGTAAGTTCTATGCTAACAGTTTCTTCTATGGTATCTGTTGAACTCTCTACCAACTTCTTGCTTTTCAGTCAATTTTGATATTCAAAGATTTAAATGCAATGTCAATCGTCATCTTATGCATCAAGTCTTCTTATTCTTTTCTTGTTTGCTTTCCTTAATAGAAGATTTTTATAATAACACTAAGTAACCTACTACAACTTAGTGGCTTTATTGCCTTGTTTAGAGTGAAATTATAAAAATAGAAAAGAAACAGTAATAAAGAGTGCACGATAGTGTAAGCAACATAAATCGATATCATAATGACACCACATCATTTCGGTATTCTGAAAATTTCCAAAGATTTACTGAATAAAACGAAATATTTGTATGTCTAACATGTACACTACCGACCATAATTATTTGGCCATCCCAGTGTTTTAAAAAAAATGATGCATTTCATACTATTTTTAGTATTTATTGCCAAGCGAATAATTGTAAATGAAAATAGAATGATTCTTATTTAATATTGCGCAATAACATATGCATCAAATGAATTTATAAATATTTAATAATTACCTACATTGCAGTTTCATCAATGAAAGAATGAAGAAAATTTAGGCTGATTCGGACGATTTTTTTCTTTGCTTCTTTGCCTTGTAAAATTTTGCAAAGTAATAACAAAAGAACCATTCTATTTTCATTTGGCAATGAATACTCAAAATAGCATGAAATATATCATTTTAAAAAAAAAACTAGGGTTGCCTTATAATTATGGCCGGTAGTGTACATCTTAGACATAGACATATTTCTTTTAGTAGAGCAAAAACATTTTACTGCCATGCGTTTGCAGGGGGTTACATTGGAGGAAAGTTATGAGGGAGAGTGACAGGTTATAGGGAATGCCAGGATGTGGGTACGAGAAGGATGATAATACCGATGAGATTGGAGTGGACGGAGAAAGAAGCATGAGAGAGAGGATGCAAATTAGTGAGATAGGAGATGACTAATGACTTTACATTTAAATTGTGGAAGATTGTAGCTGTCGGGGAAGCAAGTAAATCGAAGTGAATTCCACAGGCTGGAAGTACAAAAAAGAAGCTGATGGAGTAGAATTTGCTATTACACTTTATTGAAAGAGTGGGACCTAGTTGCTAATCTTGTGGCTCGAGTAAATTCATATATAGAGGCACCATTGAGCTAAGTTCATCGGAACAGAAACCGTGAAAATATTTGTAGAAGAGACACAGTGAAGCAACATTGCGCCGGTGAGAAAGTGACTGTATCTGCGCTGCAAATTCGGGATCGATCACATTACAGATTCTCTGTTGGACTTTATCAAGGAACCCTGGGTAAATATCAGGAGCACCCGACCAGATATGGCAGCAGATGGTCGATTTTAATATGTGCAGGATTGTTTCATACAATAAATATCTGAGTAACTACATGTCAGTCTAAGCAAATGAAAGTAAACAAGTTTATTGTTGAGCAACATAATATTTGTTCATCAAAATTTGAATGTGAAATGCAAAAGGTATGTGTATTCAATGAAGGATTTCATTAGTTTTCAATATGCACACTGTGACACTGCGCATGTCAAATCGTTAGTTGATTTTCTGGAAATGCGCTGTAGTGTGTCTTGGACAACAATCTATAGGGCGGCAGTCATTCTCCCCTGGACGTCCTCTACGTTGAGATTACTCAAGTTTCTCTAGATTATCTATGCCTAATTACTTGTGTTTTTGCTTGTTCTTTTCCTTTACATCCTGCTGCTTGGAGTGCGTCATTCGTAAGCTTTTCCTTGCAACACGCCAAAATGCTGTTGAAGGTATCTTGGTTTTCAGACTTAATAAACTTATGGACTACCTGATGCTTTTCTTTCGCAATTATCTTTTTCGATATTATTGGTCGTCCAAATACTTTTGCATTGCACAGACAGCCTTTGTTTGGAATGCTTATGCTATGTCAAAATCTGCATTGCCGTCAGTGCATTTTTTGCAAATTCTTGCATATATTCTTATACCTGCTGAGAAAACAACAACAAAAAAAAGCATTAAACATAGAACCTTGAGTTGCTTCGACACATGCTGTCAAAATTTCGGATTATTTGAACGAGAATTGGTCTAGCTATTAAAATATGAAAGTGTATCAATTTTTCAGACGTCATACATTATTATCTGGTGATAATTCTTAACGTAAGTAAGAAAAACAAAAAAAAATGAAGGCGAAATTAGAAAACTCATATATTTGAAATAGATAAAAGCAAACAATGATAGATTGATTTTTTTTTAATCATATCACCCCGAGCAAGGCGGTAATGCCACTGATGTGCAGGGGGCTACGTAAGAGTGAAAAGATTGGAAACGAGAAAGCCAGAAACCACATCCTATACAGGGAACAAGGGATGAGCCTCTTCACCTGTTCAATAGACATGGGTGGAGTGTGAACCGGGCGATAGTTTAGTCTATCTACTCCAATTAAGTCTATCTACTCAAAAAAAAAAAAAAATAGATAACTCAATGTGAACAAACATGGGATATAGAGATAGATAGATAGATAGATAGATAGATAGATTTTTTAAATCATTTCAGCCCAAGCAAGGCAGTGCCGCCACTGATGTGCAGCGTGCTACTTAAGAGACTTAAAGTTTAGACAGGAAAAGAGTGAAGACAAATACGAACCAGCTACAATAGGTGAAAGAGAAAGGGCAAGAGAAGGATATGAACACAAGTGTGAAGGTAGAAAGAAAGGAAAAGAACGAGATAAACGGGCTGATGTAGAAAGGACTGGAGTTAAGTGGATAAGAGATGGGAATTGATAGTGCATTTAAATTCTTGGAGGTTATAGCCGCCAGGAAAGCACGTATATGGAAGAGAGTTCCACAGGCGGGAAGCGCAAGGAAAATAAGCTAATGGAGTAGAAATGTCGCCTGCATTTGATTGATCTAACTGTAAAATTTTGGGAATTGATGCCAGTATGGTTGTCCGAATAAATTCTTGTGGAGGGGGCACCTGTGAGCTAAGTTCTTCGGAGCAGAAGCCATGAAATTATTTGTAGAAGAGACAGAGGGAAGCCACATTCCGCCAATGAGGAAGTGGCTGGAGTCGAGCAGCCAGGTCGGGCCAATCACATTAAAGAATCTCTTTCGGAGCTTGTCGAGAACACTGAGATGAACAGCAGGCGCGCCTGACCAAATATAACAACAGTATTCCATAGATACATACAGACTTAGATAGATAGATAGATAGATAGATAGATAGATAGATAGAAACAGAAACAGACTGAGATTGATAGATTGATGTGCATATAAATTGATAATATTTGAACAGATTGAAAGATAGATCACAACCGACTGATATAGGTAGCTAGATAGATAGACAGAAAGAGGAAGACAGAGAAATTTTAACAGTTTGAAATAGATGAATGAATAAATAAACTGGTCTTAAGTGATTGAAAGAAATAGACATATAGATAGATATATAGATAGATAGATAAATATGGAAGACGATAATACGCCGAGTGGAATAAATAATTCATGAAATGTCTGAGACAGAATTTTTAGTTTTATCAGAATATAAAATACGATATGAAGGTTGAGAAAATTTTCAGAGAAATTTTCAATGTAAATTTTAAAATGATGACGGTAAATAATGAAAATATTATTGCTGACAAATTTCAGTAGAAAAAAGAAAGGAATAATGAATGAATGAGGAAGAAATATGAGGTAGAGAAGTGAGTGATTTAGATATATAACGTGAGTTGTTATACATGACAAACAGTGGAGGAGAAAATGAAAGGGAGCATAAAATAAAAATAATAGGAGAAGTAATAGTGGTAGGTACAGTATATAGAGGGAGTAAAAATTCTGGTTAGATATAGGTGGGGCTAGAGAAATATCAACGGTCAGAAAACAGATAGATGAAATCAATTTCTACTTTAAAAGTCAATATCGGTTAACACACTGAATAATGGAATATATAATCTACTGATATATATATATATATATATATATATATATATATATATATATATATATATATGCGCATCATTCATTCAGCCCAGAAGTAGAATCGCCAACTGACGCCAATTCGGTCGGGTTTCAATCCTGGGTTAAGGGCAATCGGAGACTAATCGTACTGATCAGCTCTAATGCAGCAAAACAGATCTGTCTGTGGATGAATATATATATATATATATATATATATATATATATATATATATATATATTGTAACTCCAAGAATATATCAGTCAGTCAGTTAAGTGCCATACGTGATACACGCTTGGGCGATCATATCTCGAAAGAGACATGACTGACTGTGCAGAAGATTATCCCGCAGTAGGTTGCCATTGCTTTCTGTGGTAGACTGGTTGCCGACCAAGGCTATAGAACCCAATCTGTCCTGCTATTTAACCCATAACTGGAAGGAAGAGACGGATTACTACCTTTCCCAAGGGTATTTGTGCGTAAGTGAATACACTGGATTCAACTGGAATTCTAACTCGGCTCCGCGATTTCTCGTTCCGAGCCGATATCCACTGTACCACAACGCACATATGGTATAAAAGTAGTAGTTTCTTAGCAAATATTAGTTCTGTTCAATTTAAAAAAATATTGTCACCTCTTGAATACTTTCAGCATTTTTTAATTACAAATGTTTATCAAAACAATGTTACTTAAATCCACTAATCTAGACAATTTGGTAAGGATTAAATTCTCTTGCTAAGGCAAAAGATTTTTGCTTAGGTTTAGGCTCAAGTTTTATATTAGGACATTTAATTTCCTCCCTTCATTCATTTGAATGTTCTCACTAGTTTTCTCTTCAATGAGCTTCGAGTGACAGAGATTTTTTAAAATTCTCAAAACCATTTTAAAAGTTTTTATCGCTTCCAGCATTAGCATGTTCTTGACATCATCAACCTTTCGTCAAATCTTAAATTTTTGAATCTCGCTACAGGCGATTTTCATAGTATTTCCAGTGTATCATTTTAAAATGTGGAAGTAATGCACATTTTTTGAATGTTTACAATCTCTTGGAAAAACATTGTGATATTTTCGTATTTGTTATTTTATTTTTAACGTCTTTTCTGATAACACAACTCAGTCTGGAAGATTTCATTTTCTGTGTTCAAACACAGCTGCTTTAATTTTTGTCTTGTCAGGATCTTCAAATACATGAATATTTTAAATTTTTCTTTAGTAAAGCCTTTTTTTTGTTCATGTCTTTTGTTGCAATATTTGAAACTAGAGTCGTTTGTGTAGTTCCAAGTAATTTGTCATTATTATTATTATTATTATTATTATTATTATTATTATTATTATTATTCACAGATGCAGTTTTCAGTAATAGTTTTCGGTGAATTAAAGAGGAGATAAAATATTCTCTTTTGCTGTTCTCGCTGTTTTCAATAGTTCTGTCGTTAGCGGATGGTTCCAAAATTTCTTTTTGATATTCTGTTACACCTGATCTGTTTCTAGGCACTTAAAGATCGTTACAATGATCCAATGCAATTTTCTTGCATTGTGTTGAATAGACGCCTTGATTTTTGTTTTATTTTTACAGTGAATAATATTTAACAGTCTGTGCATTCCAGAGAATTAATAATGAAAATATATTCATCGGTGAGGTTCGGACATGCTCCCGATTTTATAGTCTTCTTCTTCTTGTGCCTTGTCCTTTCAGGACGTGGGGGATCATGACCTTCCACGTATCCCTATCTCTCGTGGCTCTTAGCAAGCTTTCTCCTGTGATATCTGGCAACGCCCGTTCTGTCATCCACCTGCTCAGGCCCTTCAAATCCGTTATCCGCTGCTTTCCCTTGTCTCTTTATCCCTCTATCTGACCTGTTTGTATCAGGTTCTCTAATCCTTCCTTCCTCATTGCATGTCCCATTTGTCTCTTTCTGGTGCTCAATATTAACTTCCTTTTCGTTTCCATTCTTTCAAACAACTCATCATTGCTCACATACTCGTTCCATGATATCCGCAGCATCCTTTTGTAGAACCACATTTCAGCTGCTTCATATAGCAATCTAGTACTCTCGTCTTTGTTTCTAGTTAAAGTTTCCTGTCTTTTAATATTTTACTCAGATTCTGGAACGCGTCCTTCGCCATGCCAATTCGCTTTCGGATCTCTGAGTCGCACTTTCCTTCTTCTGTTGGAACACTTCCCAGGTATTTAATTTTTTTTTTAAATCTGAAAAGGAACGTGAATGTGAATATTTCTTAAAAGGGTCACCAATGTTTTCTGAGCTATGAAGGTCTCTGCAACCAAATAAGCTAAAGAACCTAACATCAGAGAGCAGTTCTCTCTACAAACGTGGAAGCAGGCGGACGTTACATTCTTCATTGTTATACTCTCTAATTCACAGGCTGTTAGGTATAATTTATCTAAATTATTTATAAATGGAACGCTGTCTCTGTGTGTGTGTGTGTGTGTGTGTGTGTGTGTGCGTTACCTATAGACACCGAAACGGCTGAACCGATTTTCTTGAAAATTTACACAGTTGTAATATAAGCGTCTGCGAGTGTTGTTAGCTAGGTTTTGTGTCCAGGTACCCCCGATAAATATAAAAAAATCATAATAAAAAATCGGGTTATAGAAGGATTGGTCCGATTCTAATCAAATTTGATACACTCATAGACAAAGACATAAGAAACGATATTCAGAAGTTTCAAAGTTGCAGTTCTTACAATAGTGCAGAAACTCGATTATATATATATATATATATATATATATATAAAAGGCAAGATGTTTGTGTGTGTGTCTGTTTATGAAGATTTTCCCGCAGTAGGTTGGGCAGAAGATTTTCCCGCAGTAGGTTGCCATTGCTTTCTACGGTAGACTAGTTGCCAGCCAACTATTATTTAACCCATAACTGGAGAGAAGCCAACTATTATTTAACCCATAACTGGAGGGAAGAGACGGATTAATACCTTTCCCAATGGTAGTTGTGTGCAAGAGAATGCAACGAATTTAACTGGAATTCGAGCTCGTCACCTCGATTTGTTGTTCCGAATCGATATTCATTGCACCACAACGCACATGTAGACAACGGAAATCATTTCCGAAAGCCGAGAAGTGCGTTAGATAAACCACTAGCATATAATTTGTTGTTATTATTTACAATAGTAAAATATTGCTGCCACTCAAGTATTGCGCTAAAGATTCGTGATGTCGAGGTAACAAAAAATAAAGCTTTATCGTGACAGTATTTACAGAAAAACTACAAGGAATCTATGACACAGTAGTACGTATGTTACCGAAATCGCGACAACAGATTAGGAATAATGACATTTCAGATTTATCATTGATTTATTTCAAGAATCTCTAGATACAGAGTAGAAACATTAGGACCAGATATTGCAGCAAAATCGATGCAGCGATGAATGGTAAATTTATAAAGTTGTAACTGGATAACAAATTACTAAGTCAAAATATATATATATATATATATATATATATATATATATATATATATATATATATATGAGCAATCCACATAAAAGCCTGTTTTGCTGTATCACAGATCCTCAGTGTAGATAGATGTCCACTTGCCTTCCGGCAGAGATCGAAATTCGACCGATTTGGTATCAGTCGGAGTCGCTAACCCCCTAATCCATACGCACGCAAAATCAGAGAGGGTAATTTCAGAGTGCTACATATCAGTGGTGAATGCACATGCTAGACACCGAAAGAACTCAATTCATTGCTGAAGAGTTATGCATATATCACAGAGGTGGTAACTGTTTTTATCAAATTTTTCTCTCTAGAGTGCTCAATCCTAACGAGAGCATAATCTATCTATCTATCTATCTATCTATCTATCTATCTATCTATCTATCTATCTATCTATAGGAAAACCTACTAAAAAGTTGTAATTTTAAAAATGGATTTTTTGACAGTATTTATTTATTTCTATTATCATATATATAATAACTGAAATAAATAAATACTGTCAAAAAATACACTTTTAAACTTACAACTTTTTAGTAGTTTTTCCTATACATATTATGACAGTATACGTGGCTCATCATTATGATATATATATATATATATATATATATATATATATATATATATATATATTCTAAGCTATAGAATCAGAGAAGTTAAATTTTAGCGTGTTATATATAAGCAGTGTATAAACACGCCAGTGAGTGAAAGAAATCAATAATTCATTACTGAAGAATTATGCATTTATCTTCGAAGTGGTAACTGTTTTTTACTCTCTAGAGTGCTCAATCGTAATATATGTCTGCCATATTTTTTGCATGGTTCTTTATATGTTTCTACTTTTGTAAATACTAAACCCTTCATTCCTGTAGCCATCTGCATATTTTGATTAATTCACTCCTGTCACCAATCCACTTATTTTTATACAGTTCAGATGACTATTCTGTCAGATATAAGATAAAAGAAAATTGAAAAATATATTCCAAATAATTCATTGTCAGTTCAGAAGGCGACATTTTTAATACGATTCCAACTTGCGAGGAATGTCATGTGAACTGCGCATTTTTAGCGGCAAAGATGGCGGTTATTGTTCAAATAATGCTGAATAATTAATAATTGCGCATAATTTTATAAGGATAGATTTTTTTGTTTTTACGAAACCGGTTGCAGATTCTAAGAGTAATACTCAACCAGGGAAGTATGCAGATTTCTGATTACATTTTCGGAAATCCTGCCCACAACTTACAACATATGACGCCAATATTTATCAAATTTATGAACCTTAACTCGTCTAATCTTTTAGCCATCGTTTCTCAAAATATAATAAATAATGATGAATATCCAATGATTGGCTTTATTTCAAAAAGTAATTCACTACCTTTAAAATGCTTTTGATTACTGATTTGGACAGTACAGTAAAATATGTTATTTCCTTTTATTCTCCTGTTTTTGTAAACAGCTTGAGTGCTGTTCAGACCCATTTTATGAAATAGAGATATTATTTTCAAATAAGGCTCATTAAAAACGCGAGGTTCTATAACTTACACGTAACATTGTTTTTAAATTCTGGACTACTTCATTTACTGTTTTTGGTAGGGTGTTTGTCAATGGAGTTTTCCGCAAACGTGTATGCAAAAGACACTGTCTTTATTAGCGCTTGAGTCGGTGCTTGTAAAACATTCAACCATTGGACGCCCTCCCTCTCTCTTAATACTTTGTTTAGCTTTTAGAATGCGTACTTGGCCATGTCAATAGGATTTTGGATCTCATTGTCACACTTTCTATCCTCTGTTAGAACACTTTTCGGGTATTTGAATGTGTGTACCGACTTTAGTGTCCTTGACTTGTAATTGGAGTTTCGGCGCCCTTTTTTTCCTCTCTATGTATTCAGTTTCCGGCTAGTGAATATTTATTCCTTTCTTCTTGCTTTACTTTGCTACCTTCTGTAGAAGGTCTTGCATCTTCCTTTCTAGTTCTGCTATCACCACCGTGTTATCTGCTTATCGTATATTGTTAAGATTCGCTAATGGCGAAACTTTCCAAAACTTCTAGTTTTCTAATGATATCTACACAGTATAGGTTGAATAAAATCTTTTTCTTACCCAACTACTATTTTTATATATCTTTTGAACTCATTTTCTGTCTGTATACAGGCGGTTTGCCGCCAGTATACGTTCTTAATTATTGTAATGTTTTTCCCGAAAATATCAAGGTTACTGCGTAGCATTAACAAGATTTTGTGGTGTACTTTATGTAATATACAGAAAACATGTACACCTCCTTCTGCATTTTATAATGCCCTTTCTGATAACATTCTGTTCCTTGTTCCAGTGTCCATGCTGAAGCCGCATTGTCTTGTCTCACCTCTATTCTGATTCTCCTGAGTGTTCTATTCATCGAAATCCTGATGATGAGTTTTGTTGCGTGGCTCGTTAATCTGATTATTCAGAGGAGTTCGTACTTGTTTGCAACTGTTTTTTAAACCATGCTATGAAAATCGATCTGCTTATGCCTTCCGGTATATCGCCATTGTCGTAGATTTCATTTATTATTTCTGTAATTTTTTCTATGTATAAATCTAAGCTGCCAACATCTATTACAATTTTGTCTAGTCCATAGGTTTATATTCGGTTTGGCCAGTCCAGCTTCTGTCTCGATTTTTAATATTATCGGTCCATCGGTATTTCTGTGTATTGTAGTTTGCTCCCTTTAATCGTGGAAGCAATTTCCTGTATATTCGTTCCATCGCTGAAGTATTTTTCTTTATCTAATGAGATTCTATGCGTCCCGTTGATGAGAATGTCCTTTGTCCCATTAGTTTCCTCATTTTCTATGCATATTTTTTTATTTGAGATAACCAGTACTTCTATTTCTGCACATATTTCTTTCGCCTGACTGTATTTGTTCCTTTTTTTTCCTTGTGTAATTTCCTGCATTCAATTGAATGTCCTGGCATTTTTTTTCTGTTTTCTTTGCCTCGTGACAAGAATCTTGTTTGTGATCAACTCATCTTTTCTTCCTGCATCCATTGTCTTTTGGGATGAGGTTTGCTGATGTCAATAAAGCTTCTCTTGGGCGTGCTGTTTCGAGTTTCCTTTTTCAAGTTTTTCTTCAAATTTATTTACATTGTATATTTTTCCTGCAAGTTCACGTCGTCCAAAAGTCAGTTGTATTGCAATTCGGCTGTTGTGTTAAGATTCTTCAATTTTGCGGTAGTTACTTCCGCAGTCGGCCCTTGGATAGGTTTTGAAGTGAATAACTGCATTCCTGAATCTCTCGTAGATAGTTATGTAGTCGATTTGCTTTTTCGTTTCACTTCAATGGCATTTGAATGTCCATAGTTAGCATGGATGGTCTTGTTGCGAAGCTTAAAAATGATAATAATAATATGATAGTGTTATTACTTGGTCATTACTTGGTCATTACTTGGTCATTTGCTTTACATCATTGGACAAATATTTCTCCGTGGGCATTGCGGTTACCAAGATCGAACTTACAAATTATTTCCCCTTTCCTCTCTTTGTCATTCTTTGGCGTTCAGGCAAACAATGATAATTCTAATTTCTTGAGATTTATACTTTATATTTAAGAATGTTTGTGAAAAGTAACATCTTGATGATGATGTATTTCTCCATTTTCCCTATTGACAAAATTGAAGGGTTTAGAGCAAGACATTACACTGGGATATCGGAAATGTCAGAAGGAGGGTGATAGACGGGTAAGGGTACCGAGAATAAGGGGTGGTTTGATGTTGAGAGTGTTTGAGAGAATAGATGCAAGTTAGTGTGTTAGGAGGTGTCTATTGACCTTACATTTAAACTCCTGGAGATTGTAGCTGTCGGGGAAACAGTCATGTGGAAAGGAATTCCACAGGCGTGAAGTGCGAGAAAAGAAGCTGTTGGAGTAGAAATTACAGTTACATCTTATCTGTTTCACTGTAAAAGTGTGGGACCTAGTTGCTAATCTAGTATCTCGTGTAAAGTCGTACCTAGGTGGCACCAATGGCATAAGTTCATCGGAGGAGAAGCCGTGAAAATACTTAGAGGCACAGGGAAGCTACGTCACGCCGGTGAGAGATTGGTTGCAGCCGGTCCGCCAAGTCAGGATCGATCACGTTACAGATTCTCTGTTGTATTTTGTCAAGAAGCCCAAGGAGAGTAGCAGGGGCACCTGACCAGATGTGGCAGCAGTATTTAATACACGGGCGGATGGTAGATTTATATATGTGCAGGATAGATTCAGACGGGAAAAATTTACGGGCCTTGCACAGAGAACCAACCTTCATAGCAGCGAACTTAGCAAAGGATTCGATATAGTCATTCCATTTGACGTCCGCAGAGAGTGTAAGGCCAAGGAGGCGTAGTGTTTTACTCTCAGGGAGGCAAGTTTGTTTCATGCTAATGGGAGGTAGGTACGATTGTCTATGATGGTCAATTGCTAACAGCTTCGTTTTGGAAGCATTGAAATTCACGAGCCATTTCCTACCGCAGTCCACTACGGATTGGAGGTCCTTTTCAAGCTCGGCAGCGAGGTTCGCTTTGTCGCCCACACCGGGTATTTGGTACAAAAAGTAATGGAGCCAGTAGATTCGTTACCCTGACAAACTCTATAATTCACCGAACATTCCAACGGTTGATCTATTTTACGAAAGCGTTTTTGATTTTTTCGGAACACCACTTTAACTTCCGGTTCTATTCTGTTTAAATTTATGCGGCGATTGAGGTGAGTGGCTCCTCTATAAATTTTTGCTGATCCTAGATCTTACTCAATCCTTTCGTTAGGAAAGACAGTATGCAGTCTTCTTCATTATATGTGGCGTTGAAGTAGAATATGGTTGAAATCTGGAGGGATTTTATCATCTGTACCTGTTCTAGATTTAATGTCCAGCGGTTGTTCGATGACTTGCTCTTGCCATTTATTAAGGTAGAACTATTGGCTATTAACTTGGATTTGTTTGCTGATATTCCTCCACTGATTTTGTTGGTTGTATTTCTAAGCAAGAGCATATTGTTTGTTGCCAGAAGAATACTTGATGAGACAATAAACTGCTTTTATCAAAAAGAAGAAAAAAAGAAACTGGTATGATCATTACCCAGACCTGGCTACAGAGATAGGACCTGTAACGATTTTATGGGACTTTAGAACAGAAAGAACAATCAAAGCTAATCGCCCAGTCATTGTGATCAGGGACCATGAAAACATACAAAAAACATTCATATTAACGTGGCAGTCCATGCAAATTGTAATGTACCTTTGAAGACCTTCAAAAAACTATCAATATAAAATGATCTTGAATTGGACATCTAAATAATGAGGCACATGAAGAGATCAATAATTCCAGCTGAAGGTGGGGCCCTCGTATTGATTGCAAAAGTTTCTGATAGACTCGTTGAAGGGATTCCTGATCGCCCATGCCATAAAGAGATACAAAAATTTGTACTCACAAGTGCAGCTCACACATGCGAAAAGCTCTATTATATAAAATATGTGTGATCTTATCATATTTTTTACAAAATTGATCAGTGGAAAATGTCATGAAACGATTTCTGATATTAGGCTTCTGGAAAGAAATACGTATACAACAAATATCAAAGGAAATACCAACAACAACAACAAACAACAACAGCAACAACAACAACAACAATAATAATAATATTAATAATAATAATAATAATAATAATAATAATAAATAGAATGACATAGAGAATAACGTGTTTTCCAAGCTCTTGAATATCTAACGTTTTATTCCATTTTTAAAAACGTAAATATGAATAATTTTTTTGATTTTTACTACTATGTAAAAGTAAATATAAATTTTTCTTCTTCTTGTTTAATTTATCTGTTTCTTCTTGAATGATTCTCATTGATTAATAAAACTAGTTTTCTTATCTATATTATTCATATATCCCTTAGAAAGACTACGATATTAGTTGTCGGTATTTCTAAAAGATTTTTTTAAACTACGATATTTTTTCTTAGGAAAAAAACAATATCAAAAATATAATAAAAAAACAAAAAAAAACAATACGGTAAAATTTCTACGATATACTCTCTTAAAAACACGACGCTTTTTTAGTTGTTGATAATGTTATCTGGGACAATTTTAATAATTTGGACGGATTTAATGGATACATAACTGAATATACAGATTGGTAAAAAATAACTGAACGAATCAATACAGTTTATATATATATATATATATATATATATATATATATATATAATGTTATGCAAACAAATAAGTTATCATTAAATCTGTTTTTAATATACTCAGATAAGCAGTATCATTGCTTTTCTTTAAATTGATCAATAAAACAAATATATTATATTTTTCCAAATTTATTATTTTGCTTAATTTTATTATTTTAAAAAAATAAAGAAATAAAAATTATGATTTTTAAGTTTCAAAGTAGTGATAAACTTTACAAAACGAATGTTAACTTATTCTTTTTTCATTAATTTTTGGGTCAATTATTTTCGTTACAAGGACTACAGATAATAGCAACGATAACACTATAAATCTCTATTTAAATTCGTCCATGTTTATTCGTGTCATTTCTTTTGGATTTTAACAGAATACAAATAAAATTCAAATTAAAACTTTTATTTTCTATGAATAACAAAACCAAAAAGATCTTCAGTTTTGGATTCAATCAGTAACGAAATAACAATTAATTGAATAACAATAAACAAAAACAATTAATTGAATAACAATAAACAAAAACAATTAAATGAAAGTGAATAAGTTTAATTCCTTACTTACTCAGAGAATCACGAGTGCTTTTATTTTCTTGAAAAAACTTGAATTCTCGTAGTTTAGCGGCTCGCGTTCAAGTTCAGTGTAAGTTAGTTACACCTTTTTTGTTCGATTTTTATTTCTGGATTACCAAGAACAAGTTGTGTCGAACAAATTGTGGCTTAAAACAGAATTCGGTGTGTACAATGTCGAACCAATATTGACAGTTTTCATGCAGTTCTTTTGGGGTCCTCAAGTGTCCTTGAGATTTTTCGTCGCCTAGTTTTTGTTGCGTTTTGGGGGCAGAAGTAAAGACACAAGTAGGGAGCAGAGTTAAATATACTAAAGACAGTAGTACAAACATATTGCAATGGGTGATTATTAGTGTGACTTTTAGTCCGGCTGTCAGAGTTATCTGGTGGGATAAATTCCGCTCTCACTCTCTACAAGTAGAACTGTTGCTTATATATAGCTTGGGAGAAATCACGTGTAATAGTGTTATGTTACCATAACACCTATCAACTAAAGAAAAAATAAAGTATACAATACAACTGAAAGTTCAAAGAATAAGACGTGATGAATAAAGATCAATATTTTAAAGACAGAACAAAACTTTTCAAACCAATGCAAATAAATTTTATAGAGAAATAGGTAAACTAAGCAGTCTCCACCTCCAAATAATGGCTTGCTTAACGAAGAATAAGATTGGATTATGTAAGAGATGAAACGGATGAAAAATAAACCAAAACAATTATAGGCTGGAATCACAGAAAAAAGATGTTGAATATGCACTGAAAAAAACAAAAAAAACAAAAAAAACAACTGGAAATCACCAGAAATAGATAAAATTCCTTATTTTAGACTAAATTATTTTTGTGGATCCAGAATAGATTCGGAAGACAACTCAAACTCGGAAATTAGCGAAACATATATTAAACTGAAAACAAATACAAGATTGTTACACGGCATTCTGACTGCCAAGTATTAGACTGGGGTGACTCAACCCAATTCAACTCCACCGCGAGAAGCATAGTCTCCCTGTATTCATAATAACGGGAAGAACTCGTTATAGTTAAAAAAAAGGATAGATCCCATAACAATTATTTAAATACAGAACACAAAACATTAGCGAAAGAACTAAAGAAATGGTTGATTATCCTACAAAAATTCCGACATGGATAACCAACTGAACTACCTTTCTTCGGCTCAAGAATCGTGACACAAATATCCCGAAAAACTAAAGACCAATTACATGTTTTCCTACAACTTACAAACTATTGTCATCTATTTTGACAAAACAATCATATTTCTTCTTAGAAAGAAATGACATACTGCCGCTTAAACAAAAAAGAGTACAAACGTGGCTCTTACGGATGTAAAGACCAATTTCTTATTAATAGGATGATCTTGGAAAACAGCTTCATTGCAAAGAAAAAATCTTAGTACTGCCTGGATAGTTTATCGTAAGGCATTCGATAGTGTACAACATTTATGGATCTTCAAATCTTTAGATATATACAAGGTATCAGCCGTTGTTATTAATTTTCTCAAACAATGTATATTGATATAGAAATCAACACTTTACATTAATTATATTAAGAGAAACAGTTCAAATAATCATCAATAATGGAATATTTCAAGTTGAAACTTTTTCTCTCCTACTATTTTTATATCAAAAATAGTATTAACCAGACTACTTAACAAGACGAAATGAGGTTATAAAATAGCTTAAAAGATAAAAAGCTGTTTTACTTGGATGACAGAGTTATATGCAAGGAATGACAATACGATAGAGGGTCTTCTGCAAACTGTAAAATGTTTCAATGATGACATCGGAATTAAATTCAATTTAGATAAATGTGTTAAAGCCACTATTTTATAAGGATCACTACAAAAATCTTCTATTAGCTTGCGTCTGTTTAAAAAATTAAATATTTAGAGCAAGAAGAAGCTTATAAGCATATAGATGTAAATTGGTCTGAAAGAAATAGTGCGTAGAGACTGCTGTAGAAGGTTATGTATGATATAAAACTACACTACCGTCCATAATTACTAGTTAACACCAGTGTTTTGAAAAAATGAGGTATTTCATACTATGTTTTAGTATTTATTGCCAAGCGGATAATTGCAAATGAAAAAAGAAAATTATTTTGTTAATATTGCACAATAACCTCTGCATCAAATGAATTTATAAATATTTAATAATTACCAATATTGCAGTTTCATCAATGAAAGAATGAAGCAAATTTAGGATGATTTGGAAGAGTTCATCTTTGCTTTCTTGCCTTGTAAACTTTTTGCAAAGTAATAATAATAAAAGAACCCTTCTATTTTCATTTGAGAATAAATACTAAGAATAGCATAAAATACATAATTTCTTTAAAAAAACTGGTTGCCTAACAGTTATGACCGGTAGTGTACATTGAATTCTCAGTCCAGAAATATGGCCATTAATAACATTGCTATCACAGTGGTTTAATGTAGTTTCATCATTTAACTGGACTCTAAATGATATCATTGTGGGAGACAGTCTATACATATCCCGTAAACAATATAGAAGAGGTTTATAAAGCTAGAAGTTTCATACAAGACAACAAGTACTGGCATAATAGCATACATAAAATAGGACTGGATGATACAACTAGTCAAACAACATGAAAGCAGAAATAAAATATAGTCAATAATGGAAAAAAGCAATAAATAAAACAAGGCATACATTTAGTAGATTCTGTAAGAAACCAAAACAAAACCCATGAACCAGCAGTTGCAGCATTAAAGATAAAGATCTTGAACAATCCCGATGTTGATAAAGTTAATTCTCATCGATGATTACAAGCATCTGGATTAAAGTCTAAAACTGAAGGCATTATTTTTGCAGCGGAAGACCAAAGACTTTTTCTTAGAAACATTCAGGAAAATATCCTACATGTGGATCCAAAATGCAGGTTCTAGGATAAATACTAAGAGATAATAGACTATATAATCTCAGGAATCTCTGTACTTGCCTTAAACGAATATAAAACTCGTCACCATAGTGTGAGACAGTATTTACACTGGACAATAATGCAAACACTTTAAAATTATGTAAACAATCACTGGTATTAATGTCACTCATCAACGGTTACAGAAATGAAAGATGTCACCATTCTGTGGGATTACACCTTCTAAACAGACAGCAAAATAGTGTCAAATATTCCGGACAACATTGTAAAAAATCGAAAAGAAATAAAAAAAAAACTTGCCTATTAATGTATATGGCTTATCCAGCGGATTGTAACATGGTAAACAAGGAATTAATAACCTGTCAAAATATAAAGACCTGGTAATTGAAATAGAAAAAAATGTAAAAATTCAATACAAGAATCGTACCAGTGATAGTAGGCGCACTTGGAATGATAAAAAAAAAATGGAACAAAAAAACACATTGAAAAAGTTCCTGGAAACCCCAGCTTAAGAGATATACAAAAAATTGTCTTGTTAAGTACAGCCCACACATTAACAGAACTTTGTCTATCTAACGCTAAGGATATTATAGCGATAGAAAAAACATGAAATTTAGCCATAATACCACATTGCGACCTAAGGCCTTGCCGCAGACTTGGTAGGTAGTGCGACCATAGCAGAAATTATGACAAAAAATGACGAAATAATAATTATATAGGAACATTTTCAGTCAGTTAAGTGCCATACACTATTTGGGCGATCATGTCTCGATTGAAAGATGACTAACTGAGCAGAAGAGTATCCCGCAGTAGGTAGCCATTACATTCTATGGTAGAATGGTTGCCAGCCAAGGCTATAGAACCGAATCAGTACTGTTATTTAACAAATAACTGGAGGGAAGAGACAGGTTAATAACTTTCGTAACGGTATTTGTGCGAAAGTGAATGCAAAGTTCTGGAATTCGAATTCCTTGCATTCACTTACGCATAAATACCGTTGGTAAAGGTATTAATACAAATCACTTTATTTTGCATTAAGTTCACATTTATTCTTTATAATGTTTTTCTCGCTAAATACCTAAGAGCCGAAGACATATATATATATATATATATATATATATATATATATATATATATATATATATAACGTAAGTACATAAATAAAATAAATTAATCATCTGCGATAGCCATGTGATATATATATATATCTGTGATACAGCGAAACAGGCTTGTATGTGGATGACTAATATGTATATATATATTTATATATATATATATAAGTACATAAATAAAATAAATTATTCATCTGCGATAGCCATGTGATAGGCTGTTGGACATTTTCTTCATGATAATGACAATGATGGTAATAATATTAATATTAATAATAATAATAATAATATTAATATAAGGATGATGATATTGATTACATAAATTTTCTATCTTGGGTTCAATGTGCTGAGATCAGCCATATTGTCGGAACACAACTTCGAAAAAGTAATTGACCTCTAAAGTTAGCTAGGTCATCTGCCTCTGAGGAGAAAAACGACAGGGAAAAAATTGTGTGACCTCGGGACCTTACTCACAATGGCCTACCGTGAGGGACCATAGTATATAAATAATTGGTTTAAAGGATACGTACAAAAACACGCATGCCGCACTTCACCTTCAAAATTCACTGGGATACGTCTGCGGGCGTCTACTCGTATCTACAAAAGTCACAGAAAATGTAAATATTCACTCGTGAAGATAAAATAACACACGTAGACACACACGCACGCACACACACACATACACACACACACACACACACACATATATATATATATACAGAATTAGCAAGCGAATTGTGGAAAAACTATAATTATTTGAATAAAAATTAATATTCGACGCCAAATATCAGTGCATTGTCAGAAAGACAATTTGCATGTATAACTTAAAAAGGAAAAACATATGCAATACAACAATACCCCGCAGTAGGTTCGGCTTTGATGAGGTTTCGAGACTGATTCCATTCTCTTTGATGGGCCTTCGAGAGTGAATCTATTCTTGGTACTGTTGTTGCTTATCCATGCTGGCCATCACGTCCACGTGAGTAAACTCTTATAAGACCTATCATGATTCTGCCGGTTGGTTTTCATTTCGACGACGTCCCAGACGTATTAATCCAGAGGATTTTTATCAGTGTTATGAGACTATTTTTTAGGAACCAATTGGTCTCCGTGAAAGAGAACAGAATCCTGCTGGAATAAGTCGGCGTCCTTAGACCAGGCACTAGATTTAGGCTGCTGTGTCCATCAAATCGATGTAGACGATGGTATTGGCACGTATTTCAGGTCGTAGTTTATTTCCTGAAACTGTTGGACAAACTCAGGAGTCTTTCCGTTTGTTACTGGCGACTCATTCCTAGCCTAAGGTTTCGAGATTTTTCATGAACTTTAACATGTGAGGGGTTGGTTGTCTCCAAGTTGCTAATGATACGAGCGTTGTGTGATTTTTCATTTCCTATGTCAGATCTGATGGTGGCGTGTTGTTAAGTTTGAAAGATTAATGAGAATTGTGCATGCCACCTTACGTTACGCTAGATCGTTTCCCATTTAACAGTTTCTCTATCTATCTATCTATCTATCTATCTATCTATCTATCTATCTGTCTATTTACTGTTGAGCAATGATAGTGTTTGGAGCCATGATTATAGTTTTTTTCGGTAGTTTTACTGGTATAAGTCATTTATCAGTTATTTTTATCGTATACTGCTCGATATCTGAGTGAAGACAAAGTTTTGATAGATCCTTTGCACTATCTATCTATCTATCTATCTATCTATCTATCTATCTATATAGCTATTTGTCTGTGTGTGTGTGTGTGTGTGTGTGTGTGTGTGTGTGTGTGTGTGTGTGTGAATGGAACGTTAATTTTTATTTAACTTGAGCACACAGAACTGGCAGGATACGAAATCTCATCCCATGATATTCGAAAAAGTCTCGTTTAATCTCTTTTTGCCTAAAAATATAAAGGGTATATATATATATATATATGTGTGTGTGTGTGTGTGTGTGTGTGTGTGTGTGTGTGTGTGTGTGTGTGTGTTTGAACGTGTAGAATCGTATCAGAAAGAGAGATGGTGATAAATGGACACATATTTCTGGCCTTTTTTTTTCAAACTGATTTTGAAAATTGACCGTCTTGCCCCATCATATTTTCTCTGCACAGTTGAGGCTGCTTTTTTTTTTCAAAATAAGCCAAAATATCTAAGTGTTATTGCTTCTCTTATCTTTAGAAAGTTTTGTCCTTCATTCTGTTTTGAAGACGTCAAATATAACACATTCCAGCGAAACACAATGTTAAAAAGATTTTTCATTTTCATTATATCCATACGCAGTGGTTATCGGCTCCGAACGAGAAACCGGATAACCGAGTTCGTTTTCCAGTTGAATTTTTTCATTCAGACCCAAATACCATAGAGAAAGTTATTAATCCGTCCCTCCTCTCTCCAGCTATGGATTAAATAGCAGAACAGATTAGGTTCTATAACGTTGGCTGGAAAACAGTCTACCGAAGAAAGTAATGGTAACGTACTTCGAGAAAGAATTTCTCCAGTCATCATGTCTCGAAAGAGACATGTTCTCCCAAAGTTGTACGGCACTCAACTGACTTATATATATATATATATATATATATATATATATATATGTGTGTGTGTGTGTGTGTGTGTGTGTGTGTGTGTGTGCGCGTGTGTGTGTGTGTGAGTGTGTGTGTGTGGGTGTGTGTATGTGTATATGTGCGTATATATTTGTGTCACTTTTTTGCGTTGTCTGAAATGAAACTTCGTAGAAGAGAAAACGAATGCAATAAATTAAACAATATTATAAATTAAAAGGGAATTTTTTAAAAGTTTAACTGAAGAGAAAATCGATACGAAAAAGGAGTCAAATATTTATAATAGTAATAATCGACTTACGATATAATCCGTTTTCGGTAGAGAAATAAGAAAAATTTGAATTTTATTTCTTAATTGAAAAAATATTTTTAAAACATTTAACTAAAATTTACTATCTCTGTAAATTATCTAATCATTTCATTTCTTTGATAAAAAATCAATTAAGTTTTTTTGCATATTTTCATATACATTATTTTGATTAATTTCTCACTTAATACGTAATATATTCGCATTTCTCTTTAATTCTACTCTAAGCTTCACTAAAATGATCTTTATTGATTCTCAAATCGAAGAATCAATGAAGGAAAAAAAAAGTTTCTATGAGAGTTTATATTTTCCGACAAGAAATGCTTTACCAACGATTTGCTCAACTGACACAATTATTATTGAATTTTTAAATTAATATAGCGGGATAAAATGTAATTGTTAAGCTAAGCATAGTCTGGCATAAGGACAGATGAGGCTATTGAGATTTGCACAAATAATTTATAAAGAAAAACGTTCTTTGCTATATGTCGCACAATATCTAAGAGAAAATTTAAAGAAGCTTGAAAAAAGTCTAATAGATTTACATTAAAAATAATCGATTTTTACTGAAAAGTAACTTCAAATCATAAGTGCTTTTTTTCTCATGAAAAATGAACTATATATATATATATATATATAGACTAGGTGATGCAGAAAAGTTCATGACTAGACACACTTATATATTCTGCTATTTAGTCAATTAAATACTGTTTTGGGGAACTGATTCAGCCAAAGAACACCTTGTTTATATGTAGAAAAGAGAAAATAAAAATTATGGAATCAAGCACGTCTTTCCTCGCAATCTTATCCAAGGGTTTCTACTTGTAGAATCTAATAACTAATGAGAAAACATTCCTTACTAGCAGTATAGCCCGGCGTTGCTCAGGTGTAATGAAAGCTTTTATATATATATTATCGATTTTCTGCACTATTGTAAGAACTGCAACCTTGAAACTTCTGAATATAGTTTCTTATGTTTTGTCTATGAGTGTATCAAATTTAAAATCGGACCACTCCTTCTATAACCAGATTTTATCGATTATCGATTTTCGATATTTATCGGGGGTACCTCGACACAAAACCTAGCTAAGAACACTCGCAGCCGCTTATAGTACAACTGTGTAAATTTTCAAGAAAATCGGTTCAGCCGTCTCGGAGTCTATAGGTAACGGATACGCACACACAGACAAAGTTCCAATTATGAATAAATTTAGATATTTCGTCGATCGTTCGGCACTGTTACATAGAAAATTGATTTTGTTGTAATATTTTGAATTTGTATTACATATTTTGAATTTGTATTCCATATTTCTATTAGGTAAAGTAATGTAAAAAAATGGACTACTTAACACATTATTTTCATTTTAATTTCAATCACTTTCTCTCGCAGCCAGACAATCATTCTACAAATTTTAAAATCTTTCAAAATGCAGCTTCTCACAAATTATATGATAATATTTCGACTAATAGTTATCATATCTTAAAAAATTAACATGAAACAAATTAAGCTTCAATGTAAAATACAAGATTAAAAAAATGTACCAGTATCTTGCCTCGTTTAAGGCAAGGTCAAGTAGAACTTTGTTTATTTGAGACCGTTCTGATAACGAACAGAAAATCACACCGGATCGGACAGTGCTTCCTCCTTCCAAGGGGAGGTGCAAATTCGAATCCTGGTGTTGGACAAATTTTCTTTACTAATGTTTTCTTGATTACGCATATCTATAGACGAAATTAAAAGAAAAAACTCAGATACGAGTATCAAGTAAAAATAAGGTTTGAAGTTCAAAAACATATCAGATTAAAAAAAACAAACATTTCTTTTAAAAATCCATCGCAGTTTATTGCTTTATAGGTTACTTTTAACGTATTAGATTAGACGCTGTGTTTAATTTTAAACAGTGTATATTCGTCTACCGTCTGTCCACTTCATTATTACGTGTGGTCGCAGTTGAGCAAGAAAGAAAGAACATCAAAGATGAACCAAAGGCATGGATTATGAAAGCATTTACCATTTAAACAAGGAGTCTGTCCAGAAGAGTTGAAGGAGATTCAGTGGTCGTCTGGAGACTGCAGTCAAAGCCAAAGGCGATTTTAGTGAAGAAATTCACTCATTATGATTACAGGATATTTTTCTGTAAATTTGATAATTATATTTGCTAAAAAGAGATTTTAGTGCATCATATTCACACACACACACACACACACACACACACACACATGTATATATACATTTCTAATTTGAAATATATATATATATATATATAGTGGCTCTTAAATTTTAAAGCTTCTAAAACGAAACTCCTATCTGTCAAGCATCACAGGCAATTTCTCCTGCCTACCGTAAGTATGGACCAAGCAAGTTTCCCTGGAAGCAATACACTGCCCCTCCTCGACCTTAACCTATCTTCCGAACACAAATAGAATCACTACACTGAATCAATATCTTAATCCACTGCTAGAAAATTTGGGTAATTGTGTCGTGTCAAATAGTTTTTTTTCCGCCTGAATCCATTTTTCACATATACAAATCAACCATCCGACCGTTCATGGAACACTGTTGTCATATCTGGTTAGGCGCCCCTGCTGTTCCTCTCCGAAGGAGAATCTAACGTAATTGATCCCGACCTTGCAACACGACCCCAACCACTTTCTCATCGGCGGGACGTGGCCTCCCTCTGTCTCTTCTAAAACTATTTTATGGCTTCTGCTCTGATGGACTAAGTTCACTGGTTTCCCCTACACAAGAATTTACTCAGGCAACCAGATTAGCATCCCACCCTTTTACAGTTAGATCAACCAAAGGCAGGTGACAAATCTTTACTAGCTTCTTTTCTCGCACTTTCCGCCTGTGGAACTCTCTTCCATATACTTGCTTTCCTGACGGCTACAACTTCCAGGAATTGAAATGCAAAGTCAATTCCCATCTCTTATCCAATTAACTCCAACCCTTTCTACATCACCCCGTGTTTTCTTGTCTTTTTTTCTTTCTATCGCCCTCAACTTTCTCTCAACTGTCTTCACTCTTGTGTTTGCATCCTTCTCTTGCCCTTTTTATTTCACACCATGTAGCTGGTTCGTCACTCTCCTCTTTCCTAAAACTTTAACCCTCTTATGTAGCCCCCTCTCACATCAGAGCGGTACACCCTTGCTTGGGTGAAATGATTAATATATATATATATATATATATATATATGTGAGTGTGTGTATGTGTGTGTGTGTGTGTTTTGCGTGTGTGTATAAGGTGAACTTACATATATATATAAATGTGTATTGAAGCTATATATGTAAGTAAAAGGGATTTGTATGTATGCATATTTACACAAGATCTACGAAGTATATAGATGTCTGTCATTGACAATATATAATACATATATATATATATATATATATATATATATATATATATATATATAATAAGAGAGAGCGAGAAAGAGAAAGAGATATCTACTCAGCATAAACGTTCATAGTTTTATGACGGCATATCTGTCCAGAATTCATTAATCTCTACAAAACTTTATGTATAGTTCCAAATATAGTGGGAATATAGATGAGAAATTATACACTCGTTTATATCCCTAGGCATGCACACACACACACACACACACACACACACACACACACACACACACATACATACATATATATATATATATATATATATATATATATATATATATATATAATTTGTAAGACATACCGTAGGTTCCAAGCAGGATATGTCTGCATTCATTTGCCTAGGGATGTTATCTTTTTACGTTTATTGAACTGAATGCCTGCGTACAGCATACGACGGCGGTGCAGAATGAATTTGTGTGAAAGAAAATGGATTGAATAAAACATGTAATGTCGGCCTAAGTGAGTTGACCCCGCTGTCCGAACATAGACGTGAGATGCACGCAGACAGTTTAAAGTTCTCTTGAACTTCGAGGCTTTTCACTATTTTCCTATAAAAATGACAGCCTTTTATAGATTCTAGTTGGCTAAGTGGTTACGCTATAGGAATTGAATCCTGAGGGTCCATGATAAAATCTGACATTATATGAACTTATTTTTCACATTTGTTTTACTAATCATTAAATCGTGGGTATAAATTTTAAATCATGGAGTGTATATCTCCATGTTCAAAATTTTTATTTAGTAATATTTATTATACAAAAAACAATAAAGCTTCAGTAAGAATAGTAAATATATAGAAATGCTTACAACTATGACCGGTGAATATTTGGGAGTGCAAGATAAGAAATTTAGTCACAGGAAATGTCAATGGGGTAAAACATCTGGTAATTTATTTGCAGAAAAAGATGCTGAGAAATTAAATTAGCACAAAAAGGTCAAACAATTTTATTCATGAAAGAAGTGAATTTAAAGTGGAAAAAAGACTCGGAAAATTTAAATGAGAAAAGACGGAACGGCGAATTTCAACGAGCAAAAGGTTTGTGAAATTTAAAAAAGAAAAACTTAATTGAAGATAGAATGCCTAGCTAATGTAAATGATGAAAGAAGATCTGAAGAATTTAAATGAGAAAAGAAAGTTCGGCGAATTTAATTGAGGAATGAAGCCCTGGGACTTTTAAAGGAGGAGAAAAAACTCGGGTATTATAATTGAAGAAAGAACGCCCAAGAAATTTAAATGAAGAAAGATCACCCGGGGAATTTCAACGAAGCAAAAAAGACCTGGTAATTTAAATATTTAAAAGAAGGTTAGGGTAATTTAAATAATGAATAAAGGCCCGATTAATTTAAATGAGCAATCAACACCGGGTACTTATTGCTAGTTTCTTCTAAAGAGGGAAACACGGGTTCGCTCCCTACTGAAGGACACATTTTCTTTGCTAAGATTTCTTGAAACGTGAGGGCCGATAAACGTTATACATCTTACATGATAAAAAAACTCTATTCAAATGGAATGTGTCCACTATAATAACGTTTACAAGAGGTATAGCGCAATTCATTTTAGAAAAGTTGTGGTGCAATGGATAACGACTCGGAATGAGAAATCTGGGATCCGAGTTCGAATTCCAGTTGAATTCCTCGCATTCACTTACGCGCAAATACTCTTGGGAAAGGTATTAATCCGTCTCTTACCTCAAGTTATGGGTTAAATAACAGGACAGATTGGGTTCTATAGCCTTGCGGAATAACTAAACTACCGCAGAAAGTAATGGCTACCTTCTACGGGATAATCTTCTGCCCAGTCAGTCATGTCCCTTTCGAGACATGATCATCCAAGCGTATATCACGTATGGCACTTAACTGACTGACTGTTATAAATTAACAGATACTCAGAGAATAAAAGATTCTTGTCTTGAATAATCTCCTGTATTCTCTAGGCTCGGTTTATATCATGTGTTGGGCATATACACTGGCCGGTTACACCAAGATTGCAGACTTGCCGCCAAAAATGAATGAAAAGCACCTGACATTATTTATAGATGGATCGTATATACCATACGATGAGCAAGATTTTGGTTTGTTTTGAAAAAAAAAGAGTGACTAGGAAATTTTTTTTATATTTACTAGCAGTATGGTCCGGCGTTGCACGCATGTAATGAAAGCTTTAAACTAATCCATGGTCCTGGAGCTCAGACTCAGCACAAAAGACTAAAAAGCAATCGTTGTTTCAAGTTAAAGTGAAACCGTTGACTGAAAGAAAAATGAATGGAAGTAAGTCAAATTTTGATTTCCTGGTATCGATATCAAATAAATTTATTTCGTCCTAAACTGAATTTTGAAATCTAAATAAGTCAACTGAGTAAATGGTATCATGTCTGAGAGTAAGAACTACAATTATACCCGCTTATAGCCAAATCCGAAGCAAAAACTAAAATAAAAGGGCTGAAAAAAATACAGACATACAGGCAGATAAACAGACACACACACAAACATCTTGCAGTTTATATATATATATATATATATATATATATATATATAGATAGATAGATAGATAGATAGATAGATATTATCGATTTTCTTCACGATTGTAAGAACTGCAACTTTGAAACTTCTGAATATCGTTTCTTATGTCTTTTTCTATGAGTGTATCAAATTTGAGTAAAATCGGACCACTCCTTCTATAACCCGATTTTTTCAATTATCGATTTTCGATATTTATCGGGGGTACCGCGACACAAAACCTAGCTAAGAACACTCGCAGACGCGTATAGTACAACTGTGCGAATTTTCAAGAATATCGGTTCAGCTGTTTCGAGGTTTATAGATAACAGACAAACACACACAGACACACGCACACACGCATACACACATAGAGACAAATTTCCATTTATAATTAAGTTTAGATTAGGCCCTAGTCTGAAACCACACATATAATAATTGTAAATAAAACTGTTCCATCAGAATTTGGTCGAATTTAAACTAGGACAGAAAACAAGGATTTAATGTTTATTATGGATACTTCAAAAGGCAGACTGTAAATAAAAAATAACTTTTTAATAAATTTATGAGTAGATCCAGAGAAAAAAAATGACCCGGCAAAATTAAAAGAGGAAAATAGGCTAGCGGAATTTAAATGAGGAAAGAAAACCCGATGAGGTAATTAAAAAAAGATGCTACGGCTAATTTAAACGGGGAAAGAGACCGGGAGAATAGAAATATTTAAAAACAGATTGGGCAATTTAAACGACGAATAGAGTTTTGAGTTACTTAAATGAGGAAAGAAGCCGCAGGTAATTTAATTGACGATATAATCACGAATGACGCAATATTTTTCAAGGTCAAACAAATTTCATCATACTCCCCGGAAATGGATTCATATTGCTGCACACCATTACAAATGAACTAATCTGAGGAAAAAATAGAAATCAATTACACCCTGTCACTCCATTGGGTCTAAAACTTGCAGTATGTTAAAAGAAACGTAACAAAAGCAGCTATTTCAGTTAATTTGCACAGGATGTATATATGTTATAAACTCAAAGAGCAATGAATATAAAGAGTGCACGGGCACACGAAAATATATGAACGATTCCGTATTCATATGAAAATTAGAAGAATGCACATATATCCACGCACTTATATGGCATTAACACATCACTCAATAATTCCAAGGCCTGACATATAGATGGCACCACTAATTAAAAAAATCATATGATTTTTATGAGGTACTAACCTTCTGAGAACCCTAGAAGTTATGCCAGGATTCGTCATCGGAGGCCACAATTTAAACAACCTAAGATACGCAGATGATAAAGTGCTGATAGCAGACACCGAAAAGAAACTACAAGACCTCCTACAGAAGTTAATATCTTTTTTTTACTGTAGGTGTTTTATTTGCACCTTTCAATTGCCAGTAGTATTTAGAAAGTGAAGTTGACTTAATTTAGATTTATTTGTTAAAGGATATCTAATATTGATACAATCGTGATCTAAGGTGTATTTAATAATTCCAGTACAGTGTTTGATGAAAGTAGAATATTCTGTTATGGATTTATTTTGTAAGGCATCTATTTTGCAGATATAGATTTTGCCATGGAAGATTCTGACCTAGCATATGCGGAAAGAAGTGTCATATTAAACTTCAAACAATCGTTCTCATCCACAACAATGAATGGTGAACCAAGACAAATTGAAAAGACCTATTCGACATTACTTGGCCATCATTGGATTCTGAAGAATCATCGGATCTTGTAAGTGCAATCTAACTGTGCATAATGATGTTGATCTAGCTGACATTGGCATATATAGAAACCAATTTATAAATCCATCGGTGATATTTTATTTCGTGAATATTGGAAATATTCAGCTCATCAGTTCGAATGTTTTTGCAAAAATGAATGGCATTAAATTATACAGACGGAATGAATTGTAGGGAGAAGAAATAAAAAATTCAGAGAGAGAGAGAGAGAGAGAGAGAGAGAGAGAGAGAGAGAGCGCGCTAATATATAAGGAAAGAAGTATCAAATGTATAAAGCTTATAGGACAATAACATGGCAATGGATTTAAATAAGCTTAGGACAATATTTTTAAATGTAGGACAGAAAATTTAAGGACATTATAAATTCTCCTTAGGGAGTTATTTTGCTTATATATATATATATATATATATATATATATATATTAATTAAGAATATATATATATATATATTAAGAATATATATATATATATATATATATATATATTAAGTTAAAGAATGTAAAAAAATAACCATAATTGTGTTTTTATTTCGATTGTTTCAAGGTTGTATTACGTATATTTATTCCCTGTGTTGTACTACATGATAATTTCTATTTGCGAAAAAGTTAGTAAATGGATTAAAAAATACTTTTTAAGCACACAGTAACCAGAGTTATCAAAACATAGGTTCGTGTAATGTGCTTGTTCTGTTCAAAAAACTGTAATACTCGACCCTTCTGCGATCTCTCTCTCTCTCTCTCTCTCTCTCTCTCTCTCTCTATCTATCTATCTATCTATCTATCTATGATAAAATATACTTTCATGTATGCTATATTTATGGGCTAAAGTGTCCAATATCACGGATAGAGTGTTTGTAAATATTAAAGTGGATACTGAAGGCAACACACAGACGTGACAGATTGCTTCACACTATACGCAATCGTCAGGCTATGAATATTGTATTTTTGCTTAAATATTTATATATACGAGCCAATGAGCTATTTTAGGTAGACTATTGTATTAATATAACAGTTATTTAGGTGTAAGTTAACGATTGTGTTTGGAAATATTTTAAGGGCCACCAATGGGGAATAACTTTGAATCCGAATAAAGATGAAGTTGTTTTCCTATTTACAATATTGTTTGTTAATTCAACAATTACTCTCACTCAGAAAAAACAAACGCATACACACACACACACACACACACACACACACACACACACACACACACACCCACATATATATATATATATATATATATATATTAGTCATCACATACAAGCCCGTTTCGCTGTATCACAGCTCCTCAGTGTGGCTAAACATATCCACTTGCTTCTGGCCAGGATCGAAACCGGATTTGGTGTCAGTTGGAGTCTCTACTCCATAAGCCATCGGCACATGGAGTCAAAGAAGGGAAATTTTAAGGTCTTGTATATAAGCAGTGTATAAAGACGCCAGTCACCGAGAGAACTCAATGCATTTCTGAAGAGTCACGCATTATATTTCGATAATATATTTTGGCAACAATCTCCCTCTTTTAGATGTATTCATTAAAAATGTCAGACATGGTATTATCATTAATTCTTTTATATAATTTTTCATGTGTTCGTATAATTTTTTTCCTTTCGAAACTCAAATTATATAAGAATTCTCCAAAGGTTTTGTATTTTCGTCTTTAATTTTAGCCATTGTCAAGAATTAATTTTGTTTTACTTGATAATAAATACATAATAGCATCATCCACATGGAAAAGAAGATTAAAACTAATGGAGACATTACTAATAAAAAGAGAAATCCTACACTTAATAACACCAATTATGAACATGGTAAAAATGTACTTACAGTGTTCAGAACTTAAAATGCACCAGACTCAATATGCATAAACTTCACACATGTTTTTTTTATAAGTAAAACAAAATTAATTCTTGATAATGGCTAAAAGTAGAGACAAAAACGCTAGAAAGTGCAAAAGATCTGAAAATTTTTTTTATATGATTAGAGTTCCGAAAAGGACAAAACGTACAAAATTAAAAATTATATCAGAAACTTAATATTTTGTCTGTATTTTTAAATATATATATATATATAAGCTCAAACTTATTTAATATTGATAAGTTGCTAATGATGTGATCCTGGTTATATCCTTCTTACTTAATTGTGTGATTTTTGAGAGACAGCAAGAATTTAGTCTATAACATATTTGTGTGTTTGTGTGCGTGTGTGTGTGTGTCTGTGTGAGTGTGTTGAAGCAGTTTTTTACTGAAAATAGCCGATTGTTTGACCTACATTACTACGTTCTCAAAAACTCTGAATTAAAGCATTACTGGTATTCAAATTGACTAGGAGGGAACAAAAAGTATAAATCTGCATTTTACATAAACTTATTGGAACACTTTCCTCGTCTGAACATCTTAAAAAGTTATTTGTCTCGTTAGCAATAAGTACTATTATGTCTAATATGCCCGAGAGCTTATCGATTGCAATAAACACACGAAAACTAGAAGACTGTGAACTATTACCATTAAATACTTCTGAGAATTTATCTCGATCCTCGGATTTCTAAGCATGCAAATCGATAAAACTACTAATAAAAACACTCTTTCCGTGTTTGTCTATATTGCTGAGATGACGTAGTATATAAACTGTTTACACCATTCGGACTATTGTCCTCATCTTTGTTGCCATTTGTACAACGTTTCGGTCGTTGTACGCTTCGGCCTTCTTCAGGTGTTAGGAATTTCGAACCGAAAGCTTTATTAAGATCACTGGGGTATATCATTCTCGCGTGATGCCTCTTTTGGTAGTCATGAGTTATCATCTGTTACTGTAGATACTTGTTCTCCACTGCTGTATCTTGGTATTGAACTCGCAACACTTTGGATCAAGTCACTGGAATTAACCAACCACCATATCCAAGAACAACTGAATTTCTTTGTAGTTTCCATTGGCAATATCTATTATTTCAACTCATCCTATGTGGGCGATGATCCCCTTTCTCCCTCTAAATGTGGTCAGCTACGTCTGATTTTTCTATCTCCTCTCGTGTTACGGCCTTTACAATGTTCTTGTATTCTTACCTTAAGGGGGCGGCCTCTCTATTCTTTTATATTTCTTTCCACAACACATTTTTTCCACAACTTCTATGTTTGTCGGAGTTGTCATGTACCCTAGATAATTACTCTGCAACGAAACTATTATCTTCGGCTATAGGTTACTTAATAAGATATATATATATATATATATACAACTAAATTTCGATTATCTCCCCAAAATGTTTTCAGTAGAAAAATATTTTCTGGCTTTAAATGAACTGCAAAATATTGAAAAGCTGTAAATGAAAAATGAATCAATCGTTTTCTTCTTGATGTCATTTTGTTTCACGAGGTGGACTATAGAGGCTATAGAGTACTTCCAATATTTTGTATCTCAATCGTATAAGCATTCCACTCTCCTTTCTGCCATCTATTTATACAAGCTCATTAGATAAAGTGCACGATACTATGTTCTACCCAATTTATTTTAGTATGTCCTACGAGATCCTCTACGATGACTATGTTTAGCATGTCTCAGAAAGTGACACATAAGCTAATTGAAAATATATCAGTCTTTTAAGAGCCATGCGTGACATGCTTGGGCAATCATGTCTCGAAATAGACATGACTGACTGGGCAGATGATTATCCTGCAGTAGGTTGCTATTGCTATCTGAGGTAGACTGGTTGCCAGCCAAGGCTATCGGACCCAATCTGTCCTGTTATTTAACACATAACTGGAGGGATGAGACGGATTAGTACCTTTTCCAAGGGTATTTTCGCGTAAGTGAATGCAATGAATTCAACGGGAATTCGAACTCGGCTCTCCGAATTTTTGTTCCGAGCCGATATCCACTGCACCACAACGCACATCCTTGATAATATATAGCTGTTTCTTAAACTTTCCTTTTTAATACTTTGATTTTGGATATTATCATTCACTATTACAGTTGTCTTTAGACAACTCACTCATAACTGAATCTACGAAATCAACCAGCAATGGTATACTGAAAAGTTCTCCGGTCAACCATGAGGAATAATCGTCAACCACGAAATTCATATGCAGTTCAATATAATAAATAAACTTGTCAATAAGCAATAAATAAATATCTTTTCTCAATCTTTTACCGCTCAAAAATTCCGAGATATGAATGTAGATATTTTCGTATTAAAATGAAAGGGAATTAATTTATACCCGAATATGATGTTTTCATTTCTTAAGCTGATATTTAAATTGAGATGCTTTTTCTTGGGAAAACTATTCTCATCTGAGTAAAGAATGTATATCTGAATCGTTTAATATACAACAAATAAAATATAATTCTAATTAAATATGTTTTTTTGTTTTAAACGTATTTATATATAATGTAAATTTTAGCTGGGAACCAATAATCTCTCTCTCTCTCTCTCTCTCTCTCTCTCTTTGTATTGAATGAAGAATAACTTTTGGTTTGTTATACATTGTGAAAATGTTTAATATAGGCCCTCAAATATGAACCGAAGGAAAATTAAATACAAAAATAAATACTTTTTCAAAGACAAAGGAAAAAATAATTACTAACCTCTTATTCAAAAATATTTTATATTTAAGAAACATTTTGTATATGTACATAATATCCACTTTAGTCTTATTAAACGAAAGATGTTTGCGCTTTAAAAACACAAACCTTGATAAAGGTTTTCCAATTGAGTATATTTAATATTATATTTAATATTATAAATTATTTAATAACCATATTTATCAGATACTATTATGTTTATCACTATTATGTTTATCACATTTCCGATTTATAATAAATCATTTATTTACCATATTTATAAGATGATATCATATTTTTCTATACTTTTAAATAAGGTATTGTAATTATTTACACCATTTACATTGTTCGGGGTGTTGTTTTCATTTTGTTCCCATATTCACGTCATTTCGGCCGTTGTACGCTCTGGTGATAACTTTCTTTAAGTGATTGGAATTTTGAAATGAAACCTTTATTTACTTTACGGAGTAGATTGATCTAGATACCTTTATCCACTGTGCTATGTGCCCTTGAAGACATCATTATATGAACTTTTGCGACTTATAAACCTAATGTCTCGCTATAGATTTTTACCAAAGCTCATATTACAATTTTGTTTTTTGTAATTGTTTTACTCTAGCATTCCGTATTACTGGATTTCATATTGCATTAATTGCTACGCTTGGTCGAATTAGAAGAATTCTGTGGCATAGCATTCTTTCAGTTTTCCTATTTTCCAGCGATATTTCATATCTATTATTTCAACTTGATCTCACAGGATCAGTGACCTCCATTTTCCCTTTATATGAAAAATATATATTGTCATAAGGTGTTCTTGCAGGCTTATATTAGGGGAGTGGCCCGTTTCTGCTTTATATTCATTCTGCATCAGCATGGGAAGAATTGCACCCAATCCTTAGTTATATCCTCAAGGACAAATGGCTCAGAGCTCTGCTGTCCATTTGATGCAATATTCAGGACGTTTCGGTCATTGTACACCCTGACCTTCTTCAGGATACATAGCCCAGTGGATAACAGCGTTGTTTGAATCAAGTTACTTCACCCAAATAGTTGTGAGTTCAATACCTGGCTACAGTATAGGTAGTTGGGGAGTTGAGTTAAATAAAGATAATTGATACCGTCAGATGGCATGTCTCATGAAATTAGAAACAATATACTCCTGAGAATAAAATAAAAGTTTCAGTTTAAAATCTCAATCACTTGAAGAAGTCCGGAGATTCCACGGGCCGGGCTTCGTCGTATGGCAACAAAGATGAGAACTACAGTCCGAACAATTGTAAATAGTATCCTTTAACAATGTTATAACTTAGGAGAAGCAGCTCATGCCCAAACGCCGAAACAATGTAAAATAAAGATCCGTGTTATCGTTCAGGTTCATTAACTATGCATTTACTTGCATCGCTTAACGCTTATACCGGACTAAAATACTGGTCAATATTGTAATTAGTAAAAACAGGGCATACAAACGAAAATTAACAATCAGTCTCTTCGACAGTTTTCCTAATTAAATATTCATTTGCTCCAGGTTAAAATGACACAGACCTACACCTGTGAAGAATCAATGAATGTCTGATTTCTGAAGCAAATATATTACAAAATAAACAGACTTTTGCTCTACAGTATATTTCCTTCATATATATTTACCAACGACAGCTAATATTTACACAAGACTGCAACTGTAGCAAGCAAAGTATTGATTTACATTTTTTTTTACTGTTAGTCTCTTTATACAAGCTACAAGAGTCGCCCAATATAAATATTTACTCAAGGAGACTTTTGTATTCGTAAGTTGGATCCAGTGTCTTGACCCAAAGTATTGTGTGTTCAATACCTGGCTAGAGTAGACATGAGAAGAAAATAATAGAGAGTGGAATTAAAATAAGAAAACTGATACTGAGAATCTGGAAGATGCATGCTCCAAGGAACTAGAGCAATCAACCCCGGTTAACTAAATAATGAGATCAGTTCGAAATTCTAATCAACTGAAGAAGTTCAGAGTTTACAACGGTCGAAACGTCGTGAATATGGTAACGAACATAAGAACAGTCTGACCAATGCAAATAGTGAATATAATGATTTTCTAAGCTATTTTAGATGTGGAACAAGATCAAAGTAATGGGCACTCAGTGAGGATCGAACTCACTACGAAGTTGAAATGGTCCAAGCGAGACAAGCGTGTTAACCAAGACACCACGTCGAGAATGTTATATTTATAATATATTTTATCAACTTTTTGTGCGGTTTCAGACGTCTCCTTTCTTAAATGTCTTTATTCTTGCAATTTGAATCTTTCCAAATTAAATACTAATTATTTTATTAAACAAATCTATCATGCGGCACCCCAACACTTCACATGATTTAGAAGAAACCTGAATTTGAAAATCGCTGGTATATAAAATGGTATTTTTTTGGGGAATCGCCTGACATTAGAACACTTTTGGATTGTTGCTTTACTTGATAGCCAGTGTAGATATGTGGGTATCTAAATATGGAAGAAAGGACACCTAGTTAAACTCTGGAGATTTGAGTTACATTCTCGGCTGTTAAGGCATTTATGTTTTAGAAATAATTATCTGTCATACCAAAATGTGAGTCTGGTAAGTCTTTTGTAAGATCCGAAACAAATAATTTTCCTAATTTTTATTATATTTAGCAAATATTTCGTATAATCACTTCGTTTTTATTATATGTAGGTAGTTTTATCAGCAGAAAAAAGGACATTTTGAACAGATTGACAAATATAATCTGTCATTCAAAGCACACCCTTCTTTTCAACATCATCTAGTGATGAAGTTCGGAAAATATGGTGGATTCAATGTAATGTCGACCTGCTTTAATATTAGCGATCATTTTGGGATTTCTTATAAATACATTCTCAAATTATGATGCAATCATCGTCAAACAATATATAAATGCTTACGTTATTACAGAATATTCTGAATTGTTGGCGATTTTGACGCAAACCACAGCAGCCCTAGAAGAAATCAATATATTCTGCAGTTTTAGTAATTTTTTGGCTTTTAAGTTTTAAGCAAAGTAACACAATCAGATAGTCATATTTAAAATTATTTCTAGCACGTAATCTGAGCATAAAAATATATATTATGTTTGATATAGATTATTTAATATGTGTAGATTGTTCACAAATTGTGTTTTAAATTGATTTAGATTTTTCTTTTCTACTTGCTTACTTGTATATATTACGTGTGTATGTGTGGGTCTGCATATGTATGTGTTTGGGTGTCCTTCTGTGTGATCCCTATCATTATTAACACAGCACTAGAAATATAATTTGATATTTAGTGAATTATAATTTTTGGCAGACCTCACATGTGCTCTTGAAATGTTCTGGATAAAAGGTACCAAAAGAAGTATGTTTACTATATGTACACGGTTATTATTAGAAACAAGTTATGGTTTCTTCTTAGGTAATTTAATATTACCTAATATTGCAACCAGACTGGCAACTGGGTCCCACCCATTCACAGTCAGGTTAGCCAAATGCAGACGACAATTCTACTCTGCAGCTTCTTCTCTCGCACTTCACGCCTGTGGAACTCACTCCCGTATTCTTGCTTTCCTGACGGCTAAAACCTCCAGAAATTTAAATGCAAAGTCAATACTCATCTACTAACCACTGGACTCTAGCTCTCTCCCCACCCCTGTATAACCTTCCCTTTCTCTCCACCTATGTATCTGTCATCGCACCTGCTTTCTATTGTTCCTTTCTAACTAGTTTGTACTTCCTCACTCTTTTCTAATTAATCTTTCTACATTTATGTAGCCCCCTGAACATCAGTGGCGTTTCCGCCTTGCTCGGGGTGAAAGGATTAAAAAAAAAATTGTAGGCATGTGAGTCGTGGTATAGTGATTATTGTCTCAGAACGAGAAATTAGAGAGACGAATTTGAATTTTAGTTGAATTCGTTGTATTAAGTTACGCTCAAATATTTATATATATTCAGAATTTATAACATGAACATGTTATAATATCACTACAAAACTATTTTGTTTCGACACTTCAAGTGATGAGGTTTATTTCAAGTTATTAATATATTAAACGAGGAAGAGAAAGAACGCACACATAAATAAACCTAAAAACATCGACATATGGACAAATAGACGAGTATACTTTTCTAAATCTAATAAATTATTAAACTTAGAAAATTTTAAAAAATTCGTAATAATAATGAAGTGAATATAATACTCAATTAATAATGCTGATCTCAATTTAATCAAATATTAATACTAATGTCCCCTCAAATTAGATTTGAGTCTGCTCACATATTCTCCAAATTAGAAGTTACTGATTGGTCCACGCTGTCTATTTAAAAATGCCTCCCTGATTAAAGAGATTTGAATTGTTTTTAACTTTTTGAAAGTTAAACTTGAAATAAACCTCATCAATTGATAAGACACATTTGTAGTGATATTATAACATATTCATGTTATAAATTCTGAATAAATATTATCAGCTCTACTTTGTACTTGAGCACTTTTTAAAGAATAGTGTTTCTTTGGATACTGAATATTATTCCATCTATACGTACCCTACACCATAGATAGATAAGTACAGAGAATTAGTCTTTTAACTGAGTAGATTCATGCCAACTCATAATGATGTTCTGACAAAACATCGTTATGATATTTTCACTCATCAGGGTAAATACATAATGTGTGTGTGTGTGTGTGTGTGTGTGTGTGTGTGTGTGTGTGTGTGTGTGTGTGTGTGTGTGTGCAACAATTCTCAATTATAATCTGTAGTGAGAAACAAAATGACTAAAAGCAGTTGAGAACAGGAAAATTGTATTTAGTTTTCGCCGGCGAGTTTTGTCCACTGAACTATAAAACGCTTAAAAATATTCATTTTTCAGTCGACGAAATGAATATGAGGGTTTTATAATCTTCTAGTTACCAACAACATTTTGATTTGTTTTATAGATTTTTAATTTCAAATAAATTAATTTCATTTTCTGCCTTAATAAAACCAGTCAGTGAACGAAACGCTTCGGCTAAACCTAAATAAAGTTTTCTTTTTTTTTTTATCCAGTGTCGTTTATTTTGATGGAAACATTATTGGAACTAGCAAGCAGCTGTCTCGTCGGTTCGGCATGGATCTCTCTAGCGTCTGAAAATCTTGTTTTTATCAAGTTGAATTTAATTTTTGAAGTAGAAAACTTCGCAAGGCAAGAGTTATGGGGAATACAGTGTTCGTAGAAACTGACGAATGATGTGTTTGGCCGAAAATGGCTGAACGAAGCGAAACATCTGTAGTATTGTGGGACGTCCACACTCTACATACTTTCCCTCAAGCAATTGGTATAAACAACACGATTTAGCAGAATATTATAACTTAGTGTGGATATGTTACAGAGTTCAAAGTTTATCTCTACCAAGCATCTTTTCTCTCCGTATTTTAAATCCGTTACCATAGCTACAGTCCCAATTTTGATCCAACTTGTATATTTGTATGTGTGCGTGTGTTTGAGTACATATGTGTGCCCCATGTGTGTGTGTGTGTGTGTGTGTGTGTGTGTGCTTTTGTGTGCCGGAGCACACACATATACACATGTATATTTTCATATAAGTTATGATAGGCGTTTGGAAATATGTGTATGAATGTGCGTGCGTTTGTACACCGGTACACACACAAACATACATATATTTTCATATAAATTATGACAGGCATTTGGGCGCAAATAGAAGATATAGTAACATCATTCTACGTGACATGCACCAAATTTTAACATTTCACTTAAACTTTCTGACCCTTCCAAGAACTTTAAGATGGCAGACAGTACCGCTATTCTTGTAAGAAGATAGCATGCTTTTTGAGTGTAATCATGGACATCGTGTAAAGAATCATAAACTAAGTAAAAGAAGATATTGCTTTAGGTGTTATCATGGCCAAGGGAAAGATACTGTGTTACCTTGTCTTGTAGAAGTAGGCATTTAAGCGACCTCAACATGAGCCACTGCATCGTTTAAGCCTGAAAGGTATTCCGAATAATTACTAAGCTATTAAACTGTATCACTCCCAAGCATGGCAGTAAAGCCATTAAAACATAAGGTTTTACAGGGTATGAAAGAATTAGGAACAGAAACATTAATAGTTAGAGGAAGCCTGTAGTTCTTAGCTTCTTTGAAATATGTGGACTATCACTATAGAAACATGAAGAAAAATCTGTATCCAATAGAAGAGAACACACCATTTCAGGACTTTTACCAGAAGTAAAATTTAAAATGTGACGTAATGATATAATCAAATTGTTAGCCTTTCAACACTATATCAAATAAAGACTTAGGAAAGAACTCTGTACCAGTATTGGAAGGAATGGTAAGCGATAAGTCTTATAAAATTCAACCAATATCGGCCAATTTCTTAAGTTAATTCTATTAACATTATCATCGGTCGCTTACTTTGCGTTGTTGCTGATCGCGCATCAATATGAGATATTATTCTCATATTAATATTTTAGCCTACTCTTCCAGGCTGGCTCAAGGCATGTTGGAGGAGATCTCTTGGAGATTTTCTTCCGCAGTAGATTGTCAGATCTTTCTGCCGTAGACTGGCTGCCAACCAAAGCCAACCCAGTCTGTCTTGCTATCAACCCTCTTCAAGCTGGTCTTCAATTCAGAGTACCCTTCTCTTAAACCAGTTGCCACCAAAGGCTACAGACTCGGGTATGTCCTATTATTTTCTCTTAACTGGGGTAGAATGTCACAACTTGCATTTCAGTTGAATTCCAGTTGAAATTTCAGTTGAATTCTTTGAATTCACTTACGCGAAAATTATCCTTGGGAAAATGTATGACCCCGTGTCTTCCCTCCGTCCATGAGTTAAGTGAGAGGACAGATTTGCTTCTATAGCCTTGGTTGGCAACCAATCTATTTCAGAAAGTGATGGCAAACTACCGCGCAAACTACTCTTTCGAAATATGATCGCCCAAGCGTGTATCACGTGTTGCACTTAACTAAGGGATTGTCATTTATCTATGCAAAATGAGAACAAAGTCATGTCAGGTAAAATATAAAATTTATTTAATTAGAAAATATCCAGCCCGAATATTAATCGACATCCATTTGGTGGAAGAACGCAGACGGTATATGAAATTGAAAGAGGAATTTCTTTTGTATTTTTATAAAATATAGAATAACTCTGTGTTAAACATATTTTCTCTTGACGTTTGACGAGAGAGTGAAGTAATAAAATGTGAGATTTATGTACCAATATTCACATGCAACACACTGGAAACTCCTTGCATTTAATAAGAGACAGGAAATGAAATACGGGGATGCTGATAACATAATATTTGCGTATTTGAATGCTATGAAATGCACAAGAGGTAAAAGATGTTATACATCTATTCCTCTATTCAGTGAGTGAGATGCTTTTAAATTGCCTCTCTTATATTAGGAAAAATCACGCATATTGTGCATATGCTAGCACGCGTATGAATATAATTCTATAGTTTTGGGAAAAACATTGTCACGCTATCTATCTATCTATCTATCTATCTATCTATCTATCTATCTATCTATCTATCTATCTATCTCTCTCAGTCTGTTCATATCTATCTATCTATCTATCGATCTATCTATCTATCTATCTGTTTGTCAAGTACTCGACAAGATTTTTTTGGGGGGATTTTGACAATTATGTCCGACCTATTTTTTTCAATCTTCCTCTAGATGCAGAAATCCAATCAAATCTTCGTAATTATTGCTGGGTGATATTCATACCAATGTCTTTGTCAAAGTGTTTCCACATTGTCCATTTTAAATATTGCTCCACTCTACCGTGATGATGTCTATATTTATTTGGTGCAAATACAAAACCTCCTAAGATTAGATGGTTTGTTGTTTCCTGGTATTTGCCACGGAACATGCATTTTGGATCTTGGGCAATATGCATGAAATTTGCCTGAAAGTTCAAAATGAAAAGAATCTGGTCTTACGCTGCAAGAATAAAGTCTTCCGTTTCATTTTTTAATTCAGATACGCGTAAACATCGATGAATGTTAACTTTATCAACGTCTTATAGGCTTTACTGAGACGTTTTGGATATTGGCCATGCAGATGTTTGTCTTTACCAGTGTTGTTTGACCTGTTCAAGAACATTATCCTTGGATTTCTTTTCCATAGTTTTTCAAGAATAATTTTTGCGTTCTGTTTTGGTCCTCTAAAGAAATTACCAAATGCAAATATTGTTCGTATTTACAAGGCCTTTAAGGACTGTATTTGTTTTTCTGTTTTCTTGTTGTCTTAAAAATTATATCATCTAGTTCTTTGTTGTTTTCATGTATGTGATCTAATAGTTGTCTTGTAAGATAGTTTTACGTGAATAATAGCATTTCCAGCTTCTTTATGGGGTATGTATAAAGTGTTTGCATCAGTTTTTAAATAATGAATCTAATATTTTGTCGATCAAGGCTTTGTCATTGGTATCACTAATATTCCAACCTTTTTCAGAAGATGATAGCGATTAGTTCTGGACACTGTTGTTTCTTCAGCGCTCCTGAAAAAGTGTCTCACAGGTCAGACCTGTGTTTCTTATCTTAGAATCCATTAGTCTGGTGTCATTTTTAGTCATGTTCAAGATATTGAGACTAAATTAGACCACTGTCATGGTAAGTCAACTAATGGCCACAAGATAATTTCTGAGATTTCAATTAAATTCTTATTATCAAACGTAAACTTCTATAGTACTCTTTCGCACTATTTCTTTTATTTTTATGGTGAATTCTTTCACCCTCATTTACACCGTGGTACTTAAGAAATTCTTATTGTTCTAAGTTATTGATTGTTATTTTTGTGAATTCCTGGTGAGGAAGCGCACAAAATAATGAACAACAAAAAAGATATTGAGATAGAAAAGTAGGTTATATTGAACGTAATATACAAACTTGAACGCGAGTTAGTAAATCCAGGAATACTATTAGTAAGAAATAAATTTATTCAAGTCTTGATGTGAAGTCGTTGGAAATAGTATATCCGTGTATATTATTCCAGCTGAGTGGAGCTCAGAGCTAGTTTGATTTCTGACGAGGTAGTCTGTTCCATTACTCTCCGATAACTCGCACGGATCTCTACGATTACTCTGCACTGCCAACTGCAACAGTATTTACCCACCTTCTCACTTAAGGCGAAACGTGACACACGGTTTTTTTAATGTGGGTCTTCCCGGCCATATAGCCCGTCCGAAAATATCTATCTTTCACCAGTCGTGATTCTATCCTTCGGCGGAACCACATCTGGGTTAGTGCTCTCCGCCCGAAGGCAGAGAGCTGACAGTGTCAATAGTAGCAGAGGCAACTACCAATTGCAACTGTATTAATCACCTTCCCACTTAAGGCGAAAAGCGACACAAGGTGTTTTTAATGTGAGTTTTCCGGGCCATGTAGCCCGGCCAAAAATATCTGTCTATCTTTCCTCAGTCGTGATTCTACCATTCGGCGTAGCTACGACTGGGTTAGTGCTCTCTGCTTTCGAGCAGAGAGTGCTCTCCGCCCGAAGGCAAAGAGCTTACAGAGTCATTAGTAACAGAGGCAACTGCCAGATTCAACGGTATTTAGTCATCTTCCCACTTAAGGCGAAATGTGACACAATCCCTTTTTAAAGTGGGTCTACCAGGCCATATAGCTCGGTCAAAAATATCTGTCTATCTTTCCCCAGTCATGCTTGGAAGCAGAGAGCACTCTCTACCCGAAAGCAGAGAGCTGATAGTGTCATAGTAGTAGAGGCAACTGCCAACTTCAACTACTGTTCTCTCTAGGGCAGGCATATATGTACACTCAGTCGAGTCCATTATTATATACAAAAAGGGGAGATCTCACAACAGTTATCCCAGTGTCTAAGTTAAAAGAGGATGTTTTATGCAATGATCTTCCTAAGACTGTGGCTTTAACGCATTTATCAAACCCGAATTTTAATCCAATTTCATCACCGAGGCATTTTACTCCTTTCGGGAGACATTCCAGCTATCTTTTCTAAAACATACATTGCAAAACCGATCGCATATTTTCTTTGAACTATTTTATAACCACATTCCGTCCATTTGGCTGAGTAATGCTATTAGTGATATACAAAAGTGTAGACGAAATATAACCTTGAAATATTCCTTTGTTGATGTTTCTTTCACTAGTCTTATAAATTTTATTTATATGATTGATGCCAATTTTTTTCCCCTATCGTCAGACTTTATATCATGAAGTTGATGATGACGGGTTATACTATGTATATGATTAAAGATGCAAGATCCAGGAGTGATATACACTATCGAATGCCTAACGATAATCTATCCAGGTACTACAAAGATATTTTTGTATCGAAGAATTTTATTAAGATAAATGATAATTACTTAAAGTTCTATGAGTATTTTTTGGGTAATGTATTTAGATAATAGTACCAAAATTAGTAATTTTATCTATTCTTAGAAATTTCAGTTGTATCCTTTTTCAGCAAACGTGCAACATGCTCTTCTGTGATTCCCTCCAGTTGATGACATTTCCATTTTTTTATTTGTTTATTTCCCTGTAAAATCTTTTTGCATCGGTTTGAAAGATTTTCTGTTTCTAGAAGTTTTATCTTTTTTCACATTGTTTGTTATTTGAGATTTCATTTGTATTGTTTACTTTAGCTTTCCTTTGGTTGACAGGACTTCATTTTCATTCCAAAGCTTCTAATTTTTTTTACTCTTCTTCCTTTCCTAATCCTTACATTTATTTCTCTTGTCAGTTCATCCCCTACTTTTAATTTACTTCTAGCTTCTTAAAATCCTTTCTCAATTTTTTCTTTTTCAAAGTGGGGAGTACCTTTTGTTTAGTTTGATGATCAATTTTTAGTATCTGCTATTGTTGTATTTTGCTTCGTTAAAACTTCTATCCAGAATTAATTTGGGTGTTGCGTTGTAGATTTAATATTATTGAAGTTATGATTTATTAGTTTTAATTTTTTGAGTTGTTCACGTTATTCCATGTCAATGTTTTGTGCCAGACTTACATACCTCATGATTTTGACCATGGCTTTTTTATACTATTCTTGTTTTGCGTAAACTGATTCTGTTCAATGTACTTTGGAATTCTTTTATTGCTGTCTTGTGAGCGACTAACATCACGCCTTTTCAACTTTTCTAAACTTTCAGAACGAACTACACACTAACTGATGCGTATCTCATTTTCATCATCATGATCTGTGGTTCGTATGATGTTAGTAGCTTTTATGCCTATTTTTGGTTACCTTTCATGTTCAGTTCATTGATCTGTTCTGAACGCAGTTGTTTTTATTTTTCAGCAACTGCTAATCGGTTCTAATGATGTACATTCTTCAATTGGCTAGTTTATTTTCGGCAGTGTAGTTTCTAATGGCTTGTCCAACGTTTTCTCACCAATGTCATGTGTTGGACGTGTAATATTTTTTCTGAGATGTATACAAAGCTTCATAGAGTGTAGTCATAACTGTTTCTTCCATTCACGAGACTATTTTATCTTTTTTTTAATTAGATAAATGGTTGTGGATCTAGTTGGATAATTGGAAGGCCCGTCATTGATATTATTCTGGTTGTGGGGAGCTGAAGATTTATTATTTATGTATGAGTTTACTCTTATGGCAAATCTTTTGACCTCAGGTAAGGATAGGCTTGCTGTTTATCCACTGGAAGTAGCCATACTAGACACTTTGCTTCAACTTTTACTTTAAAATTGTTCCGACGATTGATGCACGGGTTAACCTAAATCTGGCCGGAAGTTGGGCAAAGCTCTTTTACAGACAGGATTCCGAAGCCTGTAGGGGACCATTCTTGACATAACACAGCAGGCATTGATTCGTCGTGATTATTAACACCATGAATTTCGGGTTGTTGTTTAGAGGTTTCCTTCTCGTAGATGGGTTTCTAAGAGAAAGTGACGTAACTAGAATTCAAAAAGAAAGACGTTACAACAAGACATAAAAAAATAATTATTCAACGAAACAAAGCATTATTGTACTAGTGTATTCTGTTTAAATAATACATTATACACTGAGTTTCAAATTATTATCGAGGTAATACTTTTTCATCATAAAACTACTGGTTGGGATATAACGAATTTGTCAGAGAATATTGACAACATGTATACAATCCGGTAATTTACCTAATTTACTTAAATTAGTAGTGTGTCAAATTATTAGCGAGGTGTAATAAAAAACCGTAAAAAAAGAAAGAACATTTGAATTGCTTTATTTACGTATTTTATGGATATATGCAGTAACTAAAATGAAATTAAACTAAAACATATAATCAAAGTTTAAAAAAAGAATAATGAATTTGGTTAATATGAGAATCATTTAATATTTGAATCATTTATAAAATGATTTCGAAAAGGCGCTGGTCTCTTGAACATTTTTGGATCTCCATCTGATGTAATTTAAAGTGATACGTTGACTATTTTCTGCCATAAGTCAACCTTGCTTCTAAATTGGCGTCCATTCTCATAAACACGTAGCTTCAGAATGATCCACATGTTTTCAATAGGATTTAAGTCTGGAGAATTGACCGTTCAGTTCAGCTTTCGAGGTCCTGAGAAGATTAAGTTCTGTAGGTATTCCTTAGTATTATGCGCTGAATACGAAGGAGTATTATCTTGCATACATACGATGATTCTCCTGAAAGTGATTCTTTGCTTTTTTAGCCATTATTTCAGGTGCTCTTTGAGTAAGTCAATATAAACAGCTGGGGTTATTTTCGTACTGTCAAGCACTCTGCACGGACCAATAATAATACTCAAATAATACTAGCCGAAATCTCTTTATATAACCCTGCTCATTGTTGTCGTGTCAAGCGTTGAATTAATATCTTGTCCATTTACGATCCAACTTTTGCTTCAACCATCAGAGCCATTAATATTGCACAACTTTTATCTGTGAATAGAACGTTCAAGAAATCATCTTAAATGTTCTTCTTTGTCCATTTCAAACGCTTTTGTATGTGTACTTTTGTCAATCGAGGCTTTGTCACTGGTTTCATTGGTGTCACGACGTCTTCAGAAGACGAGTACTTCTGGACACTTTTTTTCTCCAGTGCCTCTGTAAATTTTTCCATAGTTCAACTCTGGGTTATTTGGAGCTTCACGTTTCATTCCGGACAAAGAACGTCGGGAAACAACTCTCGATTGACCCTACATCGGTCCCTCTAACCCTAAACCGTCGTAGGAGCTGTAACGAATCTTTTCACAGTTTGGTGATTTCTTTCAAACATTTTCGATATTTCTAATGGAGATTTGCATTTGGAAAGTTCAGATATAATATCTTTCTCTGAAGGAGTCAAGTCACATTTGCGTCCCATAATTGCACGATTATAATGTCACTTGTTTAAATCTTGAAATCTTATATATCGTGTTAATATAGCAAATGGCCACCGATTGTTTATTGTTACACAGAATAATCAGGACAGAGATAGGACAAGAACAGTGCGGTTTCGTCAAAGACACTGAAAGGAACGCTATATCTATGATTAGGATGCTCTCTCAAAGGGCAATACAAATGAAGATTATTGATTATGCGAAGGCGTTTGACAAAATACGCCACAAAGAATTGATGGAGATGCTCTGCAGCCTTGACATATTTGGAAAAGACATAAGAGTAATCAAGAATCTTTACTGACAGGAAAACACTTGCATACGGACAAGTAAAGAATTCAGCAGATATACAAACATAGAAAGGGGCGTAAGACAAGGATGTGTTTTTTCACCGGATCTGTTCAACTTGTACAGAGAGAATATTTTGAGGGTCCTAGAAGTTATGCCTGGATTCGTCATCGGAGGCCACAATTTAAACAATCTAAGGAAAGCAGATGATACAGTGGTGATGGCAAACAAGGAAAGGAAACTACAAAACATTCTACAGAAGGTAGCTGAATAGAGTAATAGGAAAGGAATGCAAATAAGCTGAAAGAAATGCGAAAAAAAAGACAGCCCAATATGCCAAATAAAGGTCGGGGATACTAGAATCAAGAAGGCACAAAATATAACAGAAGATGGAAAGTGCGACACAGAGATCCGAAGGCGAATTGGCATGCGAAGGAAGCATTCCAGAAGTTGAGTAAAGTATTAAGAAACAGGACAATTTTTCTAGAAACAAAGAAGAGAGTACTGGATTGCTATGTGTTGTCAGTTCTTCAATACGGCAGTGAATGTTGGACAATATCATCAAAGAAGAAGGAAAAACTTGAAGCAACTGAAAAGTGGTTCTACAGGTGGATGCTGCGATTATCATGGATCGAGCATGTTAGCAATGATGAGGTCTTAAACATGATGGAATCGAAAAGGAAAATACTGAGCATCAGGAAGAGACAGTTAAAGTTCCTGGGACATGCAATGAGGAAGGAGGACTTGGAGAACCTGATACTAACAGGTCAGATAGAGAGAAGAGACAGGGAAAAGTAACGGATAGCATATTTGAAGGACCTGATCAGGTGGATGATGGAACGAGAGTTGCATGGTGTAATAGGAGAAGTCGTGCTAAGACCCACCAGGGATAGTGAGACGTAGAAAGCCATAATCGCCTACGTCCTGAAGGGAAAGGACAGAAAAGAAGAATAAAATAATACTATTTTTATACTGCTTGCGCCTATACCCATCGCCATTAACAGTTAATTAAAAAATATTATTATTGTTGTTGCTACCATCAAATGTACTTTAAGGAAACTAATAAAAAAATAATTGAAAAAAGTTAACATTCGCTTTACAATTTATACGAAGTATAATGTATTACTGGTGTGAAATCTAATAATAATAATAATAATAATAATAATAATAATAAAAATAATAATAATAATAATAATGTTTACTATTTTTAAGATAATAAGACTAAGTGAAACATTCCCGTAAATTAAGTATTGATTCGTTTAAAGGTGTATATATATAACAATTCAAGATTATTGATAATTTATTTGTTTTTTTTTTGTTTTATTTTTAATCGATCCACCCAAGCAAGGCATTCCACTGCCACTATGCGCATGGGGTTACATAGGGGAAGGTACTGAGAGAGCGATTAGATATATGAAATGTTAGAAGGAGGGTGATAGACGAGTAAGGAGGTACATAGGAAGAGTTTTTGAGAAAATGTGTGCGAGTTAGTGTGTTAGGAGGTGTCTATTGACATTACATTTAAACTCCTGGAGATTGTAGTTGTCGGGGAAGCAAGTATGCGGAAGGGAATTCCACAGGCGGGAAGTGAGAGAAAAGAAGCTATTAGAGTAGAAATCGCGGTTACATTTTATCGGTTTCACTGTAAAAGGGTGAGACCTAGTTGCTAATCTAGTATCTCGTGCAGATTCGTACCTAGGGGGCCCCAGTGATTTAAGTTCATCGGAGCAGAAGAGAAAGAGAATTATTATGAGTGTAATAATAAAAAACATATTGGACTGCAACTCAAAAGCGAAGTCACTATAATCAGGCAAATAGCACCTATACATGGGAGCTTTTGAGTTGCATTTTCTATATATTATTATTATTATTATTATTATTATTATTATTATTATTATTATGTTGTCATGTTTTATCATACTTTTATTTCGGCTATGGTTGTACTACCTACCAAAATTGCGGGAAGACCTCAGATAGGTCTTCATGTGTTGTTATGGCTCCATTTCATGTTTTTTTCTATCTCGCCTGACATCTCTAGCGTTACATTCAAAGTTCTACATAGTGTGTGGGCTGTACTTAACAAGACATTTTTTGTATATCTCTTAAGATGGCGTTTCCAGGGATTCTTTCAATGTGTTGTTTTGTTCCATTTTTTATCATTCCAAGTACACCAACTGTCACTAGCACGATTCATAGTGTTGGCTCATTGTCTAATGTAAATATTGTCACACACTGTTGTGACGATTTTTATATTTATTTGGGGCAAGTACTGAAGATCTTGAGATTAGATGGTCCATTGTTTCTTGGTATTTATCACAGAACCTGCATTTTGGTTCTACATTATTATGTAAATTACTATTATTATTATTATTATTATTATTATTATTATTAGTAGTAGTAGTAGTAGTACTAGTATTATTATGTTGTCATTTTTCATCATATTTCGATTTCTGCTATGATCGCACTAGCAACCAACTCACCGGAAAAACCTAAGACAGGTTGTAGTGTGTTGTTATGGCTCCATTTCATAATTTTTCTATCTCCCCTATCATCCCTAGTGTTACATAGAAAAAGCTCTCATTAGTGCGTAGGCTGGACTTAATAAGACAATGTTTTGTATATCTCTTAAGCTGGGGTTTCCAGGGATTCTTTCAATGTGTTGTTTTGTTCCATTTTTAATCATTCCAAGTTCGACTGCTATCACTGGCACGACTCTTGTTTTCAGTTTCCACATTTTTTCTATTTCAATTTTCAGGTCTTCATATTTTGACAGTTTTTCGAATTACTTTGTTGCTATGTTACAATCCGCAAGACAAGCCAATTGTTAAGCAAGCTTTTCTTTCTGTTTTTTAACAATAATGTCTGGCCTGTTTGCATCACTTTTTCTGCCTGTGTAGATGGTGTAATCCCATAGAATGGTGACATCTTCTATTTCTGCAACCGGTGCTGGATGATGTTCATACGAGTGTTTGTTTACACATTTTCCATAGTGTTTGCATATTGTCCAATGTAAATATTGACCTACTCTGTCGTGACGATATTTATATTCATTTGGGGCAAGTACAGAACAATCTGAGATTAGATGGACTATTGTTTCTTGGTGTTTATCAGAGAACCTGCATTTTAGATCCTCATTATTATGTATAATATGTGCCTGAAAATTCCTAGTGTAAAGATTTTGGTCTTGCGCTGCAAGAATAGAGCCTTCAGTCTCAGACTTTAATCCAGACGACATAACTATTGATAAGTATTAACTTCATCAACATTGTATTTATTTGCACGTTCTGGATATTGGCAATGCAGAGGTTTGTCTTGCCAGCGTTGTTTCATCTTTTCAAGAGCTTTATCTTTGGCTTTCATTTTCATATTTTTTGCCGCAATATTTGTTCTTGGCTTCTGTCTTGTTTTTCTACAGAATCTACTAACTGTAAATCTTGTTTGTATTTACTGCCTTACTTTTATTATTGAATATTTTTCTTTCTTTCTTCATTTTGCTTGACCCATTGTATCATCCAATCCTTTGTTGTTTCTGTGTATGTTAGTAAGCCGATAATTGTTGTCTTGTATGACAATTCCAGCTGAATAAGACCTCTTCCACCTTCTTTACGGGGTATGTATAGACGGTCTACATCAGCCTTTGGATGATGCATCTTATGCTTAGAAAGAAGCTTTCTTGTTTTAGAGTCCATTCGCCTGATGTTGTCTAGAATCCAGTTTGAGATGTTGAAACTATATTGGATAACTGGGATTGCAAGGCTATTAATGGTCATAATTCTGTTATGAGAATTCAATTCAGTTTTAAATATCATTCGTAGCCTTCTATAGTACTCTTTACGCACTATTTCTTTCATTTTTTTATGGTGAATGTTTTCGCTCTCATTTACACCTAGGTATTTATAGGCTTCTTCTGGTTTCAATTCTTTTATTGTTACACCAGGGTCTAGGCTAATTGAGGATGTTTCTTGTATTGATCCACGTAAAACTGTAGCTTTAGCACATTTATTCAAATTAAATTTCATTCCAATGTCTTCGCTGAAGCATTTTACAAGTTGCAGCAGACCTTCCAGCTTGCTATCATTCTTAGCATATAACTTCAAGTCATCCATGTAAAATAGATGGCTTATTTTTGGGGCTATTTTACAACCATTATTTTATAACCATTATTATTATTATTATGTCATTTTTCATCATATTTCGATTTTTCTGCTTTGGTCTCACTTACCAACCAAGTCTGCGGGGAGACCTAAGGCAGGTTAGTGGCGTGTTGTTATGGCTCCATTTCATGTTTTTCTATCTTCCCTATCATCCCCTCAGCATTACATAGATAAAGTTTTCCATAGTGTATGGGCTGTACTTAATAAGACAATTTTTTGTATATCTCTTAAGCTGGGGTTTCCAGGGATTCTTTCAATGTGTTGTTTTGTTCCATTTTTTTATCATTCCAAGTGCACCTACTATCACTGGCACAACTCTTGTTTTCAATTTCCACATTTTTTCTATTTCAATTTCCAGATCTTTATATTTTGACAGTTTTTCAAATTCCTTGATTGCTATGTTACAATCCGCTGGACAAGCCATATCAATTAATAGACAAGTTTTCTCCTTCTGGTTTTTAACAATAATGTCTGGCCTGTTTGCTTCAATTTTTCTGTCTGTATAGATGGTGTAATCCCATAGAATGGTTACATCTTCTATTTCTGTAACCGGTGCTGGGTGATGTTCATACCAGTGTTTGTTTACAGCTTTTCCATAATGTTTGCACATTGCCCAATGTAAATATTGCCCAACTCTATCGTGGCGATTTTTATATTCATTTGGGGAGGCAAGCACAGAACAGCCTGAGATTAGGTGGTCTATTGTTTCTTTGAGTTTATCACAAAACCTGCATTTTGGATCCATATTATTATGCATAATATTTGCATGAAAGTTTCTAGTGAAAAGACTTTGGTCTTGTGCTGCAAGAATAAAGCCTTCAGTTTCAGACTTTAATCCAGATGCACGTAACCATCGATGAGTATTAACTTTGTCAACATTGGATTTATTGGCACGTACTGGATATTGGCCATGCAGAGGTTTGTCTTGCCAGCGCTGTTTCATCTGTCCAAGAGCTCTTTATCTTTGGCTTTCATTTTCATATTTTTTGCCGCAATAGCCGGCTCTTGGCTTCCGTTCTGCTTTTCTACAGAATCTACTAACTGTAAATCTTGTTTGAATTTACTGCCTTCTTTTATTATTGAATATTTTTTCTTTCTTTCTTCATGTTGCCTTACTAATTGTACCATCCAATCTTTTGTTGTTTCTATGTATGTTAGTAGGCCAATAGTTGTTGACTTGTATGACAATTCCAGCTGAATAAGACCTCTTCCACCTTCTTTACGGGGTATGTATAGACGGTCTACATCAGCCTTTGGATGATGCATCTTATGCTTAGAAAGAAGCTTTCTTGTTTTAGCATCCATTCGCCTGATGTCGTTTAGAGTCCAGTTTAAGATGTTAAAGCTATATTGGACAACTGGGATTGCAAGGCTATTAATGGCCATAACTCTGTTCTGTGAATTTAATTCAGTTTTTCATATCATTCGTAGCCTTCTATAGTACTCTTTACGCACTATTTCTTTCATTTTTTTATGGTGAATGTTTTCGCTCTCATTTACACCTAGGTATTTATAAGCTTCTTCTGGTTTCAATTCTTTTATTGTTACACCAGGGTCTAGGCTAATTGAGGATGTTTCTTGTATTGATCCACGTACTGTAGCTTTAGCACATTTATTCAAATTAAATTTCATTCCAATGTCTTCGCTGAAGCATTTTACAGTTTGCAGAAGACCTTCCAGCTCATTATTATTCTTAGCATATAACTTTAAGTCATCCATGTAAAATAGATGGCTTATTTTCTTTTGGTCTATTTTATAACCACATTCTGTCTTATTAAGTTGACTGGTTAGTGCTATTAATGATATGCAGAATAGTAAGGGAGATAAAGAATCACCTTGAAATATACCTCTTTTGATGTTTATTTCATCAGACTTATAGGTTCCATTTATATGATTGAGGTAAAGGGTTGTTTTCCATATAGACATGCACTGTTTGATGAAATTGATGATGACGGGCGATATCTTGTATATATTTAAAGTCTTTAAAATCCAGGAATGTGGCAAACTATCGAATGCCTTTCGATGATCTATCCAGGCAGTACTAAGATTTTTCTTTGTACTGTAGCAGTTTTCCAGGATCATTTTGTTAATTAGCAATTGGTCTTTACAACCATAACAGCCACGTTTGCACCCTTTTTGTTCAAGCGGTATCATGTCATTTCTTTCTAAGAATAAATATGTCTGTTTTGTTAAAATAGATGTTAATAGTTTATATGTTGTCGGAAGACATGTAATTGGTCTGTAGTTTTTCGGGTTGTTTGTGTCACCATTCTTGGGTAGAAGAAATGTAATTCCTTTGGTCATCCATGCAGGAATTTTAGTGGGATCGTCAACCATTTCTTGAAGTTCTTTGGCTAGTTTTTTATGTGCTGTATTTAAATAATATAGCCAAAAGTTAGGAATTTTATCTATACCTGGGAATTTCCAATTGTGTGCTTTTTTTAGTGCAAATTTAATATCATCTTCTGTAATTACAGACCATGTCTGTTCTGGTTTGTTTTTCATTCGTTCTATCTCTTGCGCAATCCAATGTACTTCCTTGCTATGTTCTTTTTATTATTATTATTATTATTATTATTATTATTATTATTATTATTATTATTATTATTTTGTGTGTATTGTTATTATTATTATTATATGTATAATATTATATTATTATTCTTATTATTATCGTTCTTTTCCATTTAATTTATGAGCATGAATGAACATGATACAGCATTTGCTGACTTGTAAAATAAGCGATGCAAGTGTATATCGTGCTTATTCACCGGCAGAATAAAGAGAAAACCAAATGTACAAGATGATAACCGAAGTAAAAGCGAGAAATATGTATGCAATATACAAAAATAAAACCATGACTTGTTTGTTTCCAAATAGGATTCTTATATTTTAACTTACGTAAACATTATACTGTAAAAGTACTAATTGTTCTCTGGCATACACACACTCGCAGTTGATATTTTATTGCACTCATTCTGCCTGCGTATGTTCATCTTACGACCTAATTTTGTAAATAAATATAACTAAATAAATAATATTTTAAAGCATTTCGACGTTGCTGAAAAGTTCTTGGCAAATATGCTAACAATGAGAAGAAAATGCGGTGAAACAGTAAAATGTGTGTTTTTATTTTATTTCGAAATGTTATATATTTTTAGTAACAGGTATTAAAGTAGCAAGGAAGGAAAGAAAAGAAAAACTGAAGTGAAGGAAGATAAAGGAAAATAAAGAAAATGAAACATTGGTGAAGAATAAATAAAGGGACAGAAAGTGCGAGGAAAAAATGAGATAGAAAGAAAAAAAGAAATAAATAATTGCTAAATAAATAAAACAAAAAATTCATCAATCATCTTGACAAGGTTTTTTCCTTTTCTTTTTACCTTTCTTTCTTTTTTTCTTTCATTCTTATTTTTTCGTCTTTTAAAAGCAAATTCGAAGTTCAGTCAAAGTTTAAATCTTGTAATTAATATTCCCATTGAGAAGGGCATGAACCCATTTTTCCCAAAGTTAGATTTGACAGACCTGTAATCACCATGAAATAATGATTTTTTATCTCTTAATGTGCGTTGTGGTGCATTGGATATCGGCTCGGAACGAGAAATCGGGGATCCAAGTGCGAATTCCAGTTGAATTCAATGCATTCACTTACAAGCAAATACCCTTGGGAAAGGTATTAATCCATCTCTTTCCTCCAGTTATGGGTTAACAAGACAGATTGGGTTCTATAGCCTTGGCTGGCAACCAGTCTACCGCAGAAGGCAATGGCAACCTACTGCAGAATAATCTTCTGCCCAGTCAATCATGCCTCTTTCGAGACATGATCGCCCAAGCGTGTTTCACATATGGCAATTAACTGACTGAATGATCCATCTCTGACATTGAGCCTTCATCTTCAATCAATACAGACGTATATACATGCATCTCTTTTTGCTATTAAACCAATTCAATTCAGCAGACACACAAGATGTAGAAAGTTACCGAAAGAGGCTCTTGTATGAGCGTAAGACGTGGAGAAAACAAACGCAGATGACGAAGATTTATAGTAAAGATGATGGTTCAATCAATAACCCTTTCTGTATAATAAAGAAAATTCTACAGAGTTGTTTCTATGTATCTAAATAGCAGGCTTTTTTTTAATATGAATATGGTGAAGAAATATAATCAAATTTAAAAAGAAAATATTTTAGGTAATATTTCTTGTATAAATATGTACATAGAACGTATGATACAAACACTGGTCAAATATTTGTGAGGTTCAACTTTACTTCTTTTCAGGTTTCTGATGAAATAATCTCGTTGTAATTTAGTAATTTTAATTATGATATATTTAAGAATAAATTGTTGATTTTTCGTAGAATGATTGTTCGTAATTTGTTTCCCATTATAGTACTACAGTATTTAAAATTTTATATAGTTCGAAATGCGTTCATGTTTTAAACTGATGGATAAATGAATTTAGGCACATGACATGACAGAAATGGCAACTTCCTCTTCTTGATGTTGAGTATAATTCTCCTTTTTTTTCCCATTTTCTCCAAAACCTTATCGTTGATCACATACAGAATGTTGCGTGTTCAAATTACGTAAGGGTCACCAGTGTTGATGGTGATGTGAAACGCTAGTATAGGTACAAGTATCATCACAGTTAATGTGTTAAACACATAGGATTTACGATGTAAATCCTCAAGGATTGAGAAGGAAGCGTAGAAGATATACTTTGTAAATCCTTAAACAATGAGAGACTCAAAGGTACTAATATGCATAAACATTTATCGACAATACAACATTACAAAAAAGAAATCAATACAATTATCCGAAACATGGGATGAAGTGGAACATATTGTTTCAGGCACACAATTTTAAAGGCAAAGTTTGGCGTCAGACAATTAAGGGGTCATTCTCAACGAGAATAGAAAGCTGATAGGAGTGTCTAAGAGTTCTGGCTAACAGGCCAGTAAGAGCAAAAGAAAGAAAAAAGACAGTCTCTACCGGTTTTTATATTTGATCAACAAACACTAGGGAAAATTACGGGAGTCAACTCTGAAATGTCCTAACAGTATCTTCAGCCTCGTTCTAAATTTCTGTTGGTAGTAATTTGTAATCTGCATCAAATTTATACCTTTATAAATCATGCAAAACAATCTACATAGAAAAAAGCTATTTAATAATTCTCATAGTTTACGGGATTTTATTTGTTTTGTTTACGTAAAATTGTTAGTAAATTTGTTTTAAGATATTGAACTACTGTTAATAATGTTCCGCGTACTTTTTCAGAGGTTACTAGCTAAACATCTTCTGTTGAATAGATTTTCATTCTTAAAGACCCAATTTTATTGTTCGATGCACATTTAATAGTCTCTATTCTGTTTTGTTTACTTTCTTAAAAGTTAGGATCTCGGTAATGTTTTCCAAAATTGTGCCTCCATATCTCAATAAATTTACAATAACATGTCTCTCTTTTGAGGTTGTATCTCTTTTTTACGCCACATAGATATATTTCTCTCTACATAACACACACATATGTATGTGGCTGTGTTTATGGCGGTTAGTAGAAGGTGTGTCCACTAAACGATATAGAGAAAGATTGAGTTCTATAAATGATTAAATATATTTCTGTAACTTAATTATAGTTGTCAATTTTGATAAGAAAATGATGCTCATATTGAGATAACTATATATACATGAATATTGATATGAATTTGCAGACAGTTATCGATATTTGTATTCACGTGTGTGTGTGTGTGTGTGTTTGTGTGTGTATAAACTTATGATTTGTGTATTCCAATAAATGTTATATACAAAATATTAGTAAAAATATCAGCTTTCTTTGCGTTTGTGTAAGAAAAAACTCATATTGAGGTATAGTGATTCATTCACGTTAAAAAACGATGGGGGCTCTTCTACACGCCAAAATAGAACCATAATTTCAAGCTATAAGGAAGCAAAATTGAGAAAGTCAATATATTTCGCGTCTAAAATTTAATTTGCCCGCACAATTTCAACTGTCCACCAGCACATAAAACCGTAAATCAATAAAACTATAAAATAAAAAAAAAATGAACTAAAATCAGGAAACAGAAACGCAAGTGTACCAACAATTGACATGTCAGAATTCATCAGAATTTTTGAATTGTACCGGTGTAGGAATAAAATATTTTTCCATCGCAATTTAATTCCATATTGACATGAAAAATTTTTTTTTATTTGTTTTGGTACTAACATTAGATTTTACTTTTTTTTTATTCATTATCATAACAAAACCATGCAAGTGAAAATAATCATGAATTGCAATTCTTGTCACACTGACAGTTCATTTTCAGAAAAATTGCGCCCCAAATATAACAGTGTGCTGTTATTATTGTTCATTTTTCTCTCTATCTCTTCACACACACAAATATATATATATATATATATATATATATATACATGCGCGCGAACACACACACATATGTATGTATTAATAAATCTACATATATCCTACGTCCATAGCAAAAGACTCGGAGTTTCATGCACTATGGATTCATCAGGTGCACGGTATTACATGATATGCACCTGATGATTGCATAATGCATGGAACTCCGAGTCGTTCTACAGATGTAGAATAATATATATATATATATATATATATATATATATATATAAAAGAGAGAGAACAAGAGAGAGATTTCAATATATGATAAAGTTCATGAAGTTTTAGGGCATGATCTACTCCCCAAAAGCTGGCAAATTAACCAAGATTCCGAGTTTATGAACGGATGTTTTTAGTGGTCAACTATAGAACGGTTTCCAGATGAATGTAGCCAATGGAATATGTCTACCACTAATACTGACAATACAGGATTCTTGAAAATAACTGAGAAATTCTAAAATACTTGAAGAGAATAAAGCAAAAATGAACTCCGAAGAATTTCTTTTTTTTAACGCTTATCAACATGACTAATACCAACCTCCAGGAGCGTGAGTCATTCTTCTCATCGCCGTAATGTAGCATCTTTTTTTTTTTAATAAATACTTTTATGTTAATTATTCTGTTGAACTTTCCTCTATGCTACCTAGAGATCTCTTATTTTAAACTCAGTACTTGGTTAGCGATATGGTCACATCATCTTCAAACCAAAATGGCTGCACCTAACCGTAAGTTTCATGCCAACAGTTTCTTCTATCGCACTTCTCGCTGGTGGAACTCTTTTTCGGCTTGTTTTCTCAGTCAACTTTGTCCTTCAAAAGTTTGTAGCCAATGTCAGTCTCTATCTCATGCCTTCTTAAGTTTGGTTCTTACATCGAGAGGACGGAAATACTAATGCTCTCTCCGTTTTCAAATTAGGCGTATTTCCATTTTTTCTTCTTCTATGTGCCTTGTCTCTTCAGGACGTAGGCGATCATGACCTTCCACTTTTCCCAATCCCTGTTGGCTCTGAGCACGCCTTCTCCTGTTACACAATGCAACCCTCGTTCCGTCATCCACCTGATTAGGTTCTTCAAATATGTTATCCGTTGCTTTCACCTGTCTCTTTTTCTCTCTGTCTGGCCTGTTAAAATGTGCAATGAACAGATATCCTACCGTAACTTTTTTTATCAAATCGTTTGAAATTGTATTTTTAGGAGTAATATTCCAGTAAAAATACTGGTTGGACAGATTGTCTGATCCAATTCGAAGCAAATTTTTAAATTTGAGTGGAACTTGAAGTCGTTCTCAGATTTCTTTTATAGCGTTGGTAAAATATCAGCAGCCAGTCTCAACTTGCAGTATATTTTATGATTTAATTTATGTTTTAAATTAATTTAAAAAAATTAATATGTGACACTATGATATTTGGAATGTAAAAGAAAAATCTCAAGTAATTCTTAAATATTGAAACCCATCCCTAACATTTAACAACACGCACGCACATGTGTCTGTCTGTCTGTATCTCTTCTATATACATATATTAATCATCCACATACAAGCCTGTTTCGCTATACCAAAGTTCATCGGTGTTGCTAGATTCCACTTGCTTCCAGCCGGGGTCGAATCTCGACTCATTTGGCGTCTGTCGGAGTACCTAATATCTAAGCCAAAGACGCAATGTATGGTAGAAAGGAAATTTTAGAGTGTTATATTTATGCGGTGTAGACACATGCCAGTATATATATATATATATATATATATATATATATATATATATATATATAATCATAAACTATGCCTACGCCAAAACAACTCTTATTCACCAATAGCTGGACACTTCAATCAACCAGGACACACATTAGAAAACTGCAAGTGTTTACTGATAGATTCCGATTTTAGTTCTACAGACTCACACAGAAAGAAAGAAAAATACTCGATTTTAAAATTAAATATATATAGGCAAGGGTTAAATAGGGACTTAGGTGTTTTGAATCTTTATAAATATTTCAATAGTTAAACATTTTTCAGATACACTTAAAAACTTTCTTTAAACCAACATTTAAAAGTTTTATTAGAGATACGTTTACGTTTAAAAATATTAAAAAACTCTATCACTTTATACGTAACGTGATGTAAACATCTCTCGACGAACACTTCTCGCGACGGACGCTTCTATCATTTGTTTCTGATGAAAGGCCGAGGCCGGTCTGAAATATCAAATATATATATATATATATATATATAATAATAGAAATAAATAAATAAATACTGTCAAAAAATACATTTTTCAACTTACAACTTTTTTAGTAGTTTTTCCTATATATATATATATATATATATATATATATATATAACAACATTAAATCAGTGCACATTTGTATTAAAACGTGTTCAATACAGTTATATTGTCAAACTTTTGGATGTTTTCCGTTAATTGAGTTATTACGCGACCCAGGTTTCTACCATGAGTTGTGTCTTTAGGCGATTTTCAATGACTGATTTTCTCGTTTACACTTTTTATAGAAGGCTCACGTAACGGTATTTTTTTTAGAATGCTCACGTGGTAGGGAATTTTGAACGCGCAATTTCTAAAATTGCAAGGAATTATGGCGTTTTCATCCATGAATGTATGAATCTAATATATATATTTTTAGTATGGTTATACTTAGTCATAATTTCTGTTCTTTCAACTTTCATTCAATAATTCATTTTTGTTTGGGAATAGGATAATCTTTAAATTTTCTTCCTGGCACAGTCTACATATTTTGCAAACGTTGTAAGGCTTAGCTGTTTTTACTACAGTCCTCACACACACACACACACACAAACTTATATATATATATATAATCAATGCAGTCAATATTTAATCCGACAATATTTTATTTAAATTTTATTTTCTATGAATATTCTTATTTAAAATGAGCACCCTATATTTTTATTTTAAACGGTGTGATGTCTGTTGGTCTGCGTATTCGAGATATCTTAAATGAAACATGTACTTCCTCGCCAAGATCTTTTTAAAATGTGTTTCCGCTATAATAATATTTAAAATAAATTAAAAAAATGTCAAATTAAAAATAAATTGATTAATTCATTAGAATTCTTTTTGTTTACATTGCTGATAATGAATTGAGCAGAAATGAAATTTGAGAAAAATGTCTTTTTGAGGAAGTGTTGAAAACTGGAAAAGAGAGACTAGCTTTAATATGACGCTTTTCGTAGCCGTTCAGTAAAGCCCAGCGGATCAAACGGCACTTTCTCTTACTAAGGAGGATGCAGGTTCGATTTCATGCCAAAGAGAATACTTTCTTTATTACGATTTTTCGATTATGCAGACGAATAGACTTGCTACACATTGTTTAATATAAAAATTGAGCGCCTTTTAATATTATAACATTGATAAGCAAGAAGTTATTGTAAATAGGTCAAGATTATTTTATTAGTAGTAGTAATTTTATTCCAGGGTAATCAAGTGGAATCTATCTTGCTAAAACCAACTCATTTTAAAATTCATAACGACATCGTACTTTGTTGTATTTCTGCTTTTTTAAGAAGTTTCAATGGTTTGTGTAAATTTTATTTTAAACAAAATTTCCATTAGTTACGCTTTTCTTGAGGAACATTTCAACACAGCTTCTGTTTCTCTAATGGTTTTTCGTCAATAGAAGCGAGAACGGAAGTGAAACTAATGACGATAGATACGTCGGAATAAATATGAAAGTTTTGTAACGTTATTATTTTGCGAAAAAATAATTCAAGATAAATATACAGTACATTTCATTGTATTTTATTTCTTTTTTTCACTTATTTAAAAAAATAATTTCTACTCTTATTTCTTCAAAACTTTCTGTTCTTTCCGGTTTATATTTTTTTTTAGTTCGTTCTCACAGCTTCGTTTTTTTAGCCGTATCGATGTTTGCTACTGCACGTTGCTAGTTTTTATAGTGTCATTTTCACAAAGGTTTATTTTACTTATAAATATAAATTGCTATGGAAACTTGTATTTCGGCATCATTTCTTTTAGTTACAATGAAATAAGTGCAGTTATTCTTCTATGTTTGCCACTATGCATTTTATTTATATGCCTATCTTACTGTAATTTTATGTAACTGCAAACAAATTTATAATACTTCATATATATGGGTAGGAATGTTTATATCTCTTTATACAAGGCGTTTATACTAATTTAAAAATGTAGAATAATATTTTTCCATGAACCGGGAGACAATTTACAAATATATCTTTCTTTTACAGACACATTAGAAGAGATATAAGAATATGATTTCAAATCTATATATATATGGTTCTATGTCTGTGTAAGTGTGATTCCTCTTGCAATCAGCTGTTTTTTCAAACTCCCCAAATATCGAAACTTATTTATAAATGAAACTTGTGTGTGTGTGTGTGTGTGTGTGTGTGTGTGTGCATGTGTGTGTGTCCGTTACCTATAAACTCCGAAATGGCTGGACCGATTTTCTTGAAATTTTACACAGTTGTACTATAAGCGTCTGCGAGTGTTCTTAGCTAGGTTTTGTGTCGAGGTACCCCCAATAAATATCGAAAATCGATAATTGAAAAAAATCGGCTTATAGAAGGAGTGATCCGATTTTAATCAAATTGGATACACTCATAGACAAAGACATAAGAAACGATATTCAGAAGTTTCAAGGTTGCAGTTCTTACAATAATGAAGAAAATTGATAGTATATATTTATAAAGGCAAGATGTTTGTGTGTGTGTCTGTTTATCTGCCTGTATGTCTGCATTTTTATCAGCCGTGTTATTTAAATTTTTGCTATGGGTTTGGCTCTAAGTAGGTATACTTATAGTTCTGAGTCTCAGCCATGATACCATTTACTCAGAGGACTTATTTCGCCTTCAAAATTCAGTTTACGACGAAAATAACTGATTTGATATCGATACCAGGAAATCAAAATTTGACTTACATCCATTCATTTTTGTTTCAGTCTACGGTTTCGCTTTAACTGGAAACAACGTCCAAAGATTCCGAGCTCCAGGACCATGGATTAGTTTTGAAGCTTTCATTACACCCGAGCAACGCCGGGTTATACTGCTAGTATACAATAGCTCTTGTATATAGTCATGTAGAGACTAAAATCCGTTATAAAATAGCTGCTATTTGCTGCAGTAAGTAAAGCATAAAATTACTTTTTTGACATTCCGCATTTTTTGTTAGTCTTCATACTCGAACTATTTTATTGCCATATTTTTCCTGTTGTTGTAATTTATTTTTCATTTCATATTCAGCGCAAAATGTGTAATCTTATCCAAAATAGTTAATAAATAATTATTGTTAATAGAAACAAATAATGAAAGGAACATATTAAATAATATTAAATATATTCTGCTGTAACTCACTGACTGGCGCAATTAGATAATCCTTTGTTTGATACCTAAACACCAACCGGTTACCGTCTAATACGATAATCCTTCAAATGTTGACGACCATCACTGAATATATACACCAGGCTCTCGAACTGTTGCCCTAGATATCTTCAAAACTTTTACAGAGTCTGGCATGCTGGCCTTCTACGCAAGCTGCGGAGATATAGTCTAACTGGATAATTGTTTGACCTCCAGTCGTTAACTTCAAATCGCACAATGAATGTAGTATTAAACGGACATGCTTCCAAATACTATCATACGAACGCGGTTCTCCCTTAAGGCTCTATTCTAGGTCCTACGCTTTTCCTGATCTATATTAACGATCTTCCCGATATAATTAGATCCTAAGTATGCATATACGCTGACGACACTACGGTTAACATCTGCCGAGGCTGACAAAGCAAACATCGCTGCCGAGCTTGAAAGAACCTCCAATCCATGATATGACTCGTGAATTTTAACGCTTCCAAAACGAAGCTGCTATCTATTAACCATCATAAAAAATCGCTCCTAAGAATGACTATATAGAATCCATAGCTAAATCAGCTGCTAAGAAAGTCGGTTCTCTGTGTAAGGCCAGGAGGTTTTTCCCGTTTGAAACAATCATGCTCATATAAATATACCATCTACCCGTACATTGAATACTAGTGTCATATCTGGTCGGGTGCTACGGCTCTATATGAATTTACTCGAGCTACAAGATTAGCAACTATGTCCCACCCATTTACTGTGATACCAATAAAACGCAAATTCTACTCGATCATCTTCTTTTCTCGCACTTCCCGCTTGTGCAATTCACTTCCGTTTACTTGCTTTCTCGACAGCTAGAATCTCCAAGAATTTAAAATTAAAAGTAAATAGCCATCTCTTATTTCATTAACCTGCATCCTCTCTCTAATGCTCCTTCTTCCGTCTACACTACTCTCATCAGTATTCGCATCCTTCTCTTACCCACTTGCTGACATCCCCTATAACCTCTCTCTCTTTCCCATAACTTTTATACCATGTAATCACCCGAAAAACAGTGGCGGTAAAATGCCTTGCTTGGGGTGATATGATGATATAAAAAAAGTTCATGGAGCAAACGGTATAAATTATTTGTGAGATTGCCAATCAAAAAGCATAAAGTTAAAATATTTTTCATGAAAATTAATGATCGGTGTCATTCTGTCTTGCTACTTCATTTCGTTTTTGCCAAAACTTGTCAAAGATAACACCTTAACAGAATATTCCTTAGGCTGAGGTTATTGCATTTATAAATAAAACAGTCAAGTTATTCGTAATTCATTTACAAGCTAATTAATAAATATCAACTCCAAAACAAGTTATCAAAATTCTTTTTACAAGTAAGGGTGAAAGTTTTTCCATATATTGCCAATATAAATGTGTGCAAAATATTTTGCCAGCATTGTTTGTTTAATATTGACTACGTTGTGAAAACATTGATTTTCATAATAAAACTTGACATAATGTAGATATTTCAATTTATCCGACATCTACTTTTACTCGCCGTCAGAATATATCGATGTTACCCACCCGGCAAACGAACATACTCGAGAACGAAAGACAAAATCAAACAAACAAACAGTGATGAACATGATCAGTGCCAACTCGTACAAAAATGAAAAAAGTTTGTATTTCTTTTGTCTCCCAGAAGTAAGTATATTTTCGTTTATGTCTGTCGGTAATTTCTTTCTAAATCATTATTTTTCTATCAACCAGGTCATACAGATACACACACTTACTACATTTACGCCCTCACGTATCCATACACGCATGCGCCGACACTACATACGTGTAAATAACAGACGTAAACTTAATCGAGAGACGGAGTTCGTTGTTGTTTACAATCCGCTGTTTCGTATTGTTACAGTTGTTGGCATTTTGAACTCACTACACACACATAGGATATGCGTTGTGGTGCATTAGATATCGGCTCGGAAAGAGAAATCGGAGAGCCGGGTTCGAATTCCAGCTGAATTAATTGCATTCACTTACGCGCAAATACCCTTGGAAAAGATATTAATTCGTCTATTCCTTCCAGTTATGGGTTAAATAACAGGACAGCTTGGGTTCTATAGCCTTGGTCGGCAACCAGTCTACCGCAGAAAGCAATGGCAACCTACTGCGGGATAATCTTCTGCACAGTCAGTCATGTCTCTTTCTGACTGACATTCACTATTTTAAAAAAAATAGTAAAATTATATTCAATGAAAATTTAGCGCGCATTTACCGATATAAAAAGAATATATAAGTAGAAAATCAAAAAGTATATTTATCATATAAGTATATATATATATTTTTATAATCATATCGCCCCAAGCCAAGCATTTTACTGCCACTGTTTTTCAGGGGGTTACATAGGAGAAAGTTATGAGAAAGAGTGACAGGTTATATAGGGGGTGTAAGCAAGTGAGTAAGAGAAGAATGACTATGGCTATAAAGTGAGGGATCGGTTTATATATTTATTGTAATGTAGAATTGATCTCCCACATTATGTCCACATTATAATAGTATAGATATTTTTTTAATAATCATATTGCCCCAAGCCAGGCATTTTACTGCCACTGTTTTTCAGGGGGTTACATATGAGAAAGTTATGAGAAAGAGTGTCAGGTTATAGTGGGTGTCAGGAAGAGGTTAAGAAAAGGATGAGAATACTGATGAGAGTGGAGTGGATGGAAAAAGGAACATGAGAGGGAGAGGATGCAGGTTAGTGAGATAGGAGATGACTCTTGACTTTACATTTAAAATCTTGGAGATTGTAGCCGTGAAAGTATTTGTAGAAGAGACACAAGGAAGCAACATTGCGCCAGTGAGAAAGTGACTGTGTCTGAGCTGCCAAGTGGGGATCGATTCTCCGCTGGATTTTGTCAAGGACCCCTAGGTGGATAGCAGGAGTACCCGACCAGATATGGCAGCAGTATTCAATGCACAGGCGGATGTTAGATTTATAAATATCCTGAAAACTCTAAAATTTAGATGATTGGTACTTATTGCATATTAAACTCTGACATAGTTTATATTTTAACAAAGAAAAATAACAAAATACAGGACTTGTGAATTCCTTCTCTCTGTACCACAAGAATTTACAGCTAACAATTCTAGTTTATAAAATGTTTGATTTTTCAATATTTTATACTTACATATGTTGGTGGTTCTCTATATCGAATATCTTAGAAAATTAGCTAAATAATACCTTTCTGGCCTAAGTCATCTAAGAAGGATATCTCAGCTTCCGGTAACGATTACAAGGGGCCTAGAAGATAATTGTAAGCATTCATTTTTATTCTCATTTTATTAGAAATTATAATGACATTATTTCATTGTGTAGACATATCTCAGTTCATTTCTAATGAGAGCCAAACGCTTGGCTCTTGCTAATTCAGATCGCGTAGAACGTTTTAGAAGAGGTAACTAAATATCTAAAATCATCCACCAAAATATAATAAAAAGTAAAATATAAAAATATTAAATATATACATGAACTTTTTTGTAAAGAAAAATCAGTATTTTTGGTGGCATAGAAACAAATTATACGACAAACATGATTTGTGATTGAGACTTTTAATCTGCGATTCCTCTTAATGATACAAAAGGTCTTCTGCATCTCATTACTTAGTCTAATCACAAATGAATTACGTGCTTTGCTTTATTCAACACAATATTCTCGCATAATATTTGAAATAATTGGTAAAATTATATTAAAAGTGAGGCCAAGTGACGAAGTCATGTATTTATTATCTAAAATTATAGAACAAAAACATTTTTAAGGAGAAGTCATTAGTATGAAGACTTATTATTAGGTAAGGGAATGACAAGTAATATATTTCTTATTGAAATGGCGAAACGACTTAACTAAATTAATTTCATAATGGAATTAATTTCACTTATGTCTGCAACCCCTCTATTCTTCTTTAGCTGACGTCATGATGTTATAAAACTTGTTTTGAGAACCTACGATTTAAATGATCCATTTTTCTGATTTAGCCTGTGCAATTTGTTAACAGGACTATTTTATACACGAGTTCATATTCAATATCACGTAGAGTGTGAGCGTTCAGATTCGTTGACCAATCGTGTATCTGAGTTTATTGTTCTATCCATTACGCTTTTGAAAATGAGTGTTCTCCTCTCCTTTAAAGAAACGAAACGATAAGTATCCGCACAGCAAATATTAATTTGGAGAAGAATATCCCAAAGAATGGTATTTTATAAGACAATACAATACAAGTGCAATAATGATACTTTTAGTGCCAATATGAAAATCAAATTTACATCTGTTTTTCAAACTACTTAAAATATTTCATCAAGACATTATCCGAGATTTTGTGATGATTTCTTTGTACCCGTTTAGTGAAGCTTGTGTTGAAGGGCAACTCATTTACATACTTTCACTTTAACGCACTACTCTCCAGGTATCTTTCTCTTTGAACGTACATAGATTCTTAACTTCATGGACGACATTCTCGACGTCATCAGTTCTCATCTAGATATTTTTTCTGATGCTACAAATATTTATTGCTGTCCGTCCTTCAATATGGCAGTGAATGCTGGACATTACCATCAAAGATGAAGGAAAAACTTGAAGCAATTGAAATGTGGTTCTACAGAAGGATGCTGCGGATATTATAGATCGAGCATGTGAGCAATGATGAGGTCTTGGAAATGATGGAAACGAAAAGGAAGTTCATACTGAGCATCAGGAAGAGACAACTAAAGTTCCTGGGACGCGCAATGAGGAAGGAGGGTTTGGAGAATCTGATGCTAACAGGCCAGATATAGGGAAAAAGAAACAGGGAAAAGCAACGGATAACATATTTGAAGTACCTAATCAGGTGAATGACGGAGGGAGGGTTGCATGGTGTAACAGGAGAAGGCGTTCTCAGAGCCACCAGGGAGAGGAAAAAGTGGAACTGACAGCTTCTCTCAAAAGTGACCCCCCCAATCAGTTGCTAAGTGAAATGACGTGTAAATGTGGGCGCCTGCAAAACGAAATTGCTGTTTCATTCACCATAAAAACCATTTGCAATTTCTATTGGTATGGCTATTGCTAAACAGTGTACCACGTTTTCCAGTGATTTATGAAGTAGAGCAACTGGCCAGGCTGGCTGCTAGGGTGGTTGGTTCACCGTGTCGTAGCAGACTGTTCTCCTTATCAGAACGATATTTACACATTTATAAATCTATGATTCCTCCGTGCATTTAATATTGATACCATATTTGGTGAAGTGCCCCTGCTAAAACATCCAAAGAAAAGTATGCAATGTTATAGTCCTCACACCGGCATCTCGACTCCAATAATTTTCCCACGTCTGTTACATGGTTTCTCTCTGTAATTATTTTCATGGAAGTTGTTATAATCTACTTCCACCACAGGGATTTAATCGAAGGAATAGATGGGCAACGACTTCTCATTACGTTACATTTGAATTGGCGAGATAAAAACGTATGTTTTTTTTTTAATGGTCACTTTGTCCACACTCCACGCTTGTAAAAATCTCTTCAGATTTTCTGTTTTCTTGCCACTTATAATCTTCAAGCATTTAAATGCAAAATCATTCGCTGTATCTTGTCTTCCGGAAACCTTTTCTTATATTGTTATTTCTCTTCGAAATAATCCTTTTATAATTTTCTACTTCATTCGTCATTGTGGCATTATCATCTAACGTTTGGTGAAATGGGGGAAAAAAAAATCCCTTCCGATGAATTTTATTTATTTTATTTTTTAATCGTATCACTCTGATCCAGTCGGTAACGTCACTGATGTGCAGGGGGCGACATAAGAGTAAAAAGATTAGATAGAATGAAAGTAAAGAGAAATACGAACCAGTTAGAAATGAGCAAGAGAAGGATGGGAATACAGGTGTGATGACAGTTGCAAAGGTAGAGAGAAAGGAAAAGATATACAAGGTGATGTAGAAAGAACTGGAGTCAAGTGATTAAGAGATGGGTATTGACATTACATTTCAGTTCCTGAAGGTTGTACCCGTCTAGAAATCAAGTATATGGAAGCGAGTTCCACAGGCGGGAAGTGTGAGAAAAGAAGCTGCATGAGTAGAATTGTCGTTTGTATTTGGCTTATCTAACTGTGGAATGAATGCAAATCAATCTTCATAATATTGATAAAGAAAATAAATTTTTGATTTTTAAACATTTGTACTCGCAATTTTGTGTTTGGTTTTCTCCAAGTATATTGTTAATAATCTTTAGTTTCAGAAAGATCCTTAGCTTTTCGCTCAACATTCGAATGTGTTTTGAGCTTAAATATTTTTGTGTGCACATTCATCCAAGATACAAATTCTTTTTTAATTATTTTTGAGAAGATCTCAAAGAATTATGCTAACATCATCATGGCAGTGATTAGACGACGATATTGCTGTCGAGACGGCTTATCGCTATTTAAATTTTTATCCAGTATATTTGCAAAAAAAAAGATGTAGTAAAGTCGCAAAGCATTGAATGTCATCAAGAAGTTCATTCAGTTTTTAATCGATGCTTGTAAGACATTATAACTAAATCAGGAGAAATTGAAAAAAATGGCATTTTAAATATTTTACGTGAAGCTATTTTTGACGCTAAGTATGAACTATCAAATGCCGTAAAATTGTTTTAGATAGCATTCAACTAAAACGAATCCATATTATCTGGTATAAATCCATCAGAGTTGCGGATGTGAAATTTTTATGTTATCCCAATTTGCAATAAAATACCCCTTTTTGTCGTTCAAGAAATAAAAAGTTCAAGTCTCCCTTAAGATAGTGGATTACTGAAGAAGTGTGTGGTATCAATGCAAAAGTAAGAAGTAACAGTTGACGATTATGCGGCTATAGAGGATATAGAATTGAAATGGCAACAGTTATAACATTTGGGTAAGCATGCATGTGATTTTATAAAGCAACGGCTTCTTAGGAAATACATATTTTCTATGTGAGAAACTTCCACATTACAAGTGGAATAAAGAGAGCTCTGAATTAGTGAAACCAAAGAATGGACATCGTTCCAAGAATTGCTATAGAGTTAGCAATAATTTAGCGAGAGGCTTGATAAAAAAAAGTGCTCCCTCTAAAACACTGTACAGGCGATTTGAATTTTTTGAATTTTCTTCTTCTATGTGCCCTGGACGTAGGTGATCATGGCTTTCCACGTCTCCTTATCCCTGGTGGATCTTAATATGATTTCTTCTGTTAATTCATGCAACCCCCGTCCCGTCATCCACCTGATCAGGAACTTCAAATATGTTATCCACTGCCTTCCTCTGTATTTTTACCTTCTATCTGGCCTGTCAGTATCAGGATCTTCAAGCCCTTCATCCGTATTGCATGTCCCAGGAAATTTAGTTGTCTCTTGCTGTGCTCAGTATTAATTTCCTTTTCGTCTCCATTCTTTCCAAAACCTCGTCATTGTTCACATGCTGGTTCCATGATATCCGTATCATCCTTCTGTAAAACCACATTTCCGCTGCTTCAAGTATTTTCCTCATCTTCGATGATATTGCTCAGCATTCACTTTTGGTCTAATCGGACATGTGTAAAGATAAGACATGGCGGAGGGAGCCAATTATGCTTTTATCTAGCAATGGAACCTATGTATATGCTAGCTGTGGTCTGGAGTGAACCTTGAGTCTTCATGGACATTTGATGTAAGGAGCCTTATTGAGGAAAAAAATTGTTGTGACTGGAGAAAACAACGGAGAGAAAATGAAACTAAGTTGTTTTTTAGATATCAAAAGTTGCAAGCAAATTTTCTCCCGTTGATCTGTTTGTGTTTCTGTGTTGTGATTAATTGTTACATTTATATAGGATTTTTGAGGCTATTCTCTCCACAAACTGTAGAATTATCTGCATAGAGGTTTACTATTAGTTTAAGAATGTTTATAAGATCTCGTCCAGTAGCTTTTGTAATCTTATTATTAGGAGACCCAACAGAATCATTATTCCTTCGAAATTAAAAACCTCGTTGACTTCAAAAAATTAAAACTCTAAAAATATAAGCCAATTATTTGTCAATTTAATTTATACAATTTGGAAAACAACACAAAGCGCTCGGTTTGTGGACAATTAGTACAAATTATCTGTATGTGAATTAGTTTTAATGTGATAGTACTTTGTTAGTTGAAGATGTTAGTATGCAAATGATCTACAATGGTTTTCCTATGCTTTCTGAATAATATAACCAATTTCTTGCATATTGTTTGCCTGGCATGCTTGGAAAATATTTATGATCACACAATGGTTTCTTTGCTATACTACATAATATATGGGATGAAAAGAATTCTCTATTGGTACATTTATATCAAGAATTTCTTTCACTATCTAGTATTTAAAAGACGTCCTTCGTGGTCGAGTTGGTTAAAAGCACATCGGATCTAACGATGTTTTTTCCTTCAATGGAAAAAGCAGGTTCGAATCGTAATTGACATTGAATCTTATTAAATAATAAACTTAATTAGTCTGAATATTTTTTGATTATCATTTAAGAAGACTCCCAGAATATTCAGGTAAATTATCGTTTATAAGGACAAATATTTAGTATTTATAGTTGCAAATACGAAGGCATTTTGTCCTTTCACCAGTACCATGAGAACACATTTTAATTGTTGATGATAGATTGTTTTTGCCTCCCTAGCCTTATGTTCTATATTTTCAAATTCAGCCTTTATATCATTACCAGCAGTAAATCCCTGCGTTGCTCGGGTGTAATGAAAGCTTTAAAACTAATCCATGGTCCTGGAGCTCAGACTCTTTGGATGTTGGCACGAAAGTCTAAAAAGCAATAGTTGTTTCCAGTTAAAGCGAAACCGTAGACTGAATGAAAAATTAATGGATGTAAGTCAAATTTTGATTTCCTGGTATCGATATCAAATAAAATGGCTGAGACTAAGAACTAGAATTATACCTACTTAGAGCCAAACCCGAGTCAAAAACTAAAATAAAAGGGCTGAAAAAAATACAGACGTACAGGCAGATAAACAGACGCACACATAAACATTTTGCCTTTTACATATATATATTATCGATTTGCTGCACTATTGTAAGAACTGCAACTTTGAAACTTCTGAATATCGTTTATGTCTTTGTCTATGAATGTATCAAATTTGATTAAAATCGGGCCACTCCTTCTATAACCCGATTTTATCGATTATCGATTTTCGATATTTATCGGGAGGTACCTCGACACAAAACCCAGCTAAGAATACTCGCAGACGCTTATAGTAGAACTGTGTAAAGTTTCGAGAAAATCGGTTCAGCCGTTTCGGAGTTTATAGATAACGGACACACAGAGACACACACACAGAGAAACAAAGTTCCATTTATAAATAATTTTCGATCATCATAACCAACAAATTGTTCTGTCAACTTTTATATTTTTGTTATCACATGTTCGTCTCTTTGTTTGAAACATTACCCTTTCTGAAACATAACGATATCTAATATGTCTGCTTTTACACTCCAGTGCTAACTGCTCTCGTGTATATAGCTCAGTTCAATGAATGATTTTTGTTGAGACATTTTCTTTCATGTCTTTTATTAGACTGATGGCGAGGTGAGAAGTTATGTTAAGGTGAGAACGGCGTGGAAAAATCTGGACGCAAAGAGTGGACAAAATCAAAGAGGGTCAAATAGACACTGGGTAATCATGATTGATAGGCTGACCTTTTCGTTACTTTTTATTTTCGTTTCACATTTGCCCAAATATGGTTGGCGCCAGAAAATTGTTTTGTAAAAATTTTCCAAGCGTTTCTCACATGTTAAATTTCTTAAAGTTAACAAATTTACACGACTACGAAATCTTTTGACTACTTTCTTCAAAAGAACATTTATTTCAATCTGAGGAACATTTCAATTGATTGAAATTAATCGCAATTATAACAATTCATATGTTTCTGCTCACAGATACACACACAAAACGGAAACACACGTAGACAATATCTCCTCTCTCTCTCTCTCTCTCTCTCTCTATATATATATATATATATATATATATGCGTATGCATAATCAAGTTTTGTAATTGCTATCAAAGAAATATTGTCGCAAATATTTATATATTTTCTCTTTGAAGTTTTATCAGACTAATGAGAAACTTTAGTTTAATCATATATTTGCCACTTGAAGTTTTGTTACAAAACATTCACTTTCAAATCATACAAATGGTCAGTGATGTGTAACTTTTAGTCGTAGTCATTTCTGAGGTAAAACTATTTGGCCTTGGCAGTTTTCATTCTATATAAAAAATGAACACGTTTCTATGTAATATTCTATGGTTATAGTTTTGTTTTACTTATCGAGCGGATGTGCGTTGTGGTGTAGTGGATATCGACTCGGAACGAGAAATTCGTGAGCCGAGTTCGAATTCCAGTTGAATTCCTTGCATTCACTTACGCGCAAATACCCCCGGGAAAGATATTAATTCGACTCTTCCCTCAACTTATGGGTTAAATATCAGGACAGATTGGGTTTTATAGCCTTGGGTGGCAACCAGTCTACCGCCGAAAAAAGTGGCAACCTACTGCGGGATAATATTATGCCCAGTCAGTCATTTCTAGAAAGATTATCGCCCAAAGCGTGTATCACTTATGGCACTTAACTGACCTTGAGTGATCTAAGATTAGATGTATGGGTGGTGTAGGGGATAACGACTCGGAATGAGAAATCGGACAGCCGAGTTCAAATTATATTTGGGAGCGTTACATTCGTGTGGATGTGCGTTGTACTGCAGTGGATATTGACTGGGAATTCACTAACACCCTGGGGAAAGGTATTAATCCATCTCTTCCCTCCAGTTATGGGGTAAATAACAGGACAGATTGGGTTCAATAGCCTTGGCTTGCAACCAGTCTACGGAAGAAATCAATGGCAACCTACTGCGAGATAATCTTCTGTCCAGTCAGTCATGTCTCGAAAGAGACATGATCGCCCAAACCGTGTATCATGTATGTCACTTGATTGACTATTTGAGCGCTGGCTTAAAATAATTCATCGTTAGATTCGCACGTAGTATTTTTCTGCATAATTGATGTAGCAGAATAGATTAAACTGTTTGTTATTTCGTCCTAATAAGTATTTAATTTCTTTGTCGTCGTCCTCTTCTTCTTTTGTCTCTTTCTGATTGTAATTATTTTCTTTTGTGAATCCATTTTATTTTAAAATCCATTGTTATTCTCTTGCTGGGTGCATGTTTACTCATCAATCTTCTCAAGAATTACATCTCCTCCCTTAATTGTTCTCTTCCTCTGTGATAAAATTCTTTAATATTCATTACCATATATGGTTAAGTTAAATACTGTTGCTATATCTTATTTTATGCACATAAAAAGTACATCACGAGATTCTTTACAAAATTTAAAGGAGGGTCTTTAATATAAGCGATTCTGACCAGGCATTATGTCAACAGTCACTTTCTCACCACCGTAACGTGATTTCGTTCTGGATTTTTTACAAATATTTTCATAGCAACTGTTCTGATGAGCGTTTTTTCCTGGTGCTATGAAATAAATGTGCTACTAGATATGCAAGTAGGTCTCACTGTTTTACTGTTGAACTATCAAAATGTAACCTCCTCTTCCACTCTGGTAGTTTCTCTTCTCGCACTTCTCATTTGTGGAATTCATTCCGATTGCTTGCTTTTCTGATAACTGCAATCTATAAAGTAGTGAATGCAACGTCAATCGTCATCTTCTGTCTGCTTGAAACCTGCTTTTTTTTCTTGAACTTTCTTTAATAATTCCTACTAAAGTCTTTTTATTCTCTGTAACCATGAATGTCCTAGTACCATTATCAACTTACTCCGGGTGAAATGATAAAAACATTAATAAGCTTCGTTACATTACGCTCTCCCTGATCTTAAACCTCTGCGTATTTATTTTTTAAAGCTGAATACGATTAATCTCGTATTAATTTCGAAACACACACACGCATCTCTCCCTATATATACATACATATGTGTGTGTGTGTATGTATGTGTGTGTGCGTGTGTGTGTGTGTGTGTGTAGGGCGAATATGAAGAAAATTGTAAATTAACTGAGCAGAGTCACGCCGACTTCGAAGTTTTGTGAAGGCACCATTATGATATCCTCACTGACATCAAATTGTTTGTTAAAATATCTTTTTATCTGTAAACCACTAGAAAAACAATATTGGCACAAAGCATTATCACAACTGAATACTTGACATTAAATTTAAAGTTTTGGAGGGTGTAGCTATTAGGGAAGCAAGTAAATGAAAGGGGGTTCCACAGTCGGGAAGTGCGAAAGAAGAAACTATTGAAGTAGAAGAGGCGGTTACGTTTAACTATTTCAACGGTATTAATTGGTGGGGTAGTCTTCAGTTATAATTAATATTTACAACAAAATTCTTACATGTTCATATTTAATGTATTATGCACAGATTTATTTTTTCATAGTAAGGTTGAGCTTGTAAAAGATCCGCTAGAGGGTTATGTTAAGTGGTAGTTTATATGGGAAGGAGGGGAAGGTAATTATTAGCTCTGGACTTGAACCAGTTAAGATTTTAATGATCGGGGAAAACTTTTCTTGAGACTCTGTTCCACAAAGCAGTCGTTCGCTGGAAGAAGCTGTCAGTGTGAAACTTATTTCTTGCCGATGGTATACGGAAGTATTGCGGGTGTTTTATTAAAATGTAAGTGTAAATGGCTCGTTCTAGCTGTAAATGGCAGACCTGGCGGAACCGAGGAATGTAGTTCGATCGGTATATTTTCGTTTTAGGTCCCAAAGGATTTTCCTCCTTCAAATTTATCCAAAATAGCATTATTTCTGTGCATGTATATGCTGAACTCAAATCAACAATTAGTTATTGAAAAAACCTACCTCTTTTGATCTAAACGTCCAGAAAAAATCGAACTACATTTTGTCTCCCGTAACTCTAACGCAGTCATTTAATTAACTGCTGAATGTCTTTCTGCGTAGAACAACAACTTCCGATCTATTTTCGGCCAATTTACTTCCTTTACTGAAACTTCCGGCTATTTACTTCCTGTAATGAAAGTAATACGCTATTGTATTTCTACGCGTATTACTTTCATTACAGGAAGTAAATAGTCGGAAGTTTCAGTAAAGGAAGTAAATCGGCCGAAATTTGTAGCCTACGCAGAACGTCATTTTGTAGTTAATGCCTCTTTGGGGATAATCACTTTCCAAGTGTTCGGGGCTCTCACAGAACCGACATTTCTTGGCTCTCTTTGGCCAGTGCTACCACCGATTGTTCTTTTAACAATCGGCCAGACGGTTTCGACTGTGGACTCTGGACCTCCTCATTCTATGTCGAATGGCGGTCCAATACACTTTCATTCCTCCATTTTTCTCGGGGAGTTGGGAGAGGGGTATCTCATCCTCCTTTTTCTATTCACTTTTCACGCATACCGTCTTTCTCTCAGCCGGCCCGTAAACTAGTTGAAATTTATCTACGGCCGCTGACCAAATTTTTAACACTTTCGCCTCTCCCCCAAGGCTCGGCACCCTTGGCTCCCCCCACATACTCCGCAAACCGATGAAATTTCTACTCCAACAGCTTCTTTTCTCGCACTTCCCGTCTGTGGAATTCCCTTCCGCATGCTTGCTTTCCCGACCGCTATAACCTCCAGGATTTTAAAAGTAAGGTCAATAGACACCTCCTAACACACTAACCTATACCAATTCTCTCCAACTCTCCCCATGTACATCCTAACTCGTCTATCGCCCTGTGTAAACCCCTGCGCTATAGTGGCAGTGGAATGCCTTGCTTGGGGTAACATGATTAAAAAAAAACGTACCCGGCCCGGACGGTCTGTGTTCTCTATCGTCTATCTTCGATCCTACCATTCCCTGTTCCTCCCCGAGATTAGACATTGAAACAATAAAACCAGCAATCAATGAGAAACGAGAAGGAACTCGATCCCGCAGGAACTAGGCAGCTACCAGAATTACAGGGAGAAACAAAAAAATGTCTTACATGGTACTTGTTTCTTCGACGAATTCTACCTTAGGGTCCTCGACTCGTTCTCGGCAACATAGGGTGTAGGCTGGCTGTTTGGTTCGGTCGCTCGTTCGGGAACGGATCCTGCTGCGATGATGTCAAAACGGTACTAATTATGTCGACGCTTTCGGGCCGCTGTCGGTCGTGATGATCTTGTCACAGAAGTTGGTCTTCAAGACGTTTAATACAACAACGGACCCACTGACCACGTTGTTTTTTGATCTCAGAAAGTAGCGTTGTGCAAATCCAGACCGGACACTTGTGTACAATTGTGGTCAAAAATAAACACAGCGCCAAAAAAAAAAAAAAATTAAATAAATGAATAAGGTCGAAGACGCCAGGAGAGTGACGAAGAAAGTCTTTATTATTAATTATTAGTTACAGAAGCAGATGATACAGTTCTCGGAATGCCAGTTTCCAACGGAGAGAAAGAGAGAGAGACAAAGAGAGAGTTTCAAAATATCAGAGCTTTCAATCTACAAACAGAAATGTCTTTTCTAAGTTTCGTTAAGTAATCAGAACTCTTCAAATCTTCATTAAAATCTATAATCAGAGCTGTCAATTCTCTATGTAACTTTTAAAACAACAAATTTCTTTCAAGTGCTTATCGGAACTTAACGGAATCTACCGAATGAGAGACGGCCAAAAGGCGGCGACGTGACGGCGGCGGTGTGGGGTTGTTTTATCCTTGTCGCCTGGAAATCTCTATTCCAAATTCTTAAAATTTCTTTTCATAGCGGTGCGGGCTTTTCGTCAAGAACAATAAGAAATTTCAATTCTTTAAAAATGTTTTAAAACAAAAATATTCTTTCTTGATTCCCATCAGAGGCACATTATTCAACACTAACACTTTAAGTTAATCGGCGGCAGGCTTCATTCGACACTACCTCTTCAGCCATAAGTTCAGTTGGGAACCCTTTCCACAGTTGTTACATTTCAACTGCAATTTCAAAAACTACCTTAAATCTCTCAAATTCCCTTCATAGCAGTGCTAGCTTTTTGTTGTTCTGTAATAGGCGTCCAGCCGTGGATCGTGGCTCCCTAGTTAGGAAGTTTCCACAGTTGTTGCATTTCGACTGCAATTTCAACAACTACTCCGATTTTTCTCGCTGAATCTCCATTTTTATAACCATCACCACTCCTCTCGGGTGATCTAGCCGACTCAAAGCTTTTGACCAATGAGATTATTTTCCAGCCACACGATTTGCGGTGAGCCATGGCTCGACGAATGAAATGTCGAGAGCTCACATAACGCAGTGTCTTTCTGTCTTCTTTCTTTCGATTACATCATCTGTCTTCCGTTCCTACAATCTATTCCACCTGACCTCATCAAGCAAATCCTGACATTTTGTTATGGCTACTTACATATTACAAAATTTTAACTGGCCTGAAGCAATTCGTTTCGAACAGGAAAAAAGAAGAAAATTTATATTTTTCTCGTTTTTCCCAAGTGTCAACCAATTTTTCTATTCCCCGGATTTTACAAGTACATAATAGTATATATATATATATATATATATATATATATATATACTATTATGTACTTGTATATATATATACTATTATGTACTTGTATATATATATATATATATATATAGTTTTTTACGTAAATATAGTTTTTACGTAAGCTCACATCGCGGATTACAATAAAGCATTATTAATAAAACCACTAATATTAATTTCTCTCTCTCCGTCTTATTAAAACAAACAAAAAATATATATCCCTGTTTAGGATGTGGTTTCCGGCTTTCTCTCTTCCAAACTTTTTCACTCTTTTCTTTTTTTCTTTTTTTTTTTCAATTGGAGAAGATAGACTAAACTATCTCCCGGTTCACACTCCACCCTCGTCTATTGAACAGGTTAAGAGGCTCATCCCTTGTTCCCTGTTTAGGATGTGGTTTCCGGCTTTCTCTCTTCCAACCTTTTCACTCTTTTCTTTTTTTCTTTCCTTTTTTTTTTTAATTGGAGTAGATAGACTAAACTATCGCCCGGTTCACACCCCACCCTCGTCTATTGAACAGGTTAAGAGGCTCATCCCTTGTTCCCTGTTTAGGATGTGGTTTCAAGCTTTCTCTTTTCCAATTTTTTCACTCTTACGTAGACCCCTGCACATCAGTGGCGTTACTGCCTTGCTCGGGGTGATATGATTAATATATATCAGCGGCAAATAGTGTCACGCTTTATAAGTTAAGAAATATAATCATACATTTTTTAAAAATTTTAATGCTTCCAAAATTAAATTTTTTTCTATTAATCATTTGAATGAACTCTCTGTACCTTCCATCAGCATGGCTAATGCTGACCTCCAATATTTTAAGAGAAGGCACAAAAAGGCTGTCTTAGGATGGCTTGAAATTGACTAAAGACAAGCCTCCACATCAGGAATATAGACTTGTCTTTAGTCAGTTTCGAGGCGCCACAGGAAGAATTCGCAATATAAGAATAAATATATTACCGATTCTTCTAAGAATTTTCTCAAGATACCCAGGATGGGCATTGTGGTGCAGTAGATATCGGCTCTGAACGAGAAATCGAGTAGCCGAGTTCGAATTTCATTTGAATTCCTTGCATTCACTTAAACACAAATACCTTTGGGAAAGGTATTAATCCATCTCTTTCCTTTAGATACGGGTTAAATAGCAGGACAGATTGGGTTCTATAGCCTTAGCTGGCATTCAGTCTACTGCAGAAAGTAATGGCAACCTACTGCGGGATAACCTTCTGCCCAGTCAGTCATGCCTCTTTCGAGACATGATCGCCCAAACGTGTTATCACGTATGGCACTTAACTTACTGACTAACCCAAGGTAAACAGCAGAAACACAGAACCACATGTAGCACCAATAGTCTAAGCATATGCGAATGGTAGACTTATATCTATGTAGGATAGATTCTAGAGATAAAAACTGTATCGTCCGACACAGTGAACTAACTTTCATAGTGGCTGATCTCGCAATGAATTCAATATTTTTCTTTCCACATCAATTCAACTGAGAACATTAGCCCGGAAACGTGCAATGAGCCATTTTCCTGTAGGTTAGCAGTAGCTATGCCTATGAAACACAGAAAGGGGTCTCCCAAACGATTAACGAAAAAAAAGTTTTTGTGGGCGTTAAATTTAAAAAACTATCTTTCTCCCTATTTTTGTCTCAGTTAACGAAGAGCTTGTGATCATTTTGGAGACCGGCTACCATTTTTACTTTGTCGCACTGATCAACTTTACTATTAAGTCTGGAGTAAATGCTTTTGTCATCAGCATAGTTACCAAAATGAGAGCTGAAGTGATCGGGGAAGTCATTATTGAAAATTAAAATCAGGGTAGGATCAAGGATAAACGGAGCATTGGTTTAGTATGAATAATTCTTTAAAAAAATAGAATGTTATACTTCGTAAATAATGATTCTTGAAAGTGCACTTTAATTGAAATCCTTTATGAAGAGCCTTTCTGAATGGCTATGCCGCGTGTTCCTCCTCATACAAGCTTGATAAATGTAAGAATTTTTTGCCTCTATTATTCAGTTACAACGCTTCTCAAACAAAATAGGTTGCTTAGTAGTGGAAATTACAATGAACTAAATAAAGGTTTTTCTTTAAGTACCAATATAAAAGCTTGACGAGGACAGGCTGTTGATTTCTACAATAAAATTTAATATCGAGAAAGGAAAAGTCTTCTTCTTCTTCTTCTTCTTCTTCTTCTTCTTCTTCTTCTTCTCCTTCTTCTTCTTCTTCTTCTTCTATGTGCACTGTCCTTTCAGTATAGAAGAAAAAAGTGACAGCGGAAGGCAGCGGATAACATATTTGCAGGGCCTGATCAGGTGGATTACGGAACAGGTGTTGCGTAGTGTAACAGGAGAAAGCGTGCTAAGGGCCACCTGGGACAGGACGTGGAAAACCATGATCGCCTACGTCATGAAAGGACAGGTTACATAGCAGAAGAAGAAGAATTTCTGATGTTAATTATAAGTGTCCTTTTTGTTTTCCTTTTCTCAAAATCTTCGTAAACAACATATTTCCTGGAAAAAACGGTTTATTTAATTTTCAGTAAAAAGCAGGGTGTCAAAATTTGGTATATATAAGGAGAGCCGAATTGAGTAAAGTTTCGACGAAAAAAGAGACAAGAGTCAAAGAAATGATTAACTATATACTTCATTTTACTGAGAAATTAAATTTATCTAAATGTAGATAAATATTTTATTTTTATAGATTATTAAAACGACAAAGAAAAGGAAACAAGAACTCATAAAAAATAAAGTTCATTTAATTGACATCCATCCCATTACAGATTAGAGAGGAAATATATAAATAAAAAAATACTGACAGTTATTACATGGATTAATTGTTCTAAGCCAGTCCTACCAATGAGTCGGATCTGTTTATCATTAAAGTCAGCATTTGATGCCACGAAATATCGTTTTCTTTTTTTTAAATAAGGAAAATTACATTTACAGACTAGTATATTCGTGAGTTTTACTGATATGCAAATTTGATGACATCAGTGTCTAATATCATGTAGGGCCTCTTTAATAGCGGAATATACGTTTACTTTTAATAATTTCATCCCAAGCAAGGCGAGAGCACCACGAGTACGCAGGAAATGACCGTCAGAAAAAAGACTGGGTACGGAGAGTAGTGAAGAAAAAAAAAATTGAAAGGATAGCAATTGACGTTGTATTTGATTTTTCGGAGATTGTAGCTATCTTATGTGCCATGTTCTTTCAGGGCGTAGACGACCATGGCTTTCCACATCTCCCTATAGCTGGTAGCTCTTAGCACGTTTTCTCCTGTTGCACCATTCAACCCTCGTTCCGTCATCCACCTGATCAGTTCCTTAAAATATGTTATACGCTGCTTTCCCTGTGTCTTTATCCCTCTATGTGGAGGTTCTCCAAGCCCTTCTTCCTCATTGCATGTCCCAGGAACTTTAGTTGTCTCTTCCTGATGCTTACTTTTAATTTACTTTTCGTTTCCATTTTTTCCAAAACCTCGTCATTGCTCACATTCTCAATGCATGATATCCGCAGCATCTTTCTGTGGAACCACATTTCAGTTGTTCCTTCATATTGTCCAACATTCACTGCCATATTGAAGAACTGACATCACATAGCAGTCAAATACGCTCTTCTTTGAATTCGAGATGCCAAGTCAAGACCGATGACATTACAGATCTTTCTTTTGTTGAAAACCTCGAGATGAATAGCAAGAGCGCTTGAATAGATAATATTCAATACAGGAAGGAATGGTAGATTTGTAAATGTGAAAGATGTATTCTGAAGAGAAACTTTCGGACCAGACAAAGAGTCCAAACGTAGCAGTAGTTGCAACGATAGATTCGATGTAGTCGCTTCCACTTTAAGTCGACTGAAAAAATGAGACAAAATAGACGCAATTTGTTGCTCTCAAAGAGAGACTTGGATTAGCCATGATGCTGGATGGCAGGAATGATTCTCTACGGGGGTTAAAGTAGGGCAGTTTTGTTTTAGAGGTATTTAAAATTTACAGGCCATTTTCTGCCCCAGGTTACCATTGATTGAAGTGTTGTGCTAGGCTTTAATTACATGGATATATTTAGTGACTCAGCTACGACAATAATGAAATCATTCATAATGACCAAGATAAAACAGCGTTGTAGAGTTAAAGCGTATAGTTTGTTCATTTACATGCCGAACAAAATCAAACACTTTCCATGTACAAAAACATAAAAAATAAGATAAAAATAAAATAAAAGCATGACGTAAACGAGCTTTGGTTTCAAATAACAGATTTTAAGTGTCAGATGTTGTAACAAAGATTTAAAAATTTATATAAAACATAAAAAAGATTCATGCAGAATTATGTAAAGTTAAACTTTGTATTGTCACGCGAGGAACAGATAACAGGAAAAAACGAATATGATTTTGATGATATGAAGGTGTTAACTGCTGCGAGCAAGCGAATTGATAAGGCTTGAAAAAAAAAAAGGGAGATAAGCGATGTTATGTCCGATCCTATAGAAAAGAGCGATTATTTCCTCATTCTCTTACATTTAACCGCATTAAAGACGTTGCTAAAGTGAGATAATTTCTTTTTTCCCGTTTCTGATGTATTGTTCTGTTTAAATCTCGCAGTTAATTGTCACATGCAAAAATCATTACTTCTGTTTGTCTAATAACTCAACTTCTTTGCAAGTTTAAATCCGTGAAAGATCGGAAGAAATCGCTATAGCAACGCTAATGTAAGCAAACTGCGTCAGTTCTTCAGGCGTTATTTCTAACCTTTTTACGATACACACCTGTTTTTCGCATTCAAGTCTTTGCTTTTTTTCTTTATATTCATTCCATACATCTCTTACCCGCTTTTATATATATATATATATATATATATATATATATATATATATATAAGGTATATGACAGGCTAAAAACCCATAACTCAAAAGTAGAGTCGCCGACTGATAACATATTCGGTCGGGTTTCAATCCTGGTTAAAAGCAATCGAATGTCTAACCATACACATGAACTGTGACACAGCGAAACCGGATGACTATGGCTATATATATATATATATATATATATATATATATATATATATATATATATCGAGTGTCGATCCCGGCCTGAAGCAAGCGGATATGTCGAGACAAACTGATGAGCTGTGATACAGTGAAACAGGCTTGCATGCTGATGACTAATATATTATTATCTCATTAAGATTGAGCTCTCTAAAATTTTTAAAAACAGATCCACTTCTGCGATATATGCGTTACTATTCAAAAATGAATTGATTTCTTTCGGTGACTGGCGTGTGTATACACTGCTTATATACAACACGTTAAAATTGCCCTTATCTGATTCCATGCGGCTAAGGTAGTAGCGATTACAACTTTTTTTAATCATATCACCCCTAGCAAGGCGGTAACGCTACTGATGTGCAGGGGGCTACGTAAGAGTGAAGAGATTGGAAAAGAGAAAACCGGAAACCACATCCTAAACAGGAAACAAGGGATGAGCCTCTTCACCCGTTCAATAGACGTGGGTGGAATGTGAACCGGGAGATAGTGACACCAAATCGGTTGAGTTTCGATCCCGGCAATGGGATATGTCTAGCCACGCTGTTGAGCAGTGATACAGCAAAACAGTCTTGTATGTGGATGATTAATATATATATATATATATATATATATATATATATATATATTTGTGATGGAACGTTATTTATCCAAGTTCTATTATATTCAAACGCCATGGTTAATTAATTTTTATTGTATAAATATAATTTTTGAAATAAATCTGTATAGCAGATATTTAGTTAAAGCACAATCTTAAACCCTATTTTGGTACATAATCTCCCAAATCTTTCTAAAATAATTAGTTAAAACTATAAACTAACTGATAATGCCATACTTAATTACTAAGTACAACGTTAAATCGATTGACGAATTACTCAATATATTCCACTTCAATCCAACTAAAAACGGTACTCTAGCCTCCATTAGAGGTTCAAAGTCTATTTGAAAATGTTCTAGTCTAAAGAAACTAAAAGACTGACATAAAATGATTCTTGAAAATAACTGATGCGATTGAAAAAACAAAAAACAAAACAACAAATATAATAGGAAAACATGAACTTTTAGAGATATACATAATTTCAACCATGATATACATAATGTTATTGCAACATTTCAAGATTCAATGAAACAGTGATAACATCTCGCTTGACTTTCAGAAGAAAGTCGAGAAAAACTTATCAAATAAGCTGTCGCACCAAGCTACTGGGTTCAACCGTTGGGTATATATGCACGTTTATTTAAAGCTGATAGACAAGGTACTATGGATTTTGATACAATTTTTCATGTAATCGTATTTTATTTTCGAAATATAAATTATATAAAAATTGACCGAATGTATAATTTCCCCAAGTGTTTTCTGCTATACTTTTAGCCATTATCAAGAATTTATTTTATTATAATTTCAACTGAATGTTAAATTTTTTGTGTATGTCTGAAGAGCAATAGAAATATATATTCGAAACGCGGTGAGCGATTGGGGAATTAAACATTCGGACAATTTATCTATTTTATGTTCTGAAAAGAAAAATGACAAGGCCTGAATTTTTAAACGGTTTTCCTGTTTTTGGACACTGACATATACATTAGCAGCCTTTATTAAGGTTGTTATTGATTTTTAATAGACCGGGTAACATAAAAGCAGAAATATTTGTGTAAAACTTAAACTTCATCTTTGCTCTCAGGTTCGGTTCATACTATTCTCAGCATTCTTCTGTAGAAGCAGGTATCTGTTGCTTTAAATTTCTTCTTCATCCCTATGGAAATTGTACAGAATTCAATGCTGAATAGGAGAAATGATATTATGCAAATATCTACTACTCTTTTCTTTATCTGGTCTTACATTGATAAGACTAAAATGCTATTTATCATGGTTACTGTATGATTAATATTATTATTTTTATTATTATGAATACTTAACTGAATCGTAGTAATTAAGAATAGAAAAAACAGCACAGTGTTTGACAATGTTAAAAAAATATTCCGATCAAAATATTGTTTAACATTTTCAAACTCTTTTTTTCTCTTCTTACGTCCCGCGCTTCTCGTAAGTATTAAAAATATTGAAAAAAGTTACATCAATCGTTTTGTTTATTGTAATTAATATTATTGTTATTGATGAATCGTAACACAAAGATTGCGTGCGCCTTCACTGGAAAACCTGAAAAATTATTTGACAACTTCGACAATCAAATAAATGCTTTATATTAAATTTAGAATATACTTTATATCGAGTGGAAATTTAGTGATTGTTTCTTAATGGAGCTAGCTAATTTTCATATTCAGTCTTTAAAATATAAGATATTCTTTTGTAGATTGCTCTTATAATTAAATTGCCTCGTTATTCTCATGAAAAACATTATCTGCTCTGAAAACGTTAACTATTTTAGCATTTACATCGTAGCTTGGTAATAAAGGGGAGGAAGCAAAGAGGATTTATTTAGATTTGAAAAATGTAGCAAATTTTAAAATTTAATTCCTGAAATATTCATATTTTTTTTACTTATATTCATAAAAATTGTTTACTCGATTTAATTTGTTCAATTCTCTTATTTGTTTACCTTTATTGCGCTTGTTGAGAAAATGTAAACATTTTTTTAGATTCAAAATATAATAAAACTTAAATGAAAAATTTACTTCTCTGCAATCTATTTAATATTTCGTTTTAATATTTTTTCAGATGCTAAATAAATCAAAATAATCCAAAATATAAAGTTTAATTTTTTTTGTGCGCATTTTCTAGAAACCATGAAAATTAATTAAATGTGAATAGGAAGTTTCTTAAGTAGCAAGATTTGAATGTACGCCTCCGAAGAGAAACGGATCCAAAATACTGAGGCCTTAGATTTACTCGATCACCTTGTCGAATACCGGTGATAATTTTCTTTCACAATCGAAGGCATCTAGAGGAAAGATGTTATTAGAAGAAAAAATAATATTACTAAACAAAAACTTTCATGTAATACTGATTGTGTGGAGATATTAATTCAGTTTAAGGTTAATTTTATTTATGCTTTTATTCATAGTTTTTATTAGTTACAACTGTAACAAATTTTCTTACATATATATGCAGTATAAATTCATTGTTATAACCATTTCGTTATGATCCTTCCCAAATTCCTTATGAAAACCTTACGCCTCCAAACTATTATCCCTATGGCTGACACTAAGTCAGTTACATACCATATGTAATAGACGCTTGAGCAATCATGTCTTGAAAGAGATATAACTTGACTAGGCAAAAGATTTCCCGTCGTAGGTTGTCATTACTTTCTGCGGTAGAAAGAAAGGTTATAGAACACAATCTGTTCTGCTATTTAACCCATAGCTGGAGAAAGAAGTGATAACTTCATATTTTTCCGAGGTTATTTCGTCGTAAGCAAATGTAACGAATTCAAATGGAATTCGAACTCGGCTCTGCTGATTTCTGGTTCCGAGTCGATATCCACTACACCATAAATTATACAATAAACTCGTATCCATCGCTTTAATATATTTATTATTAAATCTGCTCATTCTTCGATAATGTTTACATATTAATTTGCACATATAAGTTGCAATAATAATATACAAAACTCAAAGTTGGTTGTTTGTGTGTCCGTTCAAGACCCTATAAAGTAATGTCTATATTTTAACAATACATTTTAAATTTAAAAATAATTCTTCATTTAAAATAATAAATAAAACAGCTTTTAGTTGGCTTAACCGGCATTCATTGCCATAAAGGAAGTTTAATATCACATAAAAGTTCAGTATTCTTTGCTTTGCTTCTAACGAAATTTTCGTGTTTCTTAATACTTTGCTTAGGGTTTTAATGGAATCTTCACCATTCACTTACATAAAGGAAGATTAATATTACATAAAAGTTCAGTTCACTTTGCTTTCTTTTCCTGTTTCTTAATACTTAGCTTAACTTTTGGACGTCATATTTCACTATCCCAATGAGCCTTTATATAAAAATTGACCGAATGTATAATTTCTCCAAGTGTTACTGCTTAACTTTTAGCCATTATCAAGAATTTATTTTATTTCAAATGAATATTGAATTGTTTTGTGTATGCATGAAGAGTAATATTAGTATTATATTCGAAACGCGGTGAACGATTGGAGGAAGTAAACACTCGGAAAATTCATCTAATTTATGTTCTGAAAAGAAAAATGACAAGTTATAAAAAATAACCATAGTACCTTATCTGTCATTTTAATGAATTGTGCATATCAGAGAGATTGCGACCAAAATAGACAATATATATTAGGACCTTTTCGCTGTTTTCGAACAGATGGTGTTCCCAGAACTGCATGCATGTGGTTTCAAATGGTAATGTATCTATAAGGAAGTATTATAAACAAGCGTGAAACAGTTCTGATTTTCGTAGCGGGGAACATGTCAGATTTCGTGCCAAATGAAATCTATTTGCAGGGAATTTTACTGCACTACTTTATTCGAAAGAAATCAACAACTGAATCACAGAGAATTTTTGTTGACATTTACGATGAAAAATCTATATCAAATATATCAAACGAATTAAGCACTTCCTAGTTATTTAAATTGTTGTATCTATTTTATTTTGTTATTTCTAATTTGGAATTTGTATGTTGGAAGTTTTCTTTTGCCAACAACAATGAATTCCATCTTGTAATCAATTTTCTCTTTGCGATTTTTTACTACCTTCTCAGTTTTTCTAATTCTTTTCTGTTTCTACTATCATTATATGTGGAACGAAGTCGTGTCATCGTCATATTTTATGTTAAAATTGCCACTTCATGACGGAGGCGACCATCGCTTTCGCAATATCTCTAACTCTGGTGGCACACAACCCTAGTTCTGCCATCCATCCTCACAGGCCGGTCAAGTACGTTACACGCTGTATTCCCCTGTCTCCTTTACCCTCTATGTGGCCTGACAGTATCAGGTTATCCAAGTCCTCTTTCCTCACTGTATGTCCCAGAAACTTCAGCTGTCTCTTCCTGATACTCTGGATTAACTTCCTTTTTGTTTCCAACCTTTTCAAAAACCTCATTCTTGCTCATATTGAAAAAATTGTTTTAAGAAAATATTTTATAAACTTCAACCGAACTTTCACTAGCTGCTTAATCAGTGTATACTAAATTTTCCTTATAAGGAAACTGATAATATTACCATTGCTAAGTTCAATTGTCCTAATAGTTGAAATATAGAAGATTTGTTTTCAACAGGCACTTAATATTATTTTTGAAGTTGTTTTGAATAGTTCGATGTAACTGCAGATGAAGAGATAGACATATGTTAAATTCTAGGATTGCCCTGTCTCTATTAAATTTTTTATTTAAAAGTAGATATCTTTATCCAAAGTTTATATAAAAGAAGAGGGCTCAAATTTTCTGTAACTATTTTTTCTCTTTTTACCTACAAGATGCCTTGGGAACAAGACGTGACTCGCTTTCCTTTTAAGAGATTTTTTATTCGCCAGCGAACCACGTATCACATTATAGAAGACACACAATTAGTCTAAACTAAAAAAATTAACAAGCTGAAAAATCAACCCTTCTCGAATGTAAGTCTTCACATATCTGAAATAAGATTTTTGTTATGTGAACAAATAAATTCATTCCAACATACCGGTTGCGATGGATAAATTGTCTCTATTGTTAATCTTCAATTTGGTGCATGCGCGTTGGTTTTTCTTGATCTTTTTAACTGCTCAGTATATTAAAGTCAGCTGGGCACTGTCTGTAATAAAAAGGTAGTCACCCCACAAGAAACTTGGAAATTTGGCATGTGGTAGTTCTTGGCATGTCTTTCAAAAACTCTAATACGAATATTTCATTTTGTGTGTTAATTTGAGAACAGTGTAGAGTATTCGAAAAAAGTCTTTGTGGGGATAATGGTTATTACGAAGGTATAGTCTCTCAGAAAACTATCCCTGATTGTTCTGATAAAGGAAATAAGTACATCATTTGTTAGTGAGGGTCTCAAATTAAATAAAGAGGCTTACATTAAGTGGCTTGAGTAGGTAGTACTGTCTTGGGTCAAAAGTGTAGTTGCTTGAAGATCCTGTCTGGCAATAGAACTCTGCACGAAACCACACAAGCAGGCAAACCACTTATGGCTTCCAGCCCATTTCTACGACCACATCTTTCTTAGATATCGTCACCTAAATCAACAGAATTGATTATTATGTGGGACAAAGTTGAGCCAGAGACCAATAAAAGCCAATGCAACACCAAAGATAAACTGAAGACATGGATTCACCAACTTAAAATATATATATATATATATATCTAAACTTATTTATAAATGGAACTTTGTCTGTGTGTATGTCTGTGTGTGTGTGTCCGTTACCAATAGACTCCGAAACGGCTGAATCGATTTTCTTTAAAATTTACACAGCTGTACTATAAGCATCTGCGAGTGTTCTTAGCTGAATTTTGTGTCGAGGTACCCCCGATAAATATCGAAAATCGATAATCGAAAAAATTGTGTTATAGTATGAGTAGTCCCGATTTTAATCAAATTTGATGCACTCAAAGACAATGACATAAGAAACGATATTCGGAACTTTCAACGTTGCAGTTCTTACAGTAGTGCAGAAAATCGATAATATATCTATGTATAAATCGATACCAGGAAATCAAAATTTGACTTACACCCATTCATTTTTCTTTCAGTCTACGGTTTTGCTTTAACTGGAAAATGTTTAGTCTTTGGTGCCGACGTCATGGATTAGTTTTAAAGCTTTCATTACACCCGAGCAACGCCGGGTTATGCTGCTAGTAAATACATAAATCTGTTCACGTTATACAGCTGATAATCAAATAGGGAAACTTATTCTTCTTCTTTCATGCGACCTTAGCACGCTTTCTCTTGTTACAACATATAACTCTCGTACCGACATACACCTTACCAGGTCTATTAAATATGTTATCCGCTGCTTTCCTCTGTCTCTTTTCCGCTCTATCTGGCCTGTTAGTAACAGGTTCCCCAAGCCCTCCTTCCTCATTGCATGTCCCAGGAACTTTAGTTGTCTCTTCCTGAAGTTAAGTATTAATCTCTTTTTCGACTCCATCATTTCTAAATCCTCATTATTGTTCACATGCTCAGTCCATGATATCCGCAGCATCCTTCTGTAGAACCGCATTTCAGCTGCTTCTAGGTTTAACTTAATCTTCGAAGTTATTGTCCAACATTCACTGCCATATTGAAGAACCGACATCACATAGCAATCCAGTACTCTCTTCTTTGTTTCTAGTGAAATTGTTTTGTTTCTTCATACTTACTTTTGTAAAATTTTGTGTCTATTCTTTCAGTTCAAATAACATCAATTGTATTGTTCAGAAATATAAGTCTATCTCAGGTAAGATCGACTATGATATAAATATTCATATTTATTCAATCATATTAGGGAAAACCAATAAGGTGTGTATTTGCATACTTTTATTCTTTTTATTTTTAGTTCACTGATTTGGCAAATGACAAGGTCTGCATCCAGTATCAAGTTTATTATTTCATAAGACTCTCATGATATACAAACTATTGTCGTTGCATGTGCACATTTTTAATTAATAGTGAAAAGTGTGTTAAATTTAACACCGGTATTCAGTCAATTTCATTTTTACGCAACACACAACTGACACAGATTCTTTCTATGAAAGACTGCGTTTATATAAAACAGGTGAGAAATTCAGAAACGGAAGAATATAGCAGATTCCATAAAAGTATTTCTCATCACAGTAGCGGTGATGTTTCTCTTCTCCACGTTATCATTATTTGAAAGACAGCTACGGAAGGCATCTTTCCCGCCAGTATCAAGCGACGCTCCATAAGAATGCTACGTTTGATTTTTTCCCATTTGGCTGCAAACTATTTCTTTAGATGTGAATGTGGCGCCTTCTAGTGAGCGCCAAGTGAATTCTCGGAGAGATTGGCGTTGGTGTTTTAAACCATGAATAGTAAAAAAAAAAAAACTTATAGTAAATCGTGAATTGGGTGTTGTTGTGTTTGGGTCATTACTTCTGAGGGCTCGAAATATTGAAGAAAAGGAAAATTAAATATAATTTAATAGAGTATGGAACTGTTGTTGATTTTTTAAGCATGTTCAAAAATTTATCTTCTACCATCTATCTTATATATATATATATATATATATATATATATATATATATATATAAATTAGGGAAGATTTTCAAAATCCAAAAATGTCGAATGCGCATTTCTGCATGAAATCTTTAATAGAGAATTCACGTCTCCTCAGCGACACAGTTCCACTTCAAAATGAAGAAAAAATGGGATAAAGAAGGGGACAAAAATAAATAACGGTCAAGATTTGAGAAATATACGTCACAAAAATTATTTTAAGATCAGTCTATTTTTGTTTTTTTCTTTGTAAGTGAAGTGGTTGGAGATTGGCATGTCTAGCTTGATAAACGAAAAGTGTTAAGGAAATAGGATGTCGTTAAGTTGAGGATTGGGTTATATATATGTATATATATATATATATATATATATATATAAAGACATTTTTATTGTTCTTGTGGAACTTTATGTTTACACGCATCTTACATTTTAATAAATTTCTTGATTAAAATTTTCTTTTAAACGAATTCCAACTTCCCTTTGGCAAGTATTTTTGTGTCCTGTTTATCATATATATATAGTAAGACAGCAAGAATAAATTACATATGTATATTCACACCCAAGCGCGCATGTAAACTTGCTACACACTTACATACATACATGCGTAAATACACACACATATGTATATATATATATATATATATATATATAGCACAGTAGGCCAGAGACAAACAAAGTAGAGATAATAAATATTTTCCCTTTCCTTGGTATTGATTGTTTGTTGCGAACTCAATCACGTTTGTTTTCGTTGCAGACAATCTTTATTGATCTGAATAAAAGAAACATTTTGGCATATATATACGCATTTGTGAAGGTCTGTATTTTTATAGGCTTTTAAGAAACGATATTAGCTACTCGTGCATATATATATTAGTTGACACACAACTTTATAGTTACAAATACTAAAGAAAAAATAAAGAAAAGTGGTACTTGTTGATAGAATAAAAAAGGGAATGAGAGAGAGAGAGAGAGAGAGAGAGAGAGAGAGAGAGAGAGAGATCCCCAATGTTATTTCGTTTTTATATGTACATCTCGTAAAATCTTTGATTCTGGTTCCATATAGCCATACCTAAAATCTGATTTATTTGCTGATGAAGGAAAGGCGGACTAATATAACATCATTTTACTTTTGGTTTTGGTTTTTTCAGCTGGTAAGTGTACAACATGAGGAGATGAATCAGCCGGGAAAGTAGGTATATGCTATTTCGGAACAGGTCCGATTGGAAATTTACTTCAGGAATTATGCCAAAACTTTACGTATATTCTTCTTAATTCATGGCAAGTTTCCACAAGCATCGTGAAGGTAATTCTATATGTAAGAACTTTGTTCACTTTAACGTATGTGACTATATATATATATATATATATATATATATATATATATATATTAAAATAAATTTTTCAAAATTCAAATGTGTTGAATGAACATTTCAACATGAAATCCCTAAGAGATTTCACGCATCCTCAGCAACAGTCACTCAAAATCAAAATGAGAAAAAAATATTAAAAATAAAAATAAAAAAATAAAAGAATAAAAAAAGTTTTTGAAAATCAGACTGATTTTCAAAAAACTTTTTTTGTGACGTATATTTCTCAAATCTTAACCGTTATTTATTTTTTATTTTCTTTCTTTATATTTTTTATTTTTTTTATTTCTTTATTTATCTTTTTAATATTTTTTTCTCATTTTGATTTAGACTGACTGTCGCTGAGGATCCGTGAAATCTCTCTTAGGGATTTAATGTTGAAATGTTGAATTTTGTAAAATTTATTTTAATTTCTATTGGCTCTGTAATTTTAATTACATTGAACTCTCCTCCTGTATCATTTTTTAATATTAAAATTTTTAATATTAATTATGATCAGGTTCTTGGAATTTACCTTCCTACTTTTCCGTTTCGGATTAAAGTAATTTTATAATATATATATATATATATATATATATATATATTATTATTATTATTATTATTATTATTATTAAATTACTTTACTTCTGATTAGCCGCACACACACACACACACACACATACACAAAAACACCCACATACATTCACAGTAAACCGAAAGTATTTGTCATTTAAAAGTAAATCGTTTGCACAACCAGACCAACATTGCCTGATGATGAGAATTAATCTGGAAACATAGAAATTTCCATGTAGCAATGAAAAATTGACATAACCATATAATTATATTATATCATATTAAGCTCTATAATACTCATTATATTGAGCACTGTTTATAATAAAATAAATGCCAGAACTCAAAATATAAAAAAAACTTGAGTCCTCTTCACTTGGAATTATATATATATATATATACATATATATATATATATATATATATATATATATACATGACTTGAGAAGATTAGTCGATTACGCTGACATGGTTTCAGTTTTCAGTCTTTCGGTATCGTCCGGTGTTATAGACTAACTGATTTCTTGCACAAACTCAAATATGTACGCATCCGACCTTTTAGAGGTTTCATTTATTAACGTCTTTGTAAGTTTTGAATTCGTATAAACCAGGTTGAAAATATGGATGATCTATTTATTACGTCTCCAGTAATATTTTACAACCCATGACCTATTCTTTCTCTTTTCTTAACCTTCCTGTTACGGGTTCATATATATAACGCGTTAGTGCACCAGTTAGTCTGACGATATCGAAACGTTGAAACCCTTGGAGCGTAATTTGCTAATCTTCCTAATTTTAATATTTAATAGCTGAGCTTGTTAATCGCTATCTTTTATTTTTTACATGTCCATTGAGAACCGTTTACTGGTGTAATTGGACTCTGGCCAATAAATGTTTACAACATACATATATAATATATATTGAAAAATGTATGTATATATACACTACCGGCGATAATTATTAGGCCATCCCGATCTTTTAAAAAATTATGTATTTTATACTATTTTTGGGTATTTATTGCCAAGTGAATAATTGTAAATGAAAATATAATGGTTCTTTGTTAATATTGCACAGTATTATGTGCATCAATTGAATTTATAAATATTTAATTATTACCTATATTGCTGTTTCATCAATGAAAGAATGATTCGGACGAGTTCATCTTTGTTTCCTTGCCTTGTAAAGTTTTTCAAAGTAATAATAACAAAAGAACAATATTATTGTCATTTGGCAATAAATACTAAAAATAGTGTGGAACCTATTATATCTTAAAAAAAAACTGAGGTGACCTAATAATTATGTCCGGTAGTGTATATATATATATATATATATATATATATATATATATATATGCGTGTGTGTGTGTGTGTGTGTGTGTGTGTGTGTGTGTGTGTGTGTGTGTGTGTGTGTGTGTGTGTGTGTGTGTGTGTGTGTGTGTGTCCCATTTGAAGAAACATTAAGTATAATTAGTGACTGCGTCTAAAAACACCTATCAATTTCTCCTCCAAAATTACACACTCCAATTCTCCGGAAAGTACTCATCGCTTGTACCACAAAAGTTCTGTTTTACGACTATAAAATAACTTTATAGTCGTAAAACAAACAGACAAAATCTAAAATTTTTACTTGCCCTACACTGAAAACAAAGTACTTAAAACAACCGATAAACCTGAAATTTATACCAGGTATGGTGATAATATTTTTGTTTTGATAAAAAATATGGACGGATTTGTAAAATCTAAAAGTATAGAGCTAAAAACCAATTTATTTATGTCTTATCTGTATAAACACCTACAATAAGAACTTTTATCTCCTAAACTATAATAGCCAATGCCCGGAAAAGTATAAAACATCAGTAATATCAAAAAAAATTTTCCCAATGAAATATTTTGACACATAACACTAGTCAGCAATAATTTTCCCAACTATATCATTCATAAACAAATAAAATTATTTTTCAAAAAATATACGACGTCAGCATTAAAAGTAACGCACAAAAGCATCAACATATGTTAGGGAAACCAAATTCGCAATAATTAAATAGAGAACGAATTCACTGTAAGAAAAAGTATTAAAACACCATATTTCTACCGTAATTTTAAAAAAAATGTAAAATTTATAATACGTTATGAAAGATGGAAAGACTAAACCTTGTTGTTTCTCATCAAAATAACCCCATCCAAAAAATAAAAAGTAAATATATATATATAGCGATGGCTACTATAGTGTATGAATTCAATGCCCTGAGTAAGATCGTGTTTCTTGTTAGAAATCAGTAATATTAAACTTTGAAGTGGAAACTGTCATGGCCAAAGTGAATAGAAACAAAACAGTTAGACCCGATGGCATTGTAGCAGAGATGCTGACATCCTTAGACGAATTCGACATAGAGACAATTAAAGAAATAATAAATGAAATCTATAAAAGTGGTGTAATACAGACGACGTAAGCAGATCAATTTTCACAGCACTGCCTATGAAGCCAGGTGCAAAACAAATGCAAATTCTACCGAACAAGAAATTTAATGAGCTAAATAAAACACAGCCTCCGTATCCTTTATTACTATCGTGTGAAGCAGAATCAGACCAGAGATAGGACAAGAACAGTGCGGTTTCGTCAAGAACTCTGGTACAAGGAACGAGATATTCATGCTTAGGATACTATCAGAAAGGGCAATACAAATGAAAAAGTACGTGTGATATGTATTACAGACTATGCAAAGACGTTCGACAAATTACGCCACAAAAACGATAAAAATGCTCAGCAACCCTGACATATTCGGGAAAGGCATAAGAGTAATAAGGAACCTTTACTGGCAGCACAAATGCAAAGATGGAAACGGGCGTAAGACAAGGATGTGTCTTTTCACAGGATCTTTTCAACTTGTATAGCAAGACTATTCTGAGAAACCTAGAAATTATGCCAGGATTCATCACCGTCGGCCACAGTCTGAACAACATATAGATACACAGATGATATACACTGCTGATTGCAGAAACGAAATGGAAACTACAAGACCTTTTAGAGAGGGCATCTTATGAAATAGGAAAGAAAGGATTAAAAACAAACTACAAGAAAACCGAATGCTTGTTCATCATCAAAAAGAGCAGCCCAAAATGCCAACTACACGTGGGGGGACACTGAAATCAAGCAGGAACAAAAATTTAAATACCAGGGAAGTGTGTTCTAGCAAAGGATGGAAAGTGAGACTTTGACCCTAATGGGAATTGGCATCACGAAGGATGCATTCCAGAAGCTGAGAAATAAGAAAATTTCGCTAGAATCAATAAGAAAGTACTGGATTACTATGTGATGTCTGTTCTTCAATATGACAAGGAATGCTGGACTATGACATCAAGGATAAAGAAAAAACTTGAAGCAACTTAAATGTGGTTCTACGGAACGATGCTGCGTATATCAAAGATCGAGCATGTGAGCAATGATGAGGTCTGAGAAAAGATGGAAACAAAAAGCAAATTAATGCTAAGCATCAGGAATCTACAGCTAAAGTTTGTGGCACATGTACCAATGAAGGAGGGCTTGAAGATATGGTGCTCACATGTCAGAAAGAGGGAAAGAGAGACTGAGGAAAGTAGTGTATAACATACTTGACAGGCCTGAGCAAATTGATGGCCGAGCAAAGTTTGGGTAGTGTAACAGAAGAAAACGTGGAAAGTCAATAATTTTGAAACATTTTTACATTCTATTTCTCTAACAAAAAAAGAAAACATGTAAGAAAACTATAAAAATTAAATAGAAAAATCTTCGTTTGTTTTTTCATTTGAAATTAATATAGTTTACATTTCGACACTGAAATTTCTATGTTTCGAGAATTTTACCCTGTCATCAGGAAATGTTAGCCCATTCTTGTGAAAATGATTTTCATTTGAATATAAGAAATAATTTTGTTTGTTATTTATGGATGTGCGAAAACAGAAAAAATTGCGCGTGTTTAATTTAACTAATCAGCATTTTTGGAGAAATACATGATTTTTCTTTCTTTCAATCTTATGTGTGTTCAATTTAAATAATCAGATGTTTTGGGAAATACATGATTTTTCTTTCAATCTTAAAGGCAACAGTATCAATCGAATAAAACACATGTCTAGACTACATTTTCGTTAATTTATCCATTATTGTTTCAAAATTATTCTCTTAGTTTTCTCTGTATCCAATCATTTTTTAAAACAAAAACGACAGAAAACATTTTATATTTTTTTATCTGATTTTTGAGTGTAAGTATATTTTTTTTCGCTTCAGAAGGCATTTTATTCTAATTTTTCATAAAACTCTTAATTTGTAAAATCCTTTTTAATAACTATTTATTAAAAATTTTAAAATCCATTTTACTACTTAAAAAAATGTAATATATTTTTATGATATTCAAGTAGAGTTTGTAATATCATAATACAAATGTTCAATATCGATGTAGTGATTAAAAATTTAAATATCTACATAATCATTATAATATCTATTCAATTATAATTTTTTCATAACATAAATAAATTATTAAATATATCTAATTTAATTATACATATATATATATATATATATATATATATATATATATGTGTGTGTGTGTGTGGGTGTATTGTGTCTATTAAAGGATTAAAAGATCTACTTTAAATGTGTTGAGCAATATGCATATATAAATACATGCGCTTTGAAGCATATATATATATACTTAATATCTGAGTGAGTGTGTGTTAAAAGTTCACCAAATTTAGAAATAAAAGCATGTTTTATGTCACCATTTTGTACAAAAGTACTCAGGACGGAAGACGTATATTTGACGTCATCTATCCTGTGAAGCAATGGCATTTACGTGGATGAATTAACACTGGATGATTGTTTGTACCGGGAAGATGCGATAGTATATTTCCAAGTAATAAAATACTGTAGGCGTGTTTCAGCGCACAATCTTGAACCAAATTCTTATGCAGGGCCTTCTAACTCCCTGAATGGTCACGTCTTCAGGCGTGTAGACGTACTCACCACCGCTGGTTTGTTGATGCTTCTTAACTAATAATTTGAAGTTTCAAATTCAGAATTGTCCTTCTCTTAGATTGGTTGCCACTAAAGGTTATAGGATCAAGACTGCTTTTAATTTAAGTTAAGAGAAACGATGAACTCATACTTTCCCAAGGCTATTTCCACGTAAGTACGTATAATTAACTCGACTGAAATTCAAACTCGGCTGCCAAATTTCTCAATCCAATCGCTTACCAGTTCTCTACTTTGCCCCACAATGATGTTAATTCAAGACGACGGTTGTAGCTGAACGATGTGTGCGTTTACAGATGATGAATGAATTAGATTAGTCGCTATTGACAACAAGTGTAAGCAACTACCGAAGTAGTACGTTATTTCAAAATCATTTATATACCTTGGTACCACTCAGATCATTAATCCGTTCGCTGTATATTGTATAATTAATTCCATGGGAATCATAAATTTTGATTAATAAGATTCTCGTTACTGACAGCATGGCACGAGATACAATGGCTCAGTTGATCCAGAGAGCATCGCTTCTGGAATGTTCAAATCTGTCACTTTACCGTTTGGTCAGGGTAATTAAAGTTCCAGCTCATTTGAGCAGACCGTCAATTTTGTGTTCAAAGAATGTGCAGGTTGTTGTATAAGCTGGAGTTTGGTTCCTTACGGTGTAGTTTTTGTTCACTTGACACTTCAGGTTTTCGATCGTTTTAGATATATTGAAGAATTCTGACAACGTGTGGAATAGCTGGTTACTACACATGCTCTTTAAAAGAGTTTACTCAATTATAAAGTCCTGCATAACTGAACCTAGTTCTTACAGGATAACGATCTGTGGCCTCTGAAATCAGTATAGGTATACCTCAAGGTTCGCTTCTCGGTTTAACCATTTAAAAATATATGAGCAATATAATGTTAACTAAAGGATTTTGGATTCAAAGTTCTTAATCGGTTTTATCTGTGACAAAGTGAATTGTAATTTTGCATTTATAATTAGAGTTTATTATACATGTATTGAGTAATATGACATCTTAACAGGCTCTACCCGAAACACCTGATCTCACGAATGTCGGGTGGCAGTACACTGCTCGGTGAATGATGTACAGGCCGGAAGCAAGTTTCGGCTTTCATTAATAACATGTTTTTATCTAAAACTCAAGAACTCGAGAACATCTTTTGAAGGTACTCCATTGCGAAAAAACAAACAAACTGATAATTTGTTTATAAAACTAGTTAGGTTAAACGGGTTATATAATTTGTATATACCAGTTTGGTGTCCTATGGAATACCACCTAGAAGCCTATCCTACACATCCTCATGAAATGCCCTTACATCACCTAAGTCCATACAGCACCGTTTACTAACACCTTACATCTAGTTGTCACATGTTGCTGCTTTAAATTTTGTTTTTAATCATCTCACCCCAAGCAAGGCATTCCACTGCCACTATTGCGCAAGGGGTTTATATAGGGGAAGGTAAAGAGAAGGAGTGGTTAGACATAGGGTATGTCAGGAGGAAGGTGACAGATGAGTAAGGATAGCGAGGATGAGGGTTGGGCAGATGGGAAGAGTGTTTGATAGAATGGGGGCAGGTTAGTTTGTTAGGAGGTGTCTATTGACCTTACATTTAAACCCCTGGAGATTGTAGCCGTCGGGGAAGCAATCGTTTGGAAGAGAATTCCATAGTCGGGAAGTGCGAGGAAAGAAACTTTTGGAGTAGAAGTTACGGCTGCATTTTATCTGTATAAGAGAATTCTCTGATTTCAAGTGGATATCTATGCAGAAAATACGACAGTATATACGTGAATCACAAAATATAAACGTAACCAGATCATATATGCTGATCTCTCCTCAGACCTAGTTTTAAAAAATCACTGGAAGTAAAACTTACTGGTCACATTTAATACATAACAAACCAACTTAATAACATTACATAATTAACCTGCATTAAACAGGTGTTTATGCAATAAAGACCCCTGTTTTGAACGTCTATTCAAACATAAGACAACCCTTGAAGATCATATATACAATCCCTCGTTAAAGACGCTGGGAAAATAGACGTTTTCCTGTTCCGTGTACTAGACATGTCCCTTCTATCTTCTAACTTTACAAGAGACAGCTCAGTTCGGAAATGAAGTATTGCTAACATATCTATAGGATTTTGAAAGCCTTTTGGATGATGAAATGTTTTCAACCTTACAACCATTTTCTCCAGAGACGGGAAGTTGTAGTCCTTTCGATACTTTATCGTTATTTCCATGGCAAATACCCAACGAGTTACTTTCATTAGACCCATGAACCTCCAGCTATGACCCAATATGGCGCGTTAGAGGGAAACCACCCTCTTTCCCTTTCTATTTATTTAGTAAAAAGTGAACTCCACTCCGATTGTTTTCACGAATAACTGTTGCTAAGTGAAGCAGAAACATAATCAGCTGCTTTCCTGATCACTACAAATTTTAAATCATTATTTACCGCTTTCAGCTATGCCCCTTCCTTGAGTGGCGCTTGGGCTATGTATCCTGTTAAATTAGTGATATAGGCAGATACTGTAAAACATTTATACCACTTTATTCTTACCATAAATTTTGATGTAATGTTTCAGCAAGATAATGCACCACCATCTACGCCGTAACGGAGAGGCACGAAATTTAGAATTTCTTGACTGACTGCCATTAACTTTCTGTTTTTTCGAGCATAAAATGGCTCGAATAAACTTACTAATAAACTTACTAATAAACTTACTAATAAACTTACTAGTAAATTTCCTGTTCACAGTCTTAAGAACAACATGAATATTCTACAACAGAAATTCAGCAGACAGAACTCTGATCTATTTCAGATTCTTATATTGTATTTATATCCGTCGAAGATTTAATTTGATTATTCTATCAACGCGTCAGAGTTCAAAGAATTAATTTTCGTCTTCCCCTAGGCTTCTTTCTCTCTATTTGTTAATTTAACTATCTTACCGTAGATTTACAAACACTCGTTTTTGTTTTCAGTTAAAATTCTTTTCAAACTAGTATCGCTTTTATACACATTACTATTAGTGTTTGGGAATTAATATTCTAAAGACAATAACGGAAAACTGAAATTGTCGACTATTAGCACCAAGTAGGTAAGTACATAAAAAACAATTATCGGATTAGAAAGAAACAAAGGAATACGACAAACAAATTCAGCAATACAATGTCTCTCGAAGCGAATAGAAAAATGTCTAATGGAAGAAGTTGACTTTTCTAAACGTTCAGTTGACATTGTATTTTCACCTTTTTAATAAATTAATAACAAGGTCATCTCCGTCTGATTTTGTATATGGTTGTCTTGGGGAGTTAACCGGTCCATCGTCAGTATCATGCGTTGTTACATACGAAACCTGTCACCATATTGCAGATATTTAAACATGATGTAAGTGTCTGACATGCCATTTTTAAACTCTGTCATGATGGTTATATTGAGATTCGTAAAGTTGTACATGTACGCGTTGTCGAGTTGTGCAAACGTTCGCTTTCTGACCCCGAGACATTGCTTCGAATCTTAGCATTTTCGATTTGTCAGGAAGTTGATTTTTAAAAAAATATTGACCAGTAGTGACTTTGTAGTGTGCTTGTAAACCACACCACAGCTTGACTCAAACGTTCAGATTGAAATTTAGTAATCGAACCTTTTACGTCAAGGGTTGTGCTCCCACTGATTGCCAAAGATTTGAGTACACTGGTCTTGTTCAAACTGTTTATCACGTCAGATTATATGTTCTCTTCCAGAAACGATCGCTAAGATCCTTTCAGCATTAGCTGCAGTACAAAACAATGTTGGCCTAAATTTGGGAGTTTAACAAATGGATTTTAGCAAACGTTTATAACGGGGTCTGGTAATCTAACCCACTTGACAGGCGTACTCGAAAACAAAGCAAAAGCTATTATGTTTGCAAACCAACATCATTATACACAAGTATAATTATTATTATTATTATTACGTCATTTTTCATCATATTTCGATTTCTGCTATGGTCGCACTACCTACCAAGTTCCGCGGAAAGACCTAAGGCAGGTCGTGGCGTGTTGTTATAACTCCATTTCATGTTTTTTTCTATCTCCCCTATCATCCCTAGCGTTACATAGACAAAGTTCTCCTTATTGTGTGGGCTGTACTTAAAAAGACAATTTTTGGTATATCTTTTAAGCTGGGGTTTCCCGGGATTTTTTTCCAATGTGTTGTTTTGTTCTATTTTTATCATTCCAAGTGCACCTACTATCACTGGCACTACTCTTGTTTTCAATTTCCACATTTTTTCTATTTTAATTTCCAGGTCTTTATATTTTGACAGTTTTTCAAATTCCTTGGCTTGCTATGTTACAATCCGCTGGACAAGCAATAATAATAATAATAATAATAATAATCATTCGAACAACAACAGCAGTAAAAACAATAACAGCAGAGGCCAGGTATTCACTCGATGATATCTGGGAAGATGTAAGCGCTAGTGCGGCCATTGGTGAAAAAACAAACTAAAAGCAAATGACACGACTAGTTACTATTTCAAAATTAGAATACTCAAAGGGATGCGATAAATAATGGATGGAAACTGAGTGTTTTTTGCAACACGCTAGATTATCCATGATTAATGAAAATAAGAAAAGTGAAAACATGGCAGTTCTATGAACTTGAAATGAAAGATATATAACGGAAGTTAGGCTGTGAAAACTGCCATGAAAGAAAATTTCCTATTGAAAAGCTTAACAGACATATTTGTCTTTACAATTTAATAGCGCATCTTTTAAATCAAAAGCCTACTTTTTAAATATACTGCAATTTTTAACTAAATGGGGCCCGGGTTAAATTTCAGTACTCTGTCCATTAAGTGAGAGGTTGTACTCAACCACTTTTTCAAGCATACTACGAAAAATAATAGCTTTATGCCATTCATTTGAAACTGTTTATGCAAACCAGTAATATTGCAAAAACTAAATGTTATAAATACAATTTGAAAATCAGTTCTGTATTCTATAGCTTAGGTTGGTAGATTTTTTATTTTTTAGTTTATAGATTTTGAGAAGACACTTACGATGAAACTTTTCGGACATCGTGGATTACCGAATGTTTGATATTTGTTGTATCGACTCGTTGTCGCCAATTTGTTGTGGCGAATCATCGTGTCAATTTTTTGTAGCCTGTTTGGGCCAGAAAGAAAGACACGGAAACAAGAAGGTAGATTCAAACAGTGTATTAGAATAAAATAACATATAAGTCCGAACGGTATAGTTACGCTGCGTCTCGACTGTCTCTTAACTGTCTCACAGCTGCGTCCCCATAAGTCACTCCGGTTAGTATTTATAGCAAGAGGGAGAGTCCATTCTACGTAGAACGGCACCAAGACAATATTTTCGTAGATTAAATGTTGTAGTTGGTCCTAAGTACGTGGTCGTGAAACAATAATTTCGTTAAGTAACGGTACCCTGTTAAATTGTATATGTATTTTGGATTTATACTTAATGAAAGTGACCCACATTTATTTATCTTGTAGCTGACATTAAGAAAAAGAAACAATGGAATTTTTTTTAAGAAAATAATTTTTTCACATCCATTGTTATCGAACATTTTTAAAAGTGTTGCGTTCACTATCTTCAGCCATTAGGATCCCTAGAAATTTAATTAAGTTTCAAATGGAAATTTTTCCTACTATACTATCATTTGACTATCCTTTCTTTTCGACTAGCTAAAGTACACATGATAATTGTCTTAATATCTTTCTAACTATAGCGGAAGTAAGCGTTAATAGATTTTTATAATGTAATAAATTTCTTTTTAGATATTGCTAATACAAAAAAATAATAACACGAATTATACACCAAGATATGTGGTGGTAGTTCATATGATATATAAGTAATAATAAATTAATAATCAATATTTATAAGTGAGAAGTAAAACACGCGAATGTTAAATTATTGATGTCACATTGAAATGCTGTCATCAGTTATTCATATACCGCCATTATCATTCACTCAGACTTTTAAAACTTTATTTTTTTTTCTTTTATCCTTCGTTTATTGATTAATATCGTTTCTCTGCAATGTACAGGGTTTCTTTCTTCTTTTCAGTTTTCTTCATTGAGTTTGGCATTATTAAATTAGTTCATAGTCCCCCTCTCGAATGTTTTATCGAATTACTTGAAGGCAATGACGAATCTTGTCAGTTTCACTGAAGATGATATCAACATCAGCTGATTACTTTGCAAGTTCTGTCAATTTTTGGAGACAATTGAGCGAAGATCGAATTGTTGAAAAATACGCTTCCTATAGTCGATGTTACAATTTTTGTACTTCTCTATTAATAATACTGGTGAAAAAAAAAGTTTTTCTTTCATAATCTATCTGAACTGGCATTGGGGTCTTAGGGCTAAAGTCCACTTTGAAATTGAATGCAGCACAATACAGGAAAAGCGATAACAGTTTTTGGACCTGATAAAAAAAATTTCTTGTTTGTTTCGACGTTTAACAACCTATCAATCTTTATGGGATTATTTAAGGTCATAAGCAATGATTTTTGGGTAAGGTTATTTTTTTACAACATTTTTCTTTTTGAGCATCAAGATTCATTGGGATTTGTTTTTAAGAGCAGGGTTCCCAAGTCCTACCATTGCTATTTAACCCATACCTAGAGGGAAGTGACAGATTAATACCTTTCCCAAGCGTACCAGTGCTTAATTGAATGCAGGTTATTTAAATGGAATTCGAACTCGGCTCACCGATTTCTCTTTCCGAGCCGTTATCCAATGCACCACGACGCACATCCGTCACTATACGCTTACAGCACCTGGTATTCCCAAGCGGTCACCCATCTAAGTACTGACCAGGCTCAACTTCGGTGATCGAGCGAGAACCGGTGTATTTAACGTGATAGGCCGTAAGCCCATAATTTTCTTGAAAAAATATTTTAAGAGAAAGCTTGAAGGAATTTCAACCGACAGTAACGTTAAATTTACTGTTAAAGAATACAGAATGTTTCTGTAATAACACGCTGCAAGTGGTTATAATACCCGCTGCGACATCATTAGAAATTCTCATCGACTGATTCAAACGGTCTGGTATTTATTCGCCTCCCCACCGAGAAAAGATGTGACACAAGGTCGTAGATGGAGGCCAATGATCAAAATTTGCACTGCCCTCGCATAAACCTGTTCGGGTAAAAAGTTTTTTCTTCTCAGTCTAGTTTATCTCTATAGACGGAACCTCAACTAAGTCTTTCTCTGTTCGAAGAGAGACGACTTATCTATTTTTCTCAGTCGAATCTCAGTCCAAAGACCGAGCCCCGACCGAGTCGTTCTCTGCGCAAAGACAGTCACGAGCCAAAGAGCAAACTGCCTGCCTTCCCTTGGCTCACTTTGAATTCTTTACTTAATGTTTCTTGTCTACCGGAGGTAAACTCACTCCGCAACAGTTTCCTGATAAAGAAATTGCTGGTCTTTTACTATTGGCCATAGATTCTTAATATATTGCCTCGAATTTTTTCATTAACTTATTGTAGCTTAACAGAAATAATTCTGTGGTTTATTGTGGTTCAAAAGACACAGACTGAACAAATAATCAAACAATAAAATAAAATCGGTTCACTGTGTCCTTCTAGATACAAAAAATATCTCCGGAAATCTTAAATACTCATAAGTCATTTGTCTTTTCTGTAAATATTGCTGCACTATATGGTCCGGTGATCCTCCTATTCATTTTGATATTCAAGATAAAATCCATAGATGAATCAACAATATGACGAATATGGTACTAACATGAGTTCTTGGCTTCAGTTACATTCTCGCCGCCGTAATGTAGTTTCTGTGTGGCTTTTCTATCAATATCTTCATGAGAATTGTTTTAGAGAACTTTTCTCTATGGCACCTACAGTTTATGAATTTAAGCGCAACATTAGATTGGTTCTATCATTTTGCAGTTAAAATGACTTGATACAAAAGTAAGTGTATTTTTCTATCACACTTTTCACTGATGGATTTTCCTTCTGATTTTTCCTTCTTCACTCAGCTTTGATATTCAAAAGTTTAAATGCAATATCATTCGTTATCTGCTGTTTTAATTCTTGTTCTTGATTGTCTTATCTTCTTAATAGTATTTTATCATACTCAGTAACACACATTATCATCCTTGTGTCATAGTCGCCTTATTGCCTTACTAGAATAAAGTGATTAAAACAAATTTTAGATACTTGAATCATATATGAAGATATTCTCTTGTTCAAGTAACACGAGGAATGTTTTGCATATTGGTATCGAGTTTTCTGTTTAGAACAGAATAAATTATTACGAATTCTACAACAAGCAATGCTAGTAACACATATATAAAATCATATTGTAGCTTATGCTAGGGAAGTGTTTATATATATATATATATATATATATATATATATATAAAATGAATTATGTATTTATATATATATATATATATATATATATAGATATGTGGATGACGAATATATATATATATGTGCGTGTGTGTAATTAATGTTTCCGTTTAAATATCTGACAATTATGGGACGCTGAAATGTCTTCTTTTTATTGATCTCGTTCGGTTAGTTCTTACTTTACAGCTTCAGTCTCGGTGGCACCAAAGCTTTCTCTCGGCAAACCTATTGGGGAACCTATCTTGTCTGCATGACAAAATATCCTCTATTTCTAGTATGTCTCTGTCGTATGCTTAATTCAGGTCTGTACTGACTGTAAATGTACTGTCTATAAATTAGATGAAAGCCATTAACATATATCAACATCGTTCGGTTGCTGAAATCTATTTTCCTGTACATCCGATCTTGCAGCCATTTTACGTGGAAACACCGGTTCTCGTACGACATCAAACTTAAAAGACGTCGAGTCTAATCAGTAACCCGATGGGTGAGCATTTAGGAATACCAGGTGTGGTTAGATTACAAGTGCATGTGGTTTAATGGATTACAACTCGACATTAAGAACTCAGCTGTTCGAGGTTCACTTCTAACCAGGATTCTTATATTTACTCACGTGCATATAACTTTAGGAAAGACATGGATCCAACTTTTCGCCTTCTAGCTATGTGTTGATTAGTAGAAGTTAAACCAATAGAATATTTTTATCTCCAAGAAACAGTCTAGCAATCTAAAAATATTTTCTCTCCTTAAATAAACAGCAAAAAGTTAATAAGCAGTAAAAACAAAAGTATATCCACCATCGGTACACAGTTAACGATTCTAAGTGTAGTTATTGATATAGAGTTAATTCCATATCGATAACTACAAGAAGAGTGATTAACATTGTTAATAGTTAGCAATATTTAACAGAAAAATATCCAGACAATTAGATTCCAACATTAAAATATGAGAAGAAATAAAAATACACGTAATAAAAAGTAAGTTTCAATTATACAAAAAAGTTTAAAAAAACAAAAAAAAAAACAAAAACAGATAACTTTTTCCAGTGTCCTTCAAAATAGGTGTACAATCAAAATACCATACCGTATTGGAACAATTAGTCATGCTAGAAAGTTGTCGCCACTGCTTTTGCCACATTAGTGTAATTCTTTGAAAATGTAGCTTACATATTTTCTGCATGAATTTTAAAAGAAATAAACAAAAATAATACCATTTTGACAAGATTTTGATTGGACAGCTGATTGAATATCATCAGAAAATAACGTTTTAAATGACGTTATTTAAAACTAAAACCTCGGAATATAATCAAATGTCTAAAACAGAAAATACGAAATCATTCAGATATTTTTATTTGGTCCATTCAGTAATTCAACCACGTTCCAATGAATAACTTGAAAATAATATATTACACTAAATATTGTTATATTTTAATGTTGGTCTCTTTTGATACGACAATTGTAGTCAGCCATCATTCGCTTGTCCCACTATTCCTGGTAGCGTTCTTTCCTTGTCTTAATGGACAATGTCCATATTCTGTTAGTTATTCTCCTTTCCCATGATTCACATCACCGAAATTAACCGGAAATTTATCTAGATGGTTATGTAAACATATGAAGCCTAACACACCTATTAGCACCCAATGTCCTGTAGACTTTCAACAACGTTTTCACTAATTCCTTCTAGTTTTCGGCTCGGCGATTGCTTAAGCGGTTTTTCACCACGTCACAAAAACGATGTCCAAGGGCGTAATTCTAAGTCATTCATTGAATTAACAAATTCATTGTCCTTAATTATTTTCATGATATCAGGACCATTGGCGATGAAATTCGGAATTTCCTGAAATAGCCATGTGGTTTCTGTTTTACTCAGTCAGGTACCATACGTGAAACGCGCTTTGGGCGATCATGTCTCGAAAGGGACATGACTGATTGAGCAGAATTTTATCCCGCAGTAGGTTGCCATTGCATTCTGCGGTAGAGTGGTTGCCAGCCAAGTCTATAGAACCCAATCCGTCCTATTATTTAACCCTTAACTGGAGGGAAGAGACGGATTAATACCTTTCCCAAGGGTATTTGTACGAAAATTATTGCAAATAATTCAACTGGAATTCGAACTCGGCACCCGATTTGTCCTTCTGAGCCAATATCCACTGCACCACAACGCTACTGCTGTTTAATCACACTAGAAGTGCCAAATGTAATAAGGAAATCATATATGCCATGATGGAATTAACACATGCATCAGTAGCAAAACATTGAGTGTTTCTGCTGTCAACATCGGTCTGCAGAGCTGTGAGGTTTTATCATTCAACAAAAGCAGACCTTGCATACATGTTCACATAAATATCTGATCCAGTAAAACTCAAACTGGAAACAATATCACCATTCGAACACATTCGGACAGCAGCTTCAAAACAGAGATTTCATATAGCGAGATATTTAAAATTAATGTTGTTTTGGCGATATCAAATCAGAGTGTGGTTAGATGTTCCTAATCCCGGGTAGAGTGCAGATGTTATGTTAATCATATGCAGTAGAATATTTGCATTCAATTGGAATGTCTTTAGTTGTAATTTCCTTCCAACACTGAAAACAAAAAGCTCTCAATTTGAGAACACCATTCTTCCGTAGTGACGGGATAAAATGATGGATTAAATTTATGAATATCAAACAGAAACATTCATGGTTTCATTTTTTGATGTCAACTTAATTATCAGGTTTACTAAAGTGTATTACTCATAAAGATGATCTGTTATATTGAATTTGGGCGATAAATTAGAAAACCTCGTTAATTCTCTATTAATATTTTTGAGTTAAAAACAGTTTTTCTCATAAAAATACTTTATTTCAAGTTACTGACATAAATTGCTCGGTCTACCTGAAAAGTGATGGACTTCTACGACCTTTATTAACTAAATATTACGATTATCCAAGATCGTAAAGTGATTTTTTTTGTATCCAAATTGAGCAAATGAAGTACAATAGAAATGGTAACTAACCATGAAAATATACATTCATTTTCGGAATTAACACCAACAAGTTAGCTAAAAATTGTGCTTATTTTTTTGCCCCCAAAATAATGTTGACTAGTGTTATGGTCTCATCTGACTCTTAAAAAATATATCAAAGCTGAAAGAGTTAGGTGTTTTCCGAAGCCATCAAAGGAGCCGATCATTTTTTCAGCATCTAGCGTATTTTGTTATATTAGGATGGGGAGTGTCAATTTATTGGCTAGTATTTCCCGTCGCATAATGGAAAATCTCATTAGGATATCATTGGAATTGATCTCAGAATAAAACAAAAAATGTACTTTCTGCATGAAAGTAAATCCGTTGCTAGAATCTAAATCTAATGTGATGGTCCTCATTAATTTCATCTACAGTTAATGGCAGTCCTCATTTTTAAAAGGCCTAATACGCAAACCCCTGCTGGAAAAAGACTTTGTAGTACATTCTATTCAGAGCAATCAATTTGGCAATGTTTCTGTACCCCATGCAACCTACTCTGCATTATCACCATGTCATGGCATGTCTCCAATTTGATTTTAAATTTTGTTAACTTGCCTTTTCAATTATAGTTGACGTTCATATCATCATGCAGAAACAGAATTTACAAGTATGACAAAACGCTGGCACTTTTACTAGGTTTAAATTACTCTAACACAAAGCCAACGCTGTAAGTAATCGCACAGACTTTATTCAGTAAATGTTTGGACTTAGGCCATAATGGAAGGAATGAGAAGCGCCAATCTCGTGTTTCCACACCCATCGTCCATAGAAATTAACTTGGAAAATAACTTTGAATATAATTTGAATGCTGACATATCGAGATTAATTTCTCCATGTCTTTGTGATATATTCGGTTTCATAAAAAGAATTGATCTCTTCAAAGGACATATCACTGAGTTACATAACTGATGGGCTGCTTTGTGTGCAAACTATTTTCATTATGTAACTACATATATGTAGTTGACCATGAAGCCAAATATAGAATGCAAAAATTAAGACACGAGAATTTCGGCTAAGTTCATTGAGTTTTCTAGCTGATCAGATAAAGTTAGAAAAAGAAAAGAATTCTCTCTTAACTGAATAAATTAAGCAGTATTATAGACAGAAACTGACCGAATCTTCTATGTGGCGTTCTCTCTTGGAACGTGAGTGATCATGGATTTTTCAGAACCTCTTTTCATTTGTGACCAATTAATCAATTTCGTTTCTAATTCCTGTTCTGCTATCCATTTACGAAATATCATTGGAGAAGTTATTCGCTGACTTCCTATGTCCATCTTGCTTTCAATGTAATGTGAGTGTCAAATTATTACAAGCCTTCTTTCTTCATCAATTACCATAGAAATTTCAAGTGATTATTTTTATTCTAAGTCTTCTTCTTCATGTGCCATTTCTTTTCGGGACGTAGCAATCATGGACTTCCACTTGGCTCTGTCTCTTCTCGCTTTCAGTAATTTTTCTCTTGGTATCAAATCCACTCCGTAAACCATTTTCTCAGACCTAACAAGTACGTCTCGTGCTGCTTCCCCTGTCACTTCTTTCATTTATCCGACCTGTGTGTATCAGGTTCTCCAGGCTCTCCTTCATTACCTGTCCCAGGGACCTCGTTTGGCTCTTCTTGATATGTATTATCAGTTTTCTTTTCGCGTGCATCCTTTTCCCCACCTCATCGTTGCACACGTGCCCTGTCCATAGTATCCTCAGCATCCTTCTATAAAACCATATTTCTGCTGCCTCAAGCCTCTCCTTCATCTTTGATGAGATCGTACAGCATACCCTTCCATACAGACAGACAGATATCACGTAGCAATCCAGCATTCTTTTCTTTGTTTCTAATGTGATTTTTCTGTTTTTCAGTACTCTGGTTAGCTTCTGAAATGCGTCTTTGGACATGCCAATGCGTCTTTGGATCTCCGTGTCACATTTTACATTCTCTGTCAAAACACTTCGCAAGTATTTGAATTTTCTTACCTGTTTTATTTTAGATTCCTCAACTTGCAGTTGGTATATTGGTCTCCTCTTTTTGTTGATGACCATGCATTCTGTTTTCTTGAGGTTTATGCTCAAACCTTTCTTTTCACTTTATTTTTATAACTTCTGTAGAAGGTCCTGCATTTTCGTTTCCGTGTCTGCTATCAGCACCGTGTCATCTGCATATCAGATATTTTGATATTATGATCGCCAATGAAGATTCCTGGCAAAACTCTTATTTCTCTCATAATTGCTTCCCTATAAAGGTTGAAGAGATCCGGTGAGAAAACACACCCTTGTCTTACGCCCCTTTCTATTTTTGTATACCTGGTGAGTTCAACTCCTATCCGTACACTATCGTTTTGCTGCCAATATAGGTTCTTGTGGCCTCCCTTTGTCTGTTCTATAAATACTTTCATGGCTTCTGCTCGGACGAACTTAAGTCACTGATGCCTCCTCAACAGGTGTTTACTCGTGCAACCAGACTGGCAACTGGGTCCCACCCATTCACATTCAGGTTAGCCAAATGCAGACGACAATTCTACTTCTGCAGCTTCTTCTCTCGCACTTCCCGTCTGTGGAACTCGCTCCCGTATTCTTGCTTTCCTGACGGCTACAACCTCCAGAAATTTAAATGCAAAGCCAATACTCATCTACTAACCACTGGACTCTAGTTCTCTCCTCACCCCTGTATAACCTTCTCTTTGTCTCCACCTATGTATCGCACCTGCTTTCTCAGATTTCTATTGTTCCTTTCTAACTAGTTTGTACTCCTCACTCTTTTCTAATTTAATCTTTTTACATTTATGTAACCCACTGCACATCAGTGGCGTTTCCGCCTTGCTCGGGGTGAAATGATTAAAAAAAAAAGTTCAACTCCTATCCGTACACTAGCGGTTTGCTGCCGATATAGGTTCTTGATTATCCTAACGTCTTTTCCGAAAATGTCGAGGTTGTCAAGCATCTCTATCAAGTCCCTGTGTCGTGCTTTGTCAAACCCTTTGCGTAGTCCTCAAAGCACAGATAAAGGTCCTTCTGCATTTGTATTGCTCGTTCAGATAGCATTCTGAGCATGAATATTCCGGTATCTTTAACGAATCCACATTGTTCCTGACCCGTTTATCGGCAGATTCTCCTGCGCGCTCTGTTCATCAGAAACCGGATGATGAGTTTTGTTATGTGGTTCATTAAACTGATCAGGAATATGTTTCATTTGCTTTAAAATTTCGTCAGCCATCTTTCTGTAGAACTTTATATCTGCTGTTTCAAGTTTTTTTCTTCATCTGCAAAGTGATGATCAAGAATTCACTGCCATAGAAGATGAAGTCATTATTTATCCATCACACCCAATGGTGCATAAGGCAGCAACTTTTTGTTGCTGTCTCTCTAAAGAAACTGGTTTATACGGGGCACCCAATCCCTAAACCTGGAGGAGAGGTGAACCATTCTTGGTCCTTACGCTTACAGCACCTGGTATTCCCAAATCTTCACCCATTTAAGTACTGACCAGGCTCGATGTTGCTTGACTTCGGTGATCGTACGGGAACCGGTGCATTCAACACGATATAGCCGTAGACATAGAAGATGAAGTAGTGCACACCAATTATATAGAATTTTTCAAGGTGGTTTTCCTGTTCATAAAACCTTAGGTAAGATTTTGGAAGACCACTTTTGCTATGACATAGTGCATTCAGGTTTCGCATTTTTCATCTTTTGTTAAAACATTTCTTAGGAATTTATATTTTTCCTCCTTCGTTGATTTTGATTTCTCCAATTCATACACCACGTCTTTGGCTCTCCCATACATTGTGTCTTTTAACAACTGATGTTTATTACCATTTCTGACATCCCTTTACAATCTTCTGTAGGATTTCCTACAGTTTACTGTCTGCGTCTAATATCAATCATGTTTCATCTGCGCAACTTAATTTTGGATCCTGTTATGACATTTAATTTTTCTCAAGATTTTCTCGCAGTAAAGGTTGAATAAGTCAGGTGAGAATACACACACTTTTCTCCACGTGACAAATACATACAAGGCGCGATGGGTAAAATGTCGCAATTTTATATTTTCAGTTTAGCACATATGAGTTGTTTTTTACTTCATCGACTTAACGATATAGTGGGGTCAGTTGGGTACTGTCTGTGTGAAGAAATTCAACATCACGCAATTCACTTTGCCAGAAATTTGGAAATATGCATGATGTACTGTTTGGCATTCGCATCGGATGAGCCAATAGGAACATTTTAGAGTGTTTGATTGTAAATCTGAGGGCAGTGTAGAGGATTCAAAAAGATTTTGTGAGTCTGATGGTGATTACGAAATTAAGGCATCTTAGAAAACGCACTCTAATCGTGCTGGTCAGAAAATAACTCTTGGATTTGGTAGTGAGGTTTCAAACGCAACACCGAAGTTCACATCAAGTGCTTTGAAGATGTTTTGCTGTCCTGAGTCAAGAGGGTGGCTGCTAGAAAAGTCTATGTATGTCAACAAGACTCAGCAATGTGTCAGACAAGCAGGAAAACATAGTCATAGCTGTCAGGCAAATTCTGCAACCAGATTTTCTGTTAGGGATGTTAGATTAAATACTTTGCAAACATTGTGTCAGCTTATTTTTAATAAAATCCATTTGTAATCACAGATTATTTTTCACGTATTATAATTGAAAGATGTAAGAAATGAGCTGTAAGTTTGATAGTTGATTATATTATTCATTTATTACACCTCTGTAGATGATCTCAGAAAACTGAAAGTACATGCGAACATCGAGAAATGAATAATAAAAGTCAAAGTTACAGTTCATTTCTTACATCTTTCTATCATAATACACGAAAGACTACCGTAAGTACGAACGGATTTTATTAAAAATTAAAAATAAACAAACACAATGTTTGTAATTTATTTAATCTATTATATATATATATATATATATATATATATATATATATATATATATATATATATTGTGTGTATTTTGGCAGCATTTTTTCATTAATGCAGGTTTCATTGAATAATATAAACAAGTTTTGTCTATTAATTTTGTGTAGGATCCGTTCATACCGTCTGATATACTTGATGGTGATGTCGTTGAAAGGCAACAAAAATCACAGTAAGTGTTGATTTTTTTATCGGGTCTAAGCGTTCGGCTCACATAAGCCATTATCAAAGAGTAAATATTAACACACAGTAAACATAGAACATTTAAGCTATTAACAATAAAGAGAATTGAATTGAAAATATAAGTCCATCCCTACCGTGGCGGATGGCCGAAGACAATGACAAAATGAACGGATCCTACACAAAATTAATAGACAAAACTTGTCGATATTATTCAATGAAACCTGCATTAATATATATATATATATATATATATATATATATATAGTATACAAAGACATCGTTTTATGTGGTTTTACACTTTATTAAAAGGACTGGTTTGATCATCATTTAGGTGTAGTGTAATCCATCTGTCTTACAGTACACAGATCGAGCCTGTTTCAACTGTATCCCTCTTTTCCAGTTTGTCTTTCTAGTTTAACATACTTTTGTGTCAGTTTCTCCTGCCAAAGGCATCTTATGATGAAATATTGGCCAAAATGATCGTCAGGGTTCTGTTAAAAATATTTCTCATCCTCAAAATTCCATTTAGCTTCTGTGGTATTAACACCTTGATACAATTGTCTTATTAAACATTAGTATTAAGCTCTTGTATAGAGTGAATTCTGTCAGAGCTAAAATGTATTTCCATCAGTTGGGTCTTTCTTGTGGGGTCGTTCTTTCTTTTATTAGACATAAGTTGATCAAAATTAAAAATAAATTCTTTTTGCCTTATCATGTATTCAGAAGACATGAGTTGGATAAAGTGATTATTTTTTCCTGAAGTTTTTTTTATATCCGTTCACATTGGCTGGTATTAGAAGCAAATTGTCCTTTTTCAAGTTCTTCAGATTTTCACGTTATTTAGCATTTAATAGGCCGCGTTCTGAAGAGCGTGTCAGTCTGAGGAATCTAAATTATTTTAATTCATTAGTCTCTAAATGCTTTGGCGTTTGAAATAGCGACTTAAATAAACATATTTTACCTTGTCCAATGTATCGCTTAAGAAGATAAAGAAACTGACTCTCTATAAAGAATTGGAATTCTGCATTCCCATAACGAAAGTTAATAAGGAATTGATCTACATTCAATTTGAAATCTTGTTTTCTATGCTGAACTTGCACATGCATCTTTCTTCTGATAAGTGGATAATAATTGCACTTTTCTTTCTTAGACGTTTGTGTTGAACGAAAAAATGGTTTGTTTATAACATATGTATATAACAAAACTACATTTACCGGTTTGTGCACAAACTGCAATTATTTTGCACTTAAGTCCTGAAAAGTGAGCCTAATTGCCACCCTAGTTTATCGTGCGCTTATAACATGTTCCCCTTGCGCTTTAAGCCAAATATTTATCGCATCTTGAGTGACAATGGTTATCTTGATTATGTCACCAAGCAAGTTCTTCATCGCGAAATCAACCTCTTTAAAGAACCTGCACTTTTCGGACTTAGTTTTGTCCCGTTTATTTTAAGCTCCTATAGGTACAGAGTACCCACTTATATCTCTTCTGGATAAGATTTCGTGCTGTCTTCTGTACTAAATCTGTCTTTCTTTCTTTTACTAATGATGGTCTCCCCTCCACTTAAAGATGAGTGCCGTTACCTATAAATACAAATATTTGTGTTCTGTTTATCTTAATGTGTCATTGCTATGCTTGTCAACATAAGCTCCTATGGGTACAGAGGAAGAGTCAAATGTTTGCTGACTGCATCTCTTGTGGATTTGCCGTCGTCAGGTTTCGTGCTGTCTTTAGTAATAGGTCTGTGTTTCCTTCATTCACCAAAGATGGTTTCCACCCAAATTGAATATGTGTTCTGCTATCTGTAAGCTTCTATAGCTACAGAGTATCCACTTGCATCTCTTACGTCGTTACGTTTCGTACCGTCTTCTCTGCTAGATCAGTTTCCTTCTTTCGCCAAAGATGTATCCACCTAATTAAAGATGAGTTATATTATTTTATCATTTTATGCTTCCATAGCTAAGGAGGATCAGCCTGCATCTCTTCCGGATTCACCATCGTCACGTTTCGAGCCGTCTTCAGTACTAGATCTGTGTTTCTTCTTTTACTAAAGATGTTCTTCCTCCCACTTAAAAATAAGTACAAATGGCAGTGTGACACTGAATATGTGGAACGTACTAATTAGCGATTAGAAACGAACATCAATCAGCAATTGAATGCTCATGCTATATCTGGCAACCAAGGTCCGGTTCGAAGGACGACCAAAGCTGTGCACTAATCTTTTCTTAGCAAGCACCTAATAAAGAATTCAGATTAGGTTGAGACACACATGCTGAATGGTTTTCCATTTTGTTTAAGTCCAAGTCTGACCAGCATTTACTTGCACTTGAATCCATAGACCGAGCCTGCTGTACAATCAAAAAAAAAAAGAAGAGAATATTTATGTTCCCTTCTGTACAATGGGCATTGAGTAAACTTTTTCCGTTTTTATAATCTGTTGAAGGCTTTTTGTATTTTATTAGTAGAATAATTATTTAGAAATAAATTTTTACTCATGTTTCAACCGTCCTTCTCTTTTCTAGTTTGTCTTCATTATTTTCGATCTTATTCTTGTATCATTTTCCTTTGTGAACGGACCCCTCCGATTAAGTGTTGGTCGAAAGGATCCTCATATATATATATATATATATATATATATATATATATATATATATATATGTATATATATAAAGAATACCTAGAGATCCAGACACCATACCTAGGTTTCAAATAAACGGAGCGTTTAGGTGAAACTTAGGTAGGTTGACTGGCTCCTTAGGTTTTCTTTATTTATTTCGCTCTACCTAAGTAAGGAGCACTATTTTGTTAGTTGATTGCTCGTGTCGGGGTTTTTCTTTGAGCTATGTGCTAACTCGGTTTGAGCTCTTTTGACTGATGTTCATGTAATTAGCTCTTTCTTTTTTAAAACCATTTTTCCCTTCTTCATAGATACGTGGAAGGTTTTTCGACACGAGTATAGTTATTATCCCTTATATATATATAATATTTAGTTTTTGGTCATAATTAAATTAGACTAGTACAAAGTTGTATTAAAAAGTGTTAAATACATTTATATTCTGGAACTTTTTGAATACTAGGATCATAAAAACATGGATGAAAATGTTGTAAGATCATTGAATGTTTTTAATTTCGAAAATTGTTTGAAAATTCCGGTCTCGCGCTCGTAAAAATCGCTGTTCATTCGTTAGATAAACGGAAAAGTCATTTATTGTCAGTTTTTGTAAATTACCTGAACTTTCGGTTAGTTCAGGTAATTTATATATATATCTATATCTATATCTATATATATATATATATATATATACATATCTGTGTGTGTTAACTTGTGATGATGCTTAGTATAAAGATTGCTATTTCTTCTTTAGTTTACTGGTATAAATACCTTTTTGAAAGGAATGTTTTGTCGTTAAGATCTCGATACTAAGTCAACCGTTAAGAGTGTTAATGTAGAGTTAGTCATTTAACTGAACAGAGTTATGTCGACTTCTAAGTTTAAGTCATGAGAATGCCTTAAAGAAACTTCGAAGTCGGCATAACTCTGCTGATTTAAGTGTCAAACTTATAATATTTCCCTCTATTTTTCTGTATATATTGAAAGGCCAGCATACTTTCAAATATATCTATGGAGGTCATATCGTTCGGATGGGTATGATGTGAAATTCTATTTTAGAGCTAATATTTTAGAGCTTCTATTTTATTGCTAATATATAGAAATATCATTTCTTTAACCACATGATGTTTTTTAATAATAGTTAATACAGAAAAAACACTGCTTTTTTCCTGTATTATTGAAATTTAAAAAATACAAGAATTCAATTAATAACCGGAATATCGTCGTGTAAACCAAATCATTTAATGAAAAGTAAACAGATGTAAGTCATTGCTTTTAAAAATGTTGTCATCTTAAATTATATAAATCATCCTAATCTACTAATAAAAAGTGAATTAATAACCACATGCTGCCATAGAATATATACTTACTTAAATACTTAGATCCTGATTGATACAAATTTTTCTATATATTTGTCTCCTCCTTTCTCCTACCCCCTTACATTCTATTTTTGTTTCTTTTACCCGAATATCTTGCTATTAGTAATTATGAATTACGTCCCTTTGATTTCATCTACCTGCATTTTAATAATAATTTTTATATTTCTTAACATTTTTGTTTTAATGTATTTATCTCCATTTAATTTTCGTGTACTTAATTTACTCCTGATTGATTAAAAATCAATAGCCAAATGATATATATATATATATATATATATATATATATATATATATATATATATATATATTCGAGTGGATACAGAACAAAGAAAGAATTTTCACAGCGTAAGAAACATTAATTTAATACAGTGCTCGATATATAATATATAGAACTGTGATATATATATATATATATATATATATATATATATATATATATATATATATATTATTCAGCGTCATTTATTGAGGTACACATATGATATCCATATTTGAGTAATCGATCTGTTTGTTTTTAAATAATATTTATTTTTATCGACCGGATAGAAAATTCGACAAATCATAAAGAAAATTTAAACCTGTTGCGGGGACATTTAACCTACTCTGTTACTTAATCACAGTCCTAGTTAAGATGAAATGTTATCTTGTTTCTTAAACAGAATCACCGTCTGTCTATCTGCCTATATTTCTGAGATGAGGTATTATAAATATTTGCATTATTTATATTGTTCCGACCGACTTATATATCACCTATTTAGTAATAATAGTGCAAAAAAAACATATATATATATATATATATATATATATATATATATATATATAAATCAAACAGTTTTCTCTTGCCATCAAGACTACATTATTTAAAAGTGAAAAAATTTTGAAATTTGTTTTTAAAAAGGTGACAGGCACTCACTTGATAGCTTTAAAGAACTCTCTTTTTCAAAAAAACCGAAAGACAAAATTACATTAGTAAAAAATGAAGACAGAGTAAGAACATTGGAAAGATAACATCCATGATAATGGCAAGTGCAATAGCTAAAAGCCCTTGGAAAGTCTAAAATGATACAACATTTTTAAACTCGTTATATCTAGCAAAAATTTAACATGTAAGAAAACTAGGAAAAAAGATTGGAAGGAGACTAATAGGACGGTAATTGGCGGTTCGCCAGAATTCTTAAATATAGGAACTACGCAGGAGGACTTCCAACAGGCAGGAAAGCAGGAAGCAGATAGGCAGAGGTTATAAAGTTTAGATAGGACAGAGGAGAGTTCTGGGGCACATTTCTTCAGTACTATGACTGGGATTCCGTCACCGCCGCTCGCTTTGTGTGGGTCAAGTTGTGCTATTATCTTGGCGACCAGCGAGGGTGTAATGTGGACGTTATTTAGTTGAGCCTTAGTTCTGGGTGGGAAGTCTGGTGTAGGTATTCCTAACTAGTCCAGTGTCGAATTGGTTGAGAATCTACGGGCAAAGCATTCAGCCTTGTCGGCTGGGGAGGTGAGAACTTCACATTCGTTGATTAGTGGGGGTATTGAAGTCTTGTTCCTGCTGAGCACGCTTTTGCAGAGACGCCAGTAATCTTTGGAACCAAACTTAGAGGATGCTATGCGTAGCCTAATTCTGGTAGCAAACGCCCTCTTGGCTACATTCAGTACTTTTTTTCACTTGTTCCGTGCTGAGGTGAAAATGCGCCTGTTTTGGTTCGACGAGCAGCTTCGATAGAGCCGGAAGAAATGGTTTCGGTGGGCAATGGCGGCCGAGCAAGCGAGTGAGAACCAGGGGGACGAATTTAGTTTTAGTTGGAATTTCCTGGCCAGGATAAAAGCATCGATGTCAGCCTTAACCCAAGAGAAGACTTCGGAGGCAGAGTCTTCGACAGCAAGATCGAAGACGTTGTTCCAGGGGACGTCGCAGAAGAAGTCCCTGAACGAGTCCCAGTCGGCTCTTTGGTAGCAGTATGATATTCTGCTGGTCTGGTTTTCTTGGGTAGAGTTAGTGCGGATTGATATGTTTACGGAGACTACGGCGTGGTCAGAGTTTCCGAGGGGGCAGAGTTGCCTGGTAGTGCAGGAGTCTGGAATGGAGGTGAAGCAAAGGTCGAGTAAAGAGTCCCTTCCGTTAGGGTTTTTATAGAAACGCGTGAGGAAGTCCACCACATAACCTCAGCCTATCTGCTTCCTGCTTTCCTGCCTGTTGGAAGTCCACTTGCGTAGTTCCTATATTTAAGAATTCTGGCGAACCCTCAGACCCCGCCAATTACCGTCCTATTAGTCTCCTTCCAATCTTTGGCAAAGTTTTCGAAGCCATTATCAATGCCGAGGTGATTCAGCATCTCATGGCCAACGGGCTTCTCTCTGACAAACAGTACGGGTTTCGCTTCACCAGGTCTACTGCTGATATGATAACGATCATTACCGAGTACATATACCGGGCACTCGACAAGAATGGGGAAGCCCGAACCGTTGCCTTGGATATCTCCAAAGCATTCGACAGGGTCTGGCATGCTGGCCTCTTGTGCAAACTGCGGAGCTATGGGATACCTGGACATCTCTTTGACCTCATCCATCCTTTCCTCTCTAACCGCACATTGAAGGTGGTATTAAATGGGCATGCCTCCCAAAACTACCATACGAACGCGGGCGTCCCTCAAGGTTCCATCCTAGGTCCCACGCTCTTTCTGATCTACATTAATGATCTCCCCGACACCATTAGATCCCAAGTTGGCATGTATGCCGACGACACAACAATCTACTCTCGCATCGATCAGAAACCAGGTCTGGACGACAAAGTGAACCTCGCTGCCGAACTTGAAAGGGACCTCCAATCCGTAGTGGCCTAGGGTAGGAAATGGCTGGTAAATTTCAATGCTTCTAAAACAAAGCTGTTATCAACTAACCACCATAGACAATCGCATCTACCTCCCATTAGCATGGGACAGGCTAGCCCCCCAGAAAGTAAAATACTACGCCTCCTTGGCCTTACACATTCGGCGGACCTCAAATGGAATGACTATATTGAATCCATTGCCAAATCTGCTGCTATGAAAGTCGGCTCCCTGTGTAGGACCCGGAAGTTTTTCCCACCTGAATCTATTCTGCACATATACAAATCTACCATCCGCCCATGTATTGAATATTGCTGCCATATGTGGTCGGGTGCCCCTGCTGCTCTCCTTGGGCTTCTTGACAAAATACAAAGGAGGATCTGTAATGTGGTTGATACTGACTTGGCAGACCGGCTGCAGCCGCTTTCTCACCGGCGTGATGTGGCTTCCCTGTGCCTCTTCTACAATTACTTTCATGGCTTCTGCTCCGATGAGCTTAGATCACTGGTGCCGCCTAAGCACGAATTTACACGAGATACTTGATTAGCAACTAGGTCCCACCCTTTTACAGTTAAACAAATAAGATGTAACCGTAAATTCTACTCCAACAGCTTCTTTTCTCGCGCTTCCCGCCTGTGGAACTCCTTCCACAAGTCTGCTTTCCCGACAGTTACAATCTCCAGGTGTTTAAATGTAGGGTCAATAGCCACCTCCTATCACACTAACTCCCAACTATTCTCAGAACACTCTCATCTACCCAACCCTCATTCTCGGTATCCTTACCCGCCTATCACCCACCCTCTGACATTTCCTATATTTAATCATCCTTTCTCCACTCTACGTAGCCCCCTGCGCAATAGTGGCAGTGACATGCCTTGCTCGGGGTGAAACGCTTATTAAAAAAAAATTAAAAAAAAAATTAAATCAGAAATTAATACAATCTTCCTTGTTGGTCGTTTTTATCTAGACAATAATAAGGCAGCGTCAGCTCAGTTTATTCTCTTTAGCATCAGTCACTAAGCTTTACTACCATCCATTAATATATATATATATATATATATATATATATATATATATTGTAACCGTTAGTCGGAATATTTAAACTGTCCGAGAAATGTGCAAAGATTGGATGTCAAATCAACTTCCTAAAACGTTGTCTTAAAAGCAACGCAGTAATAAACACCATATGGAACATTCACTTCCCGACATGCCATAAATTACTTTGCCACAAACATTCCTTGGACTACCTACATAAATTGGGCATAAGACAGAGGTGCGCACACACACACACACGCATACTCATTACAATTAACGATAGCAGCAGCAGCAGCTAAATAGGAGCATTCGTTTAAATGCACGGTCCACCAAGGAGGTGAAATCAAGCTCTCCTATCATTCTGAAGATGAGATTCTGATCTCGAAATATTAATCAATAATAAATAGGTAATACTCAACACCTTTCTTACCTTCCTTTATTATAATAAACGCTTTGTTATAGCCTTCAAATACCTACCCATACACTATATATATATCCTTCCTGTCACTCTGACGGGAGAATATTTTTTTTGTTTTATCTAATGCTTACATGTAAGATACTCAATAATAGGTGCATCAACATATATGTTGCCGTCATTGTAGACGGTTTTTCGATATAGATATTTTCTCATCATTTTTGACGGCATGCGCCAACTCATATATAATTAGGAAAAAATCTGAAATCTCTATCAGAAATAATGAGAAACGTTTGCGAAACTTTTCTCTTTACGGTAACCAAAAAATGAAAGAACACAAAAATAAAACGGAAACATCCATAAATATATATATATATATATATATATATATATATATATATATATATATAAGTAGGGGGCGTTATTGAGTATTCAGTATTGTTTAAAGCAAGAGAAATTATATTAGGATATTTTGTTAAGAAATTATTTTAAGAAGTCACACCGGCCTGTCTTGGGTATCAGCATTCGACATTTGTTTTTATTTTACCTTAGATCAAGCAGCAGTGAAAAATATTCAACTGTTAAAGCCACCAGGTTGACTCAATTTCTGTTATCTAGCTAAAAGAAAAATGTCAAAGAAATGGTGAATTATTTTCTTGAATCAGTAAAACTATTTAAAAGTAAAAAAGTTATTTTCTTCTGAATTGCATCGAGTATAAAAAAGAAAATCTGACTGAAACATTTTCGTCTCAAAATAAATCCTTTAAAACACATACTTTCTTTTTTTGAAATGTCTTTACAAGAGAGACTGTGATAAACAAACCGACGGGTGACATTACCATAATCGCCTTCTTCAGCGTATTCTGTAAAAAAGGAGAAAAAAAAGAAAACCCAGTTTTACTCTCAGGCAATCTGGTCCAATAATCACTATTCCTAGTAATCTACATAATTCTTAGTAAGGAGTAATTTCCATAGGGCGCCTTTGACTGTCTGATAAGTTCGGATATCGGTTATTAACAGCGAAAAGACAGTGGTGTCTTATCCTCATCTTTTTATACTGTATGTTATCTAGAACCAGCAATTACTTTGAGAAATACCACTTACGAAAATAGCTTCATCATGAAGCGAGAAAAGTTTCAAAGTATTCAAATCGATGAAGGAATTTTGTACATTGTAATGCAAACAATAAGAAAATAAGAATATGTAAGGATTCTAGACAATTTGTGTCATCACATGTCCGTTTTCACGAATCAATGCGCCTTTTTGCCCACACACACACACACACACACACACACACACACACACACACACACACATATATATATATATATTTATACTAGCAGTATAGCCCGGCATTGCACGGGTGTAATGAAAGCTTTAAAACTAATCCATGGTCCTGAAGCTCAGACTCTTTGGACGTTGGCAAGAAAGACTAAAAGGCAATAGTTGTTTCCATTTAAAGCGAAACCGTAGACTGAAAAAAAAATGTATAGATGTAAGTCAAATTTTGATTTCCTGGTATCGATATCAAATAAGTTTTTTCGTCGTAAACTGAATTTTAAAGGCTAAACAAGTCCTCTGAGTAAATGGTATCATGGGTGAAACTAAGAACTATAATTATACCTACTTAGAGCCAAACCCGAAGCAAAAACTAAAATAAAATAGCTGAAAAAAATACAGACATACAGGCTGATAAACAGCCACGCACACAAGCATCTATATATATATATATTTTATCGATCTTCTGCACTATTGCAAGAACTGCAACCTTGAAATTTCTGAATACATTTTCTTATGTCTTTGTCTATGAGAGTATCAAATTTGATTAAAATCGGACCACTGCTTTTTTAACCCGTTTTTTTCGATTATCGATTTTCGATATTTTTCGGGGGTACCCCGACATAAAACCTAGCTAAGAACACTCGCAGACGCTTATAGTGCAACTGTGTAAATTTTCCAGAAAGTCGGTTCAGCGGTTTGGGAGTCTATAGTTAACGGACACACACACACACACACACACACACACACACACACACACACACACACACACACACACACACGGACAAAGTTCAATTTATAAATAAGTTTATATATATATTAAATAATAGAATGTTTAATATATATATTAAATATATATATATTTATATGTTTAGAATATTTAAAAATATATATATTAAATATATATATATATTTATATGATTAGAATGTTTAATATATATATATATATATATATATATATATATATATATATATATATATACGATGTCTGATCAAAATGTATCTGAACTGGTGCACAAAAGATAAAAAATACAACAATTATATTGCCATAACTGTTTAAGAAATATATAACATACGTTTCCTGTTACTTCTACACAGTTTTGAATTCAAATTAGTCCTTATCCTCTAGTCCACCTTGCTATTTAACTCATAACTGCTGGAGAAGAAAATAAATCATATCTTTTCCATGGTCATTAGTGTGAAACTGAACGCAACTGACTATTTTTAAATTTAAAATTGACACGTCGATCCAATTTCCACACCAGTAAGTATGACAGCGTCTGCCGAATATACTCGAATATAAGACGATATTGATGGTTCAATTTTAAATGTAAAAATAGATGGACATGGGATTACGGCCACATCACGTTTAAACACTAGTTCTCGTACGGTCACGGAAGTTAACCAACGTCGATCTTGATCAGTGTCTAGATGGGTGATCGCTTAATAGTATCAGGCGCTAGAAGCTTGGATGTTTGCATAGTGTAACAGATAATGAATTTAAAGTCAAGTTGAATTCGTTATATACATTTACGTGCAAATATCTTTGGGAAACGTATGAAACTGCCTATTTTCCCCTAGCTATGGATCAATTAGTAAAATTTGTATCACTACAACTATTATTATCTCCAAAAATAAAATAAGATTGCATGGGAAATATTTAAGTTTCGGCATTAAATATCTCATAGGTGTTGATTGCCACTAAACAGAAACGGCCAAGGAAATACGTTTACGCGTTATACATTGGCAAATATTTTGATGAGATTAAAAATAATGTATTTTCTTTGACAGGTTTCATTATATGCAGGTACTTTTTCTGGAGAGGTTTAAATTAATGGGAATAATACAGGTGTCGCACTATACATGAAGTAATGTTATACACGAGTATTTACATTATACCTAGTTTAGAATGAGTTACTGTGTTGAAATGCATCTTGATTAATCTTATGATTAATATACCAGAAAAGCTAATGGGGAAATGTATTGAAGTATGTCCACTTATTGTTTTAGTTGCACAAGCAATCGCAACTAAAAATCTCTTGATCCATATGTCATATTTGACACGAATCAATGATATTTAATGTTATTTTATTCATACCGGCCTTGTCAGATTGTCAAATATAAATTAACGTAGTGTAAATATTACTTACCTCGCCACAGATCAGTGTTCAGAAAACATCACTTGCAGATCGTTAACCCTATCACACGGACAACACAAACTGGTTTCTCATACGTAAAACCTTGTGCCAGAATAAAACATTTTTAAACGCTTAATGAAAAGGCTACACGCTTTCAACGTTTATTGGGATTCAAATTCACAAAGGAATCAAGTAGAACTCAAATATGCAGTCACTTATTGAAGATGCATCTTCTGCGCACACAAACACAAACACACACGCATACATAAGTACACACACATATGCACACATATACACACACTTATATATTCAAGTTTCGTTAAAAATGACATACAAGGAACCGTGTGTAAGATTTTTATATAATGTTACATGATGTTTTATATTCTTTTTTATCTGTTCGGGTGCTCCTGCTATCCACCTAGGTGTACTTGACAAAATCCAACAAAGAATCTGTAATGTGATAGATCCCGACTTGGCAGCTCGGATACAGTCACTTTCTCACCGGCGCAATCTAGCTTCCCGTGTCTTTACTACAAATAATTTCACGGCCTCTGCTCCGATGAACTTAGCTCACTGGTGCCCCCTATATATAAATTTACTCGAACCATAAGATTAGCAACTAGATCCCACTCTTACTGTGAAACCAAAAAATTGTAAACGCAAATTCTACTCCAGCAGCTTCTTTTTTTGCACTACCCGCCTGTGGAATTCCCTTCCATTTATTTGCTTTCCCGACAGCTACAATCTCCAAGAATTTAAATGTAAAGTTAATATTCATCTCCTGTCTCACTAACCTGCATCCTCTCTCTCATGTTCCTTTCTACGTCTCATCAGTATTCTCATCCTTCTCTTACCCACTTCCTGACACCCCCTATAACTTGTCCCTCTTTCTCATAACTTTCCTCCAATGTAACCCCCGTGGCAGTAAAATACCTTGCTTGGGGGCGATATGATTATATAAAAAAAATTCTATACTATTATAATGTGGATATAAATAGGGGATGAATTGTACGTTACAATCAATATATAAACTAATCCCTCAGAATATAGCCACAGTCATCCTACTCTTATCCACCTCCTGACAACCTTCAGAGCCTGTCACTCTTTCTCATAACTTTCCTCCTATGTAACCCTCTGCAAAACTGTGGCAGTAAAATGCCTTGCTTGGGGTGATATGATTATAAAAATAAAAGTTTTTGACTATACTTTTAGTCATTATCATGGATGAATTTTATTTTACTTTAAACTGAATATATAGATTGTCTTATGCATATGTATGTATGTAGAGTTATAGAGATGTTTTATTTTTCACATGTGGTCGCCCATTGTGACTGTTCATAGTTGTCATTGTTGAGTGTTTTCCCTTTCTTTTTTATTAATAATGCTTCCGTTAACTTTAGCCTTTTTACATGTAAATGAAGCTAATATAATTGTAATGTCTCAGAGTGTGTTATGGAGAGAAAAAAGGTCACAGGGTTAGGGTTAGGGTTAGCTGAGTAGTGTTATTATATTCATGTCGACTTCGAAGTTACGTGAAGGAATTAGATAATGTCTTCACTCGTCAGAGTGATTTCTTATGCTAATTCTATTAACGATTTATCTGTTTCTTGATCTCGAGCGCTTCATGACAAAAAAGTCTGCTTGTCTAAAATGCCTTTTTACCACGACTAAAAACAGCAATTTTTAGCACTAACACACAAACACACACACATACACGTTTATAAAATAAAATAAATTTCGATGTTCAAAACTGTTGAATGATCATTTCAACATGAAATCCCTAAGAGAGATTTCACATCTCATCGGCAACAACCACATTTCAAAATGAAACAAAAAATAAATAAAAAAATAAAAAAAAATTGAAGATTAAGAATTCACTGGCGGAAGTAAAAACATTTACGTCACAAAAAAAGGCAGGTTAGTAATCAACGTCTATTTTTAGATTTTGGACAATTTTACTTTTAGATTGTGTTGTAAAATTTGGTTTTTGTCTAGATTTACAAAGTGGAAGGGGGTTAACGGATGGAATAAAGAAGTGGTGTTTGATTGAGAAGTGGGTTAAACAAAACAGAAACAGAGGGAAGAAAAAAGGAGAAGAAGAAAAAGGAAAAAGAAAAGAAAAAAAAGGAAAATTTTCTATATTTTAGAGACGCTAGATACGTATCAACAAAACTAGCGTTTAAAAAATTGGTTAAAGTATTAGAAAAAAGATTTTTAGAAAAAACTTATTTGGGGAAAAAAACTGATGTATGATTTAATTAAATTTAATTAAGTTAATCTAATTAATTATAAAACTACATTTAAATTAAAAATAAAAATAAAAATAAAAAAATTATTAAAATTAATAAAATTTAATTTTTTAAAAATTTTCTAAAAAAAGTTTCTAATTTTTAAAAAAATTAAAAAAAAATTATGCTGTGAAAAAGATATATATACTGGCAGAAAAAATCGGGGGTTAAGTTAGTATAAGTATCCTTACTTCATAAAAGGTAGATATTAAAAGGAGACAAGAAGAGGAAGGTAGAGGGGTTAAAAATTTCTATTTAAAAATTTAATTAATCAATTGATCAAAAACTATTTAATTTATATTTAATCTACTAAAAACTAAATTTAGAATTTAAAATTTTAAATGTTCACAAATTTCGCCCTGTGTGGCGGCACTTACTAATGAATTCCTTTCTAAAATTCAGGAGTAGGTGCTGGTTTGGGTACTTCAATATTAGTATTTTTTCATGCAGACACAGATCGCAACTATCACGAAAATTCCTCGGAATTCAGGCTAAACCTATCAATCCCCAGCTAATTACAGGGTCCAGCCCTACTTCCTTCATCTTCCAGAATCTCCGTGAAAGGGCTGTTTAGTATTTTTGACCTGCGTTTGAAAAAGAATACCTGTGGTTGTAATATCTTTGCTTAAAAGGTCCCGCAGACATACCAATATAAGTCCGGTAATTTTTCTTGTTGTTGGATGGTGAAATATGAGCTTCATAAATTACCTTTGTGGATTTATATTTGCCCTCCACGGAGCTACAATTGCATTTATTTAAAATTCCGGAACAGAGTCAGTATTAGATAAATTCTTTTGAATTTGCCTATTATGAGAAATTATAATGTTGTCTACATTTGAGGTATCAGAGTAAATGATTTTTAGAGTGTTCCTTATATATATATATAAATATATATATATACAGGATAACCGTCTACCAGGTCAACTAGCTAATCCTGATTACAGCCGTTTGCTGAGGCACACTTGCGTTTGATTAAAACACACAGAGCCCAACAGTTGCTTATGCTCTCACTATGCTGACCAGACCTTAGTTATAATTTCTAGGAGAGAGTCAGTGCGAAGTCAGGAGCTCAGTATATATATATATATATATATATATATATATATATATATATATATATATATTAAAAAAGGATTAATTCAAAGATGTTGAATGGCCATTTCGATATGAAGATCCCCACGGGGGACAACACATCACCTCAGCAACAGAAAAAACCTTTCAGAAACTGGAGAAAAATTAGTCTACTTTTCGTTTTTAAATAGATTGCAAAGAAATTAAAAAATAAAATAAAATAAAATAAAAATAAAAATAAAGGGAAAGAAAAAGAAAACGAAAAAGAAAAAGATAGAATAAATTCAAATTTGCAATCTATTTAAAAAGGAAAAGTAGACTAATTTTTCTCCAGTTTCTGAAAGGTTTTTTCTGTTGCTTAGGTGAAGTGTTGTCCTGCGTGGGGATCTTCATATCGAAATGGCCATTCAACATCTTTGAATTAATCCTTTTTTAATATATATTTGCTCTGTAATTTTTATTACATGGAGCTCTCTTCCTGTATCATTTTTTAATATTAAAATATAATTTTTAATATTAATTAGGATCCGGTTTTTTGGAATTTACCTTCCTGCTTTTTTCCCTTGGATTGAAGTATCTGAATTAAAATATATATATATATATATATATATATATATATATATATATATATATATATCATAGGAGCAGAAGCCGTGAAAGTATTTATAGAAGAGACACAGGGAAGCCACGTCGCGCCGGTGGGAGAGAGACTGCAGGTGGTCTCCCAAGTCGGTATCTATCACATTACAGACCCTCCTCTGTACCTTATCGAGAAGCCCGACGAGAATAGCAGGGGCACCCGACCAGATATGGCAGCAGTATTCAATGCACGGGCGGATGGTAGATTTATATATGTGCAGGATAGATTTAGACGGAAAAACTTCCGGGCCCTGCAAAGAGAACCGACTTTCATAGCAGCGGATTTAGCAATGGATTCGATATAGTCATTTCATTTGAGGTCGCTGAAAGTGTGAGACCAAGGAGGCGTAATATATATATAAACATGTTCGGAAATTAACGAAACTTGGTTATAAACAACCGATAATTTGAAATGAATTGTTTGAACATTATTTTTATCGCTACTCGTATTTAAGTAGACATTCTGTTTTTTAATTAAACAGTATTATATATATATATCTACCGGCCTGATTATTTACGATAAATCTTTATTACGAAAATGTGTGTCTTTTGGCAGGATATGAACCTGCGACGTCTGTCTACATAGGGGAAGCTACCATTTGATCTGGCAACGTCTTAGACCGCTCGACCACGAATGACCTTTAATGAAGCCTATATAACACAATTTTCGATTCATCGTAACAACCATATCTGCTCTGAAATGTATTGTAATGTCAACAAATGTAAACGTGTTACGGGAATTAACGAATTTTAACGAAACTTGGCAATAAACAACCGATAATTTGAAATTAATTGTTTGAACGTTAATTGTTTGAACGTTACCAGATCAAATGGTAGCTTCCCCTATGTAGATAGGAGTCGCAGGTTCGAATCGTAATAAATATTAATTAACAAACAGAATATCTACTTAAATAGGAGTATCGATAAAAAATAAAAAATAATGGTCAGACAATACATTTCATATATATATATATATATATATATATATGTATGTATATATATATGTATGTATATTCTTTCTATGTACGTCTTTATCTGTGCGCGTATGCTTCTGCCTGAATATTCATGCGCTTATTTGCGTATGTATATGCCAGAACTTTTGTTTAAATATTTTCTTGTATGTGGTTATATAATTTCTTTTGTATATGATGACCTGTGGAGTATTTAGTCGTGTACGTTTTTGTTTTTAGCTTGTGTATTTGCATAAGTATATATCTAATTCTGTTTATATGTTCATGCACTGAAATATGATTGTGTCTGGCATGATCTCATTCATTCACCGTCCTTGTGTTCTTACGAATTCGTTTTTACATGTATCCAATATTGTTGCTTCTACAAACGCTTTCCAAACACGCCTTTAAAATTTAACTGATAAATTGACACGTCGATAAAAACAAAATTTTAAAATGATGTATGTATATATGCGTGCGCACATTAATCTGTATATGTATCTGTATATGTATCTGTATGCGAGTGTATGTGTGTATACTCTTCTATTTGTCCATGTGCGGATGTTTGTTGGTTTATTTATGTGTGCGTTCATGTCTTCTCCTCATTTAATATCTGAATAACTTTATAATAATATAAACCTAATGATTTGTTAAACTTAGAATTTAAAATTCGCAATAAAAATAAAGTGAATCTAATAGCCAATTAATAATGTTGATCCCAATTTAATCAAATATTAATATTAATGCCCATAAAATTGTTTTGAATTGTTCTCATATTCTTCAAATTAGAAATTACTTTATTTTGATTGGTCATCACTGTCTATGTAACAATGCCTCCCTTATTCGGTTAGATTTAAATATTTTAAAATTCTTCAACTTGAAATAAATCTTATCACATCAAAAGACACAAGTAGTGTCGAAACAAAATAGCTACTTTTGTAGAGATACTATAATTTTTAATAAATATTATTAGCTCTATTTTGTATTGAGCACTTTTTTAAAAAATAGTGTTTCTCTGGTTACGGAATATTATTCCATTCATACTTACCCTACACTTTTATATGTACTATATATATATATATATATATATATATATGTCTGGTTATAGTTCACCCACTTTCGACTTTTCGAACAGGTCTCTCATATTTTTCGCTTTATGATTCGTTTTCTCATGTAAGCATGATCGCCACACTTCACAAGGTCATGCTTCCTTGTATACAGATACAGTCAATAGCATTCTGCACAATGTAACCACGCCTCTTTGTGATTATCTTGTTTATGTTCGATACTTAGTCGAGACAGGAAGACACGATCTTTTTGTCCTTTCCTAAATTATCATTTCTATATTCTTACAATGAAACAAAAAAAAAGTGTATGACTTTAGCAAATGAGCATTTATTAAATACTTAATGATAAAAAAATATGAATAGTGAAAGATTTTGACGGCTGACACAGATTAACGGTACTTGATTCTTTGGATAATATGTTAGAAGAGATTTTGACACCCTGCATCAGTAAGTAATTTTTCACGTCTCTGTCTTAACTTTTGTCTAATTGACATTTTCTCTTTCTTTAGATTGCTTGCAAATAAATCTTATGATAGCCCACTTAGTTGCCATTGTTTCTCAACTTTTATCCTTAACGCATTTGATTCTTTTCGTAAAGAAATAATGATTTTTTCTTCTTTAAAGTACTTGTCCTTTTGCCGATAATGGATTTTGATACGTTCTCATCTGCATTAAACTACATTAGTGAGTCGAATTGATTCCTCGAACAGCCACTAAATTTCTTTGAGTCCATTAATTTTAAGGAGTTCAAGCTACAACCGTAATGCAAAAGCATATACATTTTGTAGAAAACATTGTCTTTATCTTTTGGAAACAGTTTTATTTCAAGTTTAGAAAATATTTTTTTTTTACGAACATAGATTTAGTTATAAATTATATTTGTATCTGCATGTAAAGATGTCAACCAAGTGTCTTTGCCTGAGGGTAAATTGAAAATTGTGTTGCACAAAACGAAGTGTGTTCATTTTGAAAATTGATAAGAGGTACTGATTTTGATATTGACTAATGCAGCAAGAACTGAATTGTTGTTAAATATAGTGACATAACATAACAGTTTTTTAAGACAAGTTTAATCTCGAAAAATTTAGATGCATTGTTAATCGTATTCTTTTGTCTTATAAATTCCTGATTTTTATTATTCTTGTTCGTTAAGAAAAGCTTTCATTTTTACATTTTCATTTTTACGTTTTTTTACATACAATACACCTGCGAATTATTGCCTTTCTATGAGTAAAATGACTGATCGGTTTAACAAAGCAACATACTTTATTTCTTATCGAGAATATTACCCATAAAAATATCGATAATATAAGAATTGGCGCTTCTACATAGGATCAAATTAATAAGGTGATTTGCATAGGACCAGTCTCTCAGTCAGTTAAGTGCTATACAAGATACACGCATAGGGGATCATGTCTCGAAAGAGGCATGACTAACTGCGCAGAAGGTTTTCATGCAATAGGTTGTCATTGCTTTCTGTTGTATACTGGTTGCAAATTAAGGTTATAAAACTAAATCTGTCCTGTTATTTAACCTATAGCTAAAAATAAGAGATTGATTATTACCTTTCCAAAGTGTATTTGCGCGAAAGTAAATGCAACGAATTCAACTGGAAAATTTTCTCTGTTTTTTTATCGCCTTGCTTTGAACAAATTGGTTAAAAAATTAAATTTCGATAGAAAATTTTCTCTGAATATTAGAAATAAAATATTTTTAATTATTTACTGAAGTATTTTCTAGTTATCGTTGTAACACAGGCATAAAATTTCCACAAAATTAAATATTTTTAGCTTTTGAGAATTCCATAGTGCTAAAATGTTTTGGAATATCATTCCATACTGGAAAGTCTCTTCACAGATGAAGACACTGGAGGCAACAAAGTTGTGTTTCTACAGAAGCATGCTGAGAATACCAATAAATGAACATGTGGTTAACAAGGAAGTTTAATTAAATGGAAAGAAAAGGTTCTCTTTTACTTAGAATCAGGAAAAAATAGTTGGAATTGTAAGAATATAAAGCCAAAAAAGGGCTTGCGGAATTTAGACACTCAGAGGTTATATTGAAAATATGAGGAACAGATTGAAATAGTGAGTATCGTACACAAAATTGGGTAAGTTTACAAGAACATGAAAAGATGTTGAAAATACAAAACATCGAGTAAACAACAAACGATAAGAGATGGTGGCGAGCAATCATCACCACCACCAACAAATACTACTGCTACTACTACTAATACTACGACTGTCACTATCGAATTCTTCCGTAACTCTTTTCTTGTCGAATTGGAGTAGATATATCTATCTATCGCCCGGTTCACACTCCACCCATGTCTATTGAACAGGTTAAGAGGCTCATCCCTTGTTCCCTGTTTAGGATGTGGTTTCCAGCTTTCTCTTTTCCAATCTTCTCACTTTGTTTTTTTTTCAATTGGAGTAGATAGATCTATCTATCGCCCGGTTCACATTCCACCCATGTCTATTGAACAGGTTAAGATGCTCATCCCTTGTTCCCTGTTTAGGATGTGGTTTCCGGCTTTCTCTTTTCCAATCTTCTCACTTTGTTTTTTTTTTTAATTGGAGTAGATAGATCTATCTATCGTCCGGTTCACACTCCACCCATGTCTATTGAACAGGTTAAGAGGCTCATCCCTTGTTCCCTGTTTAAGATGTGGTTTCTGGCTTTCTCTTTTCCAATCTTTTCACTATTACGTAGCCCCCTGCACATCAGTGGCGTTACCGCCTTGCTCGGGGTGATACGATAAAAAAAAAAAAGACAACAAATAACACTAAAGATTTCTCTTCAGCATCTCCCAGTGGTAATCGTAACTTCTGTTTTGCGGAATGACGAAACCGAAAGGCGGATAATTTTGTTAGAAAGATTATAACACATATACATTAAGTGGGGGAAATCTTTTAAAATCCTTTCTCCCCAAGCAAGGCGATAAACCCACTATGACGAAAGGAGTTACTGAGATATGAACATATTGAAAAAAATAGATGTGAGGACAATAAAAAACAGCATTCAAGGATAAATATGATGTGAATTGATATCTCAATAGTTTTTTTTTCAGTTTGTAGTTGACGGGAAATTAAGATGGTAGAGAATTCTACAGGCAAGAACCCCGGGTGAAGACGCTACTAAAATGGAATTTACAGTTTTATTTAGAAATTTTAACTGTAAAAGTATGAAATCTAGATGCCAATATAGAATTACGTTTAAATTCTTGAAGTCAAAATGCAAGAGATGAAAGATCGTTATATCAGTTGCTTTTAAAATATGTCTGACTAGCAGTATAGTCCGAATGAATGGATACACCCTTTCAAATAAAAAGTTAAGAAAAGCATTCACTGTCACGTTTTTGACTTTTCTGTAACGACCTCATGTTTCTTCAGTATCTTTTGACGCGGACGTTCTTTGCTCAATGAAAGCTGAAAATGTATATGAACTTCGATCTGATTTCTTTGTGTCTGCCATAAATCTAAAACTCATAAATGTTGGCTTCTTTTGCAAACCAAAATCTTCGTTCTTTTCATTGAATGAACAATATTAACCAGAGAGCAACATAAAACCGGTCTCGATATTTCTATAAAATACTACACGTGACATAGATAGATAGATAGATAGATAGATAGATAGATAGATAGATTGAAATGTAAAGGAAAAAAATGACAGATAGAAAAGAATAATGGGAATGACATATGGACACAAACAGACATAGAAATAAACAGATTGATAGATAGAAACAAACAAAATGAAACAGTTCACACACACACACACACACACACACACACACACATATATATATATATATATATATATATATATATATATATATATATACAAACATAGCTAACCTAGAGAGCCAACGAACCTACCAAGGTTTCACCAAATTGTATTTTCAGGGAAAGTTGGCTCGAAGAGCCAACTTTCCCTGAAGATCCAATTTGGTAAAACTTTGGTAGGTTCGTTGGTTCTCTAGGTTAGCTATTTACTTAGTTTGCTCTACTAGCGTATTGAGCACTTATTGTTTTATGTTCCTCGTCTCGAGTTCTTTTTTCTTTGGGCTACGTACTTTGACTGATGTTCGGGTGCTTAGCTCGTTCTTTTTTATTACCATTTTTCCCCTTCCGTGTATGCACACGGAACGTTTTTCGAAACGAGTATCACGACAATTTTACATATATATATATATGTATATATATATATATATATATATATAATATTTTAGAACATGTACATAATTTTTTCTATATATAATCGCTACGAAGTTACGTTCGTTTCGGCATTGAAGTCTCAATGCCTCATCAGGAGATGTGTAAATTACTGTAAATCCTTTTTCTTTATATTTATTTTGTTTTGTTAGAGGTGTTGGGTGGGGCTTAGTGATAGGGTGATATTTCGTTGACATTTGAATTTTTGGGGGGGTTAGCGAGGTAGGGGAATAAGTCTATGACCGTTGGAATTTATTTGGGGTATTTCTAAATTGGATGATTAATGAGAGTCTTTGATTCTAGACAGTTGTAAATTCTAATTATCACTTGGCTAGACTGTATCTTTATGGATTTCTTAGAAGAGCCGATAGATTCGCCGAATTCTACTCGGACATCACTAAGGATGTAATCAAAATAATTCTGAACTGTAGAAAATCAGTTCTCATCCACGAGAACCAACAGTGGACAGAAAATTCAACAGATGATTTTGATGTATCTATGGGAGAGCTGGATTCCGCAGAATCTTCTGTTCTGGTGGGGTTATTCCTGTTGTACAAACTCACTGCGCATAAAGAAATCAATACGAGCAATATAAGACTATATAGAGATGACGGACTCATGATAATAAATGAATCAACTTGAGGTATGGTCGATAAAACCAGAAAACTAATTCATATAGTCTTTAAATCCTTTGGTCTTAACGTAGTGGTTAACCCCAACATCAAGCAAGTAGACTTCTTAGACATGACATTAGACTTAGTATCGAACACTTTCCAAGCTTACATGAGTAACAATGCGAACCCAATATCTATAAACCCCAACTCTAACCACCCACCATCTATTGTCAAACATATCCCATCATCGATAGAACGCCCCATTAACACACACTTATCTAGGAAAGAAATATTTGATAAACACAAGTTAATCTACGAGAAAATCCTTAAGGATAGCGGATATCAATCATCAAAAATCAACTTTGTGGAAAAATTCAGAGTTCAAAAAGCAAAAATAGGAACCGAAAAATCATATAGTATAACCCTCCTTTTAATCATCAATTAACTTAACAGGCTGGGACATAAATTTCTTCAATTAATAGATAAGCATTTCCCCCAAAATAACCTTCTAAATAAAATATTCAATAAAAATACAATTAAACTAAGCTATAGCTGCTCCAATAATCTAGAAAAATAATTAAAGTACATAACAACAAAATATTAAAAGCACACAACAAAAATAAGTCCCACACTAATAACAATCCGGCCCATAATGACAACCCCTGTAACTGTAGAAGCCTTAACCAATGCCTCATGAACAACAAATGTCTTACGAAATCTCTAATATATGTGTGTTCGATATCATCCATGGAGAATCCTAAGGGTGAAAAAATGTATATCGGAAATACCATGAACGTATTTAAAAAGTGATCTTATAATCACCTCTCATCCTTCAATAACAATGAAAGACAAACATGACATCTCTCTCCAAATAATTTCGGAAGTTAACAGACGAAAATAAAACGCCTAAATTTAAATGGAAAATCCTTAAACAAGCAAGAACAGCTAAATCTATAAAGGAACCATGTTTCCTCTGACTTCAAGAAAAAATTGAGACTCTTAAATATATGAACAGTAACAAGCTTTTAAACCAGAGGCATGAAACCACAGTAAACTTTAAGCACATCAGAGAGCTAACTTTAAAATCATGCTAAAAATACTACAAGAGCCAAAAATAGGACCCCATGTATATATATATATATATCTTTACACACACACACACACACATAGACACACACACACACACACACACACACACACACACACACACACACACACACACACACATATATATATATATATATAAAGATAAAGATATATATACATATATATATATATATATATATATATATATAAAAATTTTATAAGGTTTAATATTAACTATAAAATAAGGTGTATAACCATAATTAGTATTGACTAATAGAGTAAGGTTAATAACCATAATCGGTATTAATTAATATTAATTATAAAGTAAGGTTAATAAACAAAATTAGTCAGGTTAATAATCATAATTAGAGTAAAGTCAATAACCCTGATTAGAGTAAGGTCAATAACCATAACCATAATTAGAGTGAGGTTAATAACCATAACCATAATGTGATGAATCCTATATTGACTAGATATGAGAATAGAATTTTAAAATTAAAATAAGGTGTAGAACCATAATTAGTATTAGCTAATAAAGTAACGTTAATAACCATAACTGGTGTTGATCAATATTAATTATAAAGTAAGGTTAATAACCATAATTAGTAAGGTTAGTAACCATAATTAGAGTAAGGTCAATAACCATAACCATAATTAGTGTAAGGTTAATAACCATAAGCATAAATAGAGTAAGATAAATAACCATAAACATAATTAGAGTAAGGTTAATAACCATAACCATAACCATAATAAGATGAATCATATATTGACTAGATATGAGAATAGAAATTTAAACTTAAAAATTTAATAGCGAAAAGGATTTCCAAACAATGATCTAATTAAAAATCAAAAATTTAAAATTAAAGATTTAATAGAGAAAACGATTTCCAAACAATGATCTAAATAAAAAATCAAAGATTTAAAATTTAATACAAAAAACATATTCCCTAAATCCAAAGTCAAGATTAAACATGCAAACTGACATTGATTGTAAAGACTCTGTTTAAATAAAAATAAATTAAAAAATATCCACGCCAACTATTATCGGCTCTTCTAAGAAATCCATAAATATACAGTCTAGCCAACTGATAATTAAAATTTATAACTGTCTAGAATCAAATACTCTCATTATTCAACCATTTTAGAAACACCCCAAATAAATTCCAACGGTCATAGACTTATTCCCCTACCTCGCTACCCCCCACCAACACCTCTAACTAAACACTCTCCACAAAAAACTTCCAACTGTCAACAAAATATCACCCTATCACTAAACCCCAGCCAACATCTCTAACAAAACTAAATAAAGATAAAGGAAAAGTATTTCCTGTACTTTACACATCTCCTGATGAGGCATTGGGACTTCAATGCCGAAACAAACGTACCTTCGTAGCGATTATATATAGAAAAATTATGTACATGTTCTAAAATATAATTTATAATAAATATTCACAGCTCTATATATTATATGTCGAGCACTGTTTTAAATTAATGTTTGGATGTTGAAAGAATTTTTCGTTCTGTATTCACTCGGATATATATATATATATATATATATATATATATATATATATATATATATATATAATTTGTAGTCCCACTCAGATAAAATAATTTCGTTGAAATGAAATAAATTACAATATTTTATTTGTAACATTTACTCCAACATACCTGAAAAATAAACATTTTTTTTTACTAAAATAAATGACCCTCACAATATTTGTTTTACTTACTACAATATATCTAAGTATACCGTAATGATTTAATCCTAATTCTAATCTAAACTTTTCAACCCCTTTATTCATACGGTAGTAAAAAATCAAATGTTTACTAAAATGCTTCTAAAAACCAAATTAAAAAGTGACATGTCTAGACACCAGACCTTCTTGCTTCCTTTACCGACCGAAATGTCAAAACTCCATGGTTACATAATTCCCATTTTGATTGAACAATATTGACACATCTAAAGTATATTTTGTAACTACCACTCCGTAATCTTCTAAATAACGATGAATTCATCTTATTTTCAAAATAAATCATATCACCATTTATTTTCACATATCACCTGATGAGGAACAGTTTTGTCCTGAAACATGAACATTTTTGTGTAGTGATATAATGCTTTTATAAACCATTCTAATAACAAAATTACAATATTAAGCTCTACTTTACATCGAACACTTTTCATGAATCTAAATGTTTGAACAGTGGATTTTATTATACGTATTCTTTCATTTTCTTGTAATATATATATATATATATATATATATATATATATATATATATATATATATATATATATATTGTGACGCGTATAAGTATTGGATATATGTTATTTTCTGTTATAACTGTAGTTTATGTTTGCCATTTTGCCTGATATTTGATAAGTAATATCTCGTAAAGTTGTTTTATTGTATGAAAGGAAAATGAAAAACTGATGGTTAAATCCATTTTTTATCAAGGTTCAAAATTACCCTATGCAAAAGTATTAAATGCATGATACTTTTTCAAATTTCGAATCGAAACTTTGTATTTTAAAAGGCTTTAAATATTCAAATTTTCTATAGTATTGGAATCTTATCTCTGACCAATCAGAGAAGCACACAATTGCTTAAAAGATAGCGCTACTAATCACCTGACTTTTTGATGTGTCTTCTGCAATTCAAGGATTAAAAATGGCAAAAACTAAAGAATTATCCAGAAATATGCAAGGCAGAATCATTGAACGTCACAAAGGAGGACAATGTTACCGAAAAATTAACAAAGAAATGAATCTATCACTAAGTACAGTAGGAAATATCAGAAAGTATAAGAAGTATGGAAGACCGAAAAAAATGAGAGGACTTCAAGTTGGATCAGCAGAAATGTGCAAAAAATCCCTTCATTATTTGTTCTGAAATTAAAACTGATCTTGAGAGTGCTGAGATTAATGTAAGTAAGTATACCATTAGCAGAGCTCTATATTGTACAGACTTTCATTCAAGATCACCAATAAAAGTGCCTTTACTGAAAACCAAACATACCAAAACCGCTTAAAGTTTGTCGAAGATTATGAAAAGAAATATATGCAGTTTTGGGAAAAGGTAATCTAGTTGAATGAAACAAAATTAGAACTATTTGGAAGGAACACATTGACAAGCGTTGGGCGAAAAAATAACACTGCCTTAAACAAGCACAATACCATCCCAACAGTTAAGTTTGGGAGTGGTTCCATTATGATATGGGGATGATTTTTATCCAAGGGCACTAGTAAATTACAGATTATCCATGGTAGAATGAAAGGTAGCATGCACAGGGAGTTTCTGGAGGAGAACCTTCAGAAATCTGCAACTTCTTTAGGACATGATCGGAATTTCGTGCTTCAACACAACAATGAACCCAAACATACCGCAAAAGGAATGGTTTGAAAATAATGGCATTAATACTCTTAATTTGCCAAGTCAGTCTCCTGACTTGAATCCAATTGAGGATTTGTGGAATACTTTGAAGGTTAAAGTTCATAAGCGGAATCCACAAATTATCAAGCAATTAGAGGAAATATGCAATATAAGAATGGGGTAAAGTAATGGTGGATCAGTCAGTGTGGTAATTGGGGGCAACTATAAAAAGTGACTGGAAACAGTGAAACAAAACAGATGCTATGCAACAAAATATTAAATTGATGTATCCAATACTTTTGTATAGCATAATTTTGAAATTTGATAAAAAAATGGATTAAACCATGTGTTTTTAATTTTCCTTCCTCATACAACTAAAACAACTTTACGAGATATTACTTACCAAATATCAGGCAAAATCGCGACCATAAACTAGAGTAATAACAAAAAATAACATGTATCCAATACATAAGCGTTATTGAGTATTCAGTATTGTTTAAAGTAAGAGAAATTATCTTAGGATATTTTGTTAAGAAATTATTTTAAGAAGTCACACCGGCCTGTCTTGGGTATCAGCATTCGACATTTGTTTTTATTTTACCTTAAAACAGTCTGTAATAAATAGATATCGACAACCAATACTGTATATATATATATATATATATATATAGAGAGAGAGAGAGAGAGAGAGATAGATAGATAGATAGATAGATAGATAGATGTAAGCAGTCTCTAATAGAGATACATAGAAATGAATAGGTTGATAAAAGGAAACTGAGATGCATAAATACAGATTGTTTGAAAAGTTCATTTTTATTAGCTATTATATGAATAGATTTTTATTTTCCATGCATATCATGTTTTGATAATATTAATAATATCTTAAAACTATCTGGAATTTGCACGTACGTTTATTTATTGCCCCTTCAATTATTTAATTAAATTAAAAGTTAACATTAGGTAACATATAGAAGATAAACTCGCGACTTGTATAATTCTGTTGTGTTTGTAATTCACTTTCTTGACAAGAAATCCAAAGTTATTGAGGCATAAGGAGAGCAATAAAAAGACCGCATAGCCTACGAGGAAATAAATATTTTTTAACGTTAACAAAAATAAATCTTTCTAAAGAATTTATAAAGAATTGATCGACATCAGACGTTCCAACTCATACGCATTATCCTCTTCTGCAGTGTAGAAGAGGAAGATCGTAAAACATCAAAAACCCATTTCCATTACACCAAAGAGGCGTGTTGAAAGAATTCCAAAGATCCGTAATACCATGGAGATAATAGGAAGCAACTCAGCGTTACATTAATCTCACTTCGGAGTCAAGCCATGTTCAGAAAAGAACATCAGCAGGAATTGTGTGAACTCAGTTCGTTGATATCCTGGCAAAGAATACAAATGTGAAACCTTAGAACTCATGAAACTAGGACTGGACGAAAATCGAAAAGCAAAAACAAAACAGAGAAGAGATAAGGAAGCAGGCTGGGTTGACCATGTATTGGTTCAGGTTAAAAGTAAACTAGAGTGTCATATCTGCCAATCTAGAGAAAATATTTTTGTTTTTTTTTATAAGCGTTTCACCCCGAGCAAGGCATGTCACTGCCACTACTGCGCAGGGGGCTACATAGAGTGGAGAAAGGATGATTAAATATAGGAAATGTCAGAGGGTGGGTGATAGGCGGGTAAGGATACAGAGATTGGGGGTTGGGTAGATGAGAGTGTTCTGAGAATAATTGGGGATTAGTGTGACAGGAGGTGTCTATTGACCCTACATTTAAACACCTGGAGATTGTAGCTGTCGGGAAAGCAGACTTGTGGAAGGGAGTTCCACAGGCGGGAAGCACGAGAAAAGAAGCTGTTGGAGTAGAATTTACGGTTACATCTTATTTGTTTAACTGTAAAATGGTGGGACCTAGTTGCTAATCTAGTATCTCGTGTAAATTCATGCTTAGGCGGCATCAGAGATCTAAGCTCATCGGAGCAGAAGCCATGAAAGTACTTGTAGAAGAGGCACAGGGAAGCCACATCACGCCGGTGAGAAAGCGGCTGCAGCCGGTCTGCCAAGTCAGTATCAACCACGTTACAGATCCTCCTTTGTATTTTGTCAAGAAGCCCAAGGAGAGCAGCAGGGGCACCCGACCAGATATGGCAGCAATATTCAATACACGGGCGGATGGTAGATTTGTATATGTGCAGAATAGATTCAGGTGGGAAAAACTTCCGGGCCCTGCACAGGGAGCCGACTTTCATAGCAGCAGATTTGGCAATGGATTCAATATAGTCATTCCATTTGAGGTCCGCCGAAAGTGTAAGGCCAAGGAGGCGTAGTATTTTACTTTCTGGGAGGCTAGCCTGTCCCATGCTAATGGGAGGTAGATGCGATTGTCTATGGTGGTTAGTTGATAACAGCTTTGTTTTAGAAGCATTGAAATTTACCAGCCATTTCCTACCCCAGGCCACTACGGATTGGAGGTCCCTTTCAAGTTCGGCAGCGAGGTTCACTTTGTCGTCCAGACCTGGTTTCTGATCGATGCGAGAGTAGATTGTTGTGTCGTCGGCATACATGCCAACTTGGGATCTAATGGTGTCGGGGAGATCATTAATGTAGATCAGAAAGAGCGTGGGACCTAGGATGGAACCTTGAGGGACGCCCGCGTTCGTATGGTAGTTTTGGGAGGCATGGCCATTTAATACCACCTTCAATGTGCGGTTAGAGAGGAAAGACTGGATGAGGTCAAACAGATGTCCAGTTATCCCGTAGCTCCGCAGTTTGCACAAGAGGCCAGCATGCCAGACCCTGTCGAACGCTTTGGAGATATCCAGGGCAACGGTTATGTACTCGGTAATGGTCGTTAGCATATCAGCAGTAGACCTGGTGAAGCGAAACCCGTACAGTTTGTCAGAGAGAAGCCTGTTGGCCGTGAGATGCTGAATCACCTCGGCGTTTATAATGGCTTCGAAAATTTTGCTAAAATCGGAAGGTGACTAATAGGACGGTAATTGGCGGGGTCTGAGGGTTCGCCAGAATTCTTAAATGTAGGAACTACGCAGGAGGACTTCCAACAGGCAGGAAAGCAGGAAGCAGATAGGCAGAGGTTATAGAGTTTAGATAGGACAGAGGATAGTTCTGGGGCACATTTCTTCAGTACTATGACTGGGATTCCGTCACCGCCGCTCGCTTTGTGTGGGTCAAGTTGTGCAATTACTATATTTTAACTAGTAAGAAGTAAAGAATAACATTCGGACAGAATACAGTTATATAAATGGGAACTTGGGGAAAAGGCAGGATTGGCAAAGGAAAAGCATAGACAGCAAAGAGAAATGTCTGAGAGAGAACAACGCTTTACAGCAAGGCTATAATGGTGGAAGAAGAATGTTAAGTAAATGGATTCAGTTTCTAGCTTCAGCATTGATCCAGGGGACAAAAGGATTAAAGCGGTGGTTAGTGGATTTAGTGGCTTTAGTCTTGTGGATCTTTTCCAGTGTCGGTTGAAACAAGACAAGTAATGACTAATAAATTATAAAATAATATCGTTGCACATGAAAATAAAAATGGATACAGTCTAGAACAGTACACTGAATTAAGAATTTAACCCAAAATTCCCAGAAATATTATCAAATTGACAAAGAAAAGGCCAAAGTATCAAACACCCGAAATGTAACGATGACAATAAGATGAGATTACTGTGACTAGATAATATAAACAATTATACTTTCTCTTTCAAACAGGACAAAGTTAGACAGCAAATATGTCAGTTTATTAAACGTAATAAAATTATCAAATCAAAACTTTCAAAAAAATTTAAAACACATTATAATGATCATTCACATTTACATTTGGTTTAATATCTTCATTGTTGTTTTTATTTCGACCTTTCGGTTGTTATACAATTTGGCATTCTTCAGTTGTCACTCATTCACCATGAAAAAATGAAAATTTTATTTAGTCAACGTGTTATATATTCTTTTGCTCGATGTAAAAGTTCAACTAGAATTTAATTGCAGTGTACGATGAAGGACCGAGTTCTTCTTTTTCCTGTTCCTCTACCTCCGGGTGAAACGGCCAATGCCGAATTGGTCCACCACGACTGTCGGTGAAAAAGTGTGTACGTTTTATTTCGTTATCAATTTCGTTATCAATTTTGACCTTTTTCTCATTGTCGCTTTCTCATAGACGATTTGGTTTATATTTTTCTATATGCTTTCTGTAAAGATGGAAAAAAAAATAGAACTTGCGCAAACTGCGGCAATCGGGCAAAGTGTACGAAATTCGCTAAGTTTCGTAGAATTCGGCGACCACGCGCCAGCGTAATGAGACGGGAGTCAGACGCCTAGCTGACGACCACTCGCCGGCGTGATAGGACCAGTGTCAAACCAGCAGCAGTAGTAAGCTAGCGAAATGTACAAAAATGTCAAAATTCGAAAAAAACAAAACAAAACAAAACAAAAAAATAAATAAATAAACCAAAGTCGAAAATGAAAGTAAATGTTTCATTCTTTATTTCTTCACATTCCCGATGATAGATTTGAAAAAAAAATTTGTTTTAAAATGTCAGTGAGTGTAAAAGTTCAGATGCAACCAGGTTTTGTTTTGACGAACAGATGTAAGAAAAAACCGACCGACCCCCACTCTACGCCAACGTTATCAAAGAAACGGAAGAGATATAATTGCATATTTGCTATATGCGCGTTGCTGTCCGCCATTTTGCACGTGAAGGTAGTCAGTTTTGACCCCAGTTTTTTTTTGTTTCGACATATCTTGTGTCTTATCGAGTGATGATTTTTATTTCAAGTTGAAGGATTTTAAAAGGTTAGAACCAAGCAAAAGCCCTTTAATTAGGGAGGCATTGTTGTATATACAGTGTAGAATAAAGTAATTTCTAATTTGGAGAATAGGTGAACAGACTTTAAAATAATTGTGGGAGGCATTAGTATTAATATTCGATGAAATTGAGACCAGCATTATTAATTGACTATTAGATTTACTTTATTATTATTGCAAAATTTAAAAAAAAAATTCTAAGTTTAACAATTTATTAGATTTAGAAAGTTATTCATATATTAAACGAGAAAGAGAAAGAACACACGCATAAATAAACCTACAAACATCCACACGTAGACAAATAGACGAGTATATATACATACACTGGCAAACAAACATTAACATACGCACGCATATATACATGCACAAATTTCAAAACTTTTTTTCATCGACTTGTCAATTTGTCTGTTAAAATTCAAAGCTCTATTTGGACACAGACTGAACCGCCACAATACGGGCTACAGTAAGAGCGAATTCTTAACATGACTAGCCTTGATTGAATGAGGTCATGGCAGACACAATCATATTTCAGTGCATGAACATATAAACATAATTAGATATATACTTACGCAAATACACAAGGTAAAATCAAAAACGTACACGACTATAAAACTCCACTGATCATCATATATAAATAATTAATAATAAAGATAATGAAAATAATTCTTGTAAAATTTTATTAGTAATCGATATTTTTTCTTCAGACTATAATGTCCTTAATTTTTGTTATTTAAAAAAAATAAGCAATTAAATGTTTATCAGATTAAATAATATCAGAGTATTATTGCATTTTTTATTTTACTCTTCGGAGCAGATTTTCGGTTACAGAGTCCAATTAAAAAAAATAGATGATTTATATTTCCCAATTAGTCCTGCGTTTAACTAATAAAATTATAGACAGCGACAAATTAAAATTTATTAAAATTTCATGGTTTTACGTGGAGAGGTGTAACAGAGGTAAAAATATTTTTATTAAGATTTTTAAAAAACAATATATTCACAAATAATTTCATTCATTTGTGAATGTACAATGAAAGTTTCATTAAAATCCGACCATTATTTTATTTTTGAGAGAATTTCTAAATGAATGTGTTTGTACCGGAAAAAAGTGGCGGATGTCATCGTAATGATGACATCCGCCACTTTTGAGTATGTTACACGGGATTAAAAAATATAATTAAAAATTAATTTGATCTTTCCTACTCATAATAATCTGAACATTTTAATAAAATAGTTCGTTTTTGTGAAGTTTGAGAACATTTTTATTCATAACATGCTGTTATTTTAGCGATTTAGTGAAGGTAATTACTCTTCAGAGACATGACTAAATGGACAGTAGATTTTCACGCAGTAGGTTGCCATTACTTTCTGCGTTAGACTGGTTGTCAACTGAGGCAATAGAAATCAATCTGTTCTGTTATTTAACCCATAACTGCAAGGAAGAGACGTATTAATACCTTTCCCAAGGCTAATTGCGCGTAAATGAATGCAACGAGTTCAACTTGAAATCGAACTGGGCTCTCCGATTTCTCGTTCCGAGTCGATACCCACTGCACCAAAACAAATAGTACGAAGTTAAATTTGTTGGAGATAGGGCTAGCAGCAACTGAATAGTATTAATAAGAGTGATATCCCTAGAAATACACAGTGAATCGAGAATGCTAAAGTTACAGGTTTTTGAAGAAAGTAAGGAATTACACAACGACAGAAACAACTAACAGCGGAAATGACAAAATTAATGTAAATAATAATCACTGCACATACCAGAAATTCACGAAGAAATTACTTTATGACAATAACTATAAAAATAATAATAACATCGTAGTATTTTGATATTATTCATATATTAATTAAATTAGATAAAATTACTTTCAGTCGTAAATTCAAAATAAAGGCTGATCAATATTTTCACCATACAAAGTTCGTGATCTCATAAACCTAATCAATGGCCCCCTTGCAACATTCCATAAATCTTCTATGTTATTTCAATTGCCCTCTTTTCTGAATACAAGATGCCTTTAGCTATTAAGCAGTTTATTGCTGTCTTCCAAATATGACAGCGCGTATATTTATTTTTAAGAAAGCTTCATAAACATGTTTTATGCTTTGGCAGATTACGCGTGAATATTCTTTCGAAATTAGATTTCCATTGTCAAAAAGGCTTAGAATTTTTATCTCTTCGAATAGATCACGTATTTAACTAATTGGTATTGTCGCCGAGCTCATTACATTTTGAATGGTATATTTTGTAATTTAAATCTTAAATTACAAGACTTTCTCACATACTCGTTTCGGGTATCTGTACCCGTCTTCCCTCACATAACTGACATACTCATTACTCACTCGGTGGTCTTCAAAATAATTTTAAAACTTGACCCCAGAAGGCGACCGGTGGCGACGGAATACCAATCATTGTCCTAAAGAAAATGTGCTCCTAAACTTGCATCTATTCTCTCTAAACTTTATAACTTCTGCCTCGCTGCTTCTTGCTTTCCTGCCTGCTGGAAACCCTCCTCGGTGGTTCCTACATATAAATAATAGTGAAGAACCCTCTGACTCCGCTAATTATCGCCCTATCAGATTCCTACCCATCTTTTGCAAAGTATTGGAAGCCATCATCAACGCCGAGGTGGTACAACATCTCACAGTCCGCAGACTCTTCTCTGACAAACAGTATGGTTTCCGCTTTACCAGGTCTACTGCTGATATGCTCACGACCATAACTGAGTATATACACTAGGCATTCGACAAGAACAGCGAAGCCCGAACTGTTGGACTTGACATATCCAAAGCGTCTGACAGAGTCTGGCATGCTGGCCTTCTATGCAAGCTGCGGGGATATGGTATAACTGGACAATTGTTTGAATAATCCCATCATTCCTTTCTAAACGTACAATGAAGGTAGTATGAAAGGACAAGCCTCGCGATACGATCACAAGTACGTGGGTGTCCCTCAAGGCTCAATTCTTGGTCCTACGCGCTTCCTTATTTACATTAACGATCTCCCGGATGTTATAAGATCCCAAGTAGGCATATATTCTGACGACACTACGGTTTACTCTCGTCTCGATCAAAAATCTGCTGAGCTTCACAAACCAAACCTCGCTGCCGATCTGGAAAAGGACCTCCAATCCGTGGTGGACTGGGGTAAGAAATGGCTCGTAAATTTTTAAACGTAGCTACTATCTATTAACCATCACAGACAATCGTTCATCCCGCCCATTAGCATGGATCAGGCTTGTCTCCCTCAGAGTAAAACATTGCGCCTTCTCGGATTAACTCTCACATCAGACCTCAAGTGGAATTAGTATATAGAATCCATAGCTAAATCCGCTTCTAAGAAAATCGTTTCGTTGTGCAGGGCCACGAAGATTTTCCCGTCTGAAACAATCCTAAATATATAAAAATCTACCATCCACCCGTGCATTGAATATTGCTGCCATATTTGGTCGGGTGCTCCTGCTATTCACCTAGATGTCCTCGACAAAGTCCAACGAAGAATCTGCATTGGGATCGATCCAGTTAGTCAGCTAGGATATAGTCGCTTTCTCACCGACGCAGTGTGGCCTCACTGTGTCTTTTCTACAAATACTTTCACGGCTTCTGCTCAGATGAACTTAGCTCACTGGGATCCCTATATACGAATTTCCGCGAGCTACAAGATTAGAAACTTGGTCCCACCGTTTTACTCTTAAACCGATAAATTGTAAACGTAAATTCTACTCCATCAGCTTCTTTTCTAGCATTTTCCGCTTACTTGCTTTCCCGACAACTACAATCTTCAAGAATTCAAATGTAAAGTCAATAGTCATCTTCTGTCTCACTAATTTGCTTCCACTCTCTCATGCTCTTCCTTCTCATACTCTCCTCCTGACACCCCCTGCAATCTCTCACTCCTCATAACATTCCGCCTATGTAACACTCTGCACAACAGTGGCAGTAAAATGCCTTGTTTGGGGTCACACGATTATAAAAAAAAATATCTTAAACTTCAATTCGACATCAAATTGAGCAACGTACATTTTTCAAGCCCTAGATCACGCATTTAATTTTGATAACAAGCAAATTTTATTTTGCATTTCATTAATTTTTGCCGTGAGATTTCATTTTGTAGTTTATATCCCATCTAAGGCAATGAGTAGTATCTCTAATTACAATGTTAGCGTACTTCTTGTGATTACGAATTCAATTAGCCGTTTTCTTGTGTATTCTTTCTATGAAATAACCATTATTTCGTTGAGAAAATTATATTTTCGAAAAAAATTCTGTCTGAATAGGAGCAACCGTCAAAAAACCGTTTATAAATTTGATGCACATAACAGCCGAGCATCCATCAGTTAGAAAGAATTTCAAAGTGATATTTCCAAAGAACAATAATATCTCAGACAATAAAGTCGCTAGAAAGGACTCGAGCTTCATCTTCGCAAACAATGTGGGCCTTCTGTGTCACAACTACGTCTATCCCGAATAAAAGGAAATCCCGAAACAGGCGGACAGCATTATTCCGATCTCTCAGACCCCTTGCATTCTGTCTAGGACAATACTGCCGAAGTCTGTCGGGTACGTAAATTTTAGAGCACTATACAAAGATGGGTAGAGAATTACTGGGACCCTTCCTGCACAGAACTGTGCCATTTTTGGAGTTCCGATGGCCCCACCTGAGACATCAGTATTTTCGGAAACGCGTCCTATGCGTTCGCTAGGTGATCCTACACTTTTAAGTTCCCTCCTTTCAGTATTTCTTAAGGTTATCACACGGGGATGTTTGGGAAATTTGTTGGGGTCTTTGAAGGTTTTGCTAACAATAGAGGACATTTAAAATAATAGCCTTAATAATGCCTTCTTTTGTGAGGAAAGAACCCTCTTAAAGGCCTCCCTGAACACTTGAAATTACTCTTGCTTTTAAAGTACATTTTTTTCTTGTTCCTGGGATGAGTTCAAGTAGAGGAGGGAGTTTCAGGGGCTTTTGAAGAGGATAGAGATACTCCTTACCTTAACTGCTGATTTTTGTTGCACTTTCGTTGGTGAAACAGTTGCAGATTGGGTCTTGCCGGCTACATTAGTGACCTGCTCCGATAGGATTTCTTTTCTTTTGTCTTCAATTTATTTTTCTCCTCCTCTTCTTGCCCCTCTTTTTCTTTGCTGCAACATTTACCGTCACAGTCACTACCATTTTACTGGTATTCCAGGTGTCGGCACCGGATTTTTTCGTTGGGAACATTTTTGTCAAAAGTTCAGGTAACCCATACGTCCAACAGTAAGGCCTTTTCCCCCGACACAACGATATGTCGGGATATTTATGAATTCCGGTCCGTTGAGTACTACTTGTAGACAGAAATCCTCTGTTGGTACCCACGCCTTGCTAACAATACGATTTACTTCCTCCATTGCACCAAACTGAGCATAAAAGCCTCCGACTTGGTTTTTGTTCATGTCAAACGGCACATCATGGACAACAATTCGGGTACGTCGTGTGCCTATGTGTTCAGTTAGTAACCAGACACTTTTAGTTGGTTGACAGAATACTGCCCGCCAGATTCTACAGCTCCTCTTGTGTTGACATAAGCACATTTAAACTTATTTATAAATGGAACTTTGTGTGTGTGTGTGTCTGTGTGTGTGCGTCTCCGTTACTTATAGGCTCCAAAACGGCTGAACCGAACTGATTTTCTTGAAAATTTACACAGTTGCACTATAAGCGTCGACGAGTGTTCTTAGCTTGGTTTTGTGTCGAGGTACCCCCGATAAATATCGAAGATCGATAATCGAAAAAATCGGGTTATAGAAGGCGTGGTCCGATTTTAATCAAGTTTGATACACTCATAGACAAAGACGATCTGCAGATGTTTCAAGGTTACAGTTCTAAAAATAGTGCAGAAAATCAATAATATATATATATATATATGTAATAGGCAATATGTTAGTGTGTGTGTGCCTGTTTATCTCTCTGTACGTCCTTTATACAAATCCACAATTTTTATCCGATTTTCACCAAACTTCACACAAATATTCTATAGGCTGAGTCTGAGCTCCGGGACCATGGATTAGTCTTAAAGCTCTCATTACACCCAAGCAACGCCGGGCTATACTGCTAGTCCCACATGTAATCTTGGCATTTTTGACACATGTGGTCATAATCAAATCTTTTTTGTGTTGAGCCAGGATGTATTTTTTCCTCCTGAATCCATATACAAATCAACCATCCGTCCGTGCATGGAATACTGGTGTCATATATGGTCAGGTGCCCCCGCTGTTCATCTCAGTGTTCTCGACAGGCTCCAAAGGGGAATCACTAATGTGATAGGTACCGACTTGGCAGCTAGACTCCAGCCTCTTTCTCACCGATGGGATGTGGCTTCCCTCTGTCTGTTCTATTGATATTTTCATGGCTTCTGCTCCGACGAATTTAAGTCACTGGTGCCCCAGCCCCAGGTGTTTACTCGTGCAAACAGACTGGCAACTGGGTCCCACCCATTCACAGTTAGATCAATCAAATGCAGACGACAATTTTACTCCACAAGCTTCTTTTCTCGCACTTCCCACCTGTGGAACGTCCTTCCAAATACTTGCTTTTCTGACGGCTACAACCTCCATGAAGTTAAATGCAATGTCAATACCCATCTTTTAACCACTTGACACTAGTTCTTTCTACAATCACCCTTTATATCGTTTCCTTTCTCTCTAACCCTGCAACTGTCATCACACCTTTATTCCCATCCTTCTCTTGCCTCTTTCTAACTGGTTCGTTTTCTCTTTACTCTCCTCCTATCTAATCTTGTTACTCTTTTGTGGCCCTCTGCACATCACTACCGTTATCGCCTTCTGGGGAGATACGATTACAAAAAAACAACACTTTTAGTTCAAACGGATGGCATTTTGGACACTGTTGGTTCAACATTTGGCTGGGGTGACTCATTCCTTTTCGTCTCATTACAGCCGGAAAAGCAGAAAAAAGTTCACTAGTGCAAGTACTAAAACAACTAAACGAAGAAGAAAATTGGCGTTGAATAAATTCACTTACTCGATATTAAAAAAGGTTCAATTCAATTCAACCTGAAATAACGAACAACCAAAACTGGTGTCGTGATGAAGACACACGTGGTCGGAAATGTGTTATTTACACGTACCGCTTAGCAGGTACTTATATTGTTTTTACTTTACCGGTTTTCTCACCGGTCAGACATTTCCGTTCGTCCCGTCTCTACGGTGGTTATCTCAAGAAACTACATACTTTTTTTAAAACGATTACGCGGCCTTGTGTGTAATAAATTATTTTCTCCTTGCAACTTTTATTCCACGAGTGCAATTTTTTTAGCCTCTCACTATCGTTCGTTTGATAATTATTTATTCTACTCATCTTCTTCCCAGAACTCCTACTGTGTAGAATGGACTCCCGAGTGGATGCTCTCCGACTATTACAGTTTTAAATTCTTCAAGACAACCGATAGCTACCCTACTCATGTGGAAAACGTGCATTTAATTGCTAAGCTTCATCAGAGTAACTCTTTGCGTTTTTCTTGGATGAATATCTTCCACTGTCATGAAGTGGAATTTTTTGCACCAGAATTTATTTCGCACCTTCATGATTCTTCTGCTGTGTATTTATATATTCTTTAAAAAATCCAAAGAATATGCAATATTATTTGTCCCCGGATGGCATCTCGGTTCTGTTACTTTCCCACTGCCGTAACCTTCTTATATGTGTTTTCCTCGTAGCTGTTCTGATGAACTTCCTTCTTTTTAAATCGTCTTTACAATTATAAGGGCAGTACTAGATTGTACATTTGAAATTGGTAGATGTAACCATAAGATTGTTTTTCTTTCGCACTTATTGCTACCGGCTTCTTTAATTCCAAACAAATTTGATCCTCGGAATGTAATATCAATAGTAAGAATATCTCTTCTTAATTTTTTTTTATTTCCTTTCAACTTAATAATTTCAGGTTTTTCTCCGATACTTCTACACTTAGTCACCACTAGGGGCGTTAAATAACAGAATAAATGCCTTCTTGCTTTCCTCTTTCTTAATATTATCTAAATCAGTAATCGGCTATCTTGATTGGATCTTGCAGTTTTGTTATGGAGGAATATCCTGTCCTACCCAGGAATGAGTATGGCTCGGGTTATAAATGACCTAGACGAGAATGAACTACAGAGAAAGCACTCGAGACAGATACCACCCGAGAGAGATCGAGTGTGTTCGTGACTATACGAGAGTCTTCGTCATTACACGGGAGTGATCGAGATTATTCATCTTTATACCAGAGTCGACAACCATCGGCCTTAGACGAGAGTTAGACGTCACTAGACAGAAGCCTACTTCTCTAGACTGACGCATACATCCTATACAGAGACATTGCCTTCTTAATTGTTATTCGTGTTAACTGTTCGTTGGTGTACTGGTATTTGGTTTATTGTACTGAGGTATAATAAATCTCTATTCATATATCCTCAGTGATAAGAATTATTTCTTGCTCTATTCTTTCTCTGTTTATCCCCTCCCGGAATACAACAAGTTTGTATTAAGTAAACTAAAAGGATTAATGAGTTGTTTTATATACTGTTTATTTCTAAATTTTTATTTAGTTTCAAATCAAAACTTTCTGTTGTATTATCATTAATAACCTTAATACCGTGTGTCGAAGGTAAAACATATTTCCATGTCTTTCTCTATATAAATGAATACATACTGAATATATAAGCCGCTAAAATGAATACAGAAGTAGAGTGTTTAGCAGTGTAAGTGTTTACAAAATCTATTGCCAATGCCTCAGTCTGTACACATGTGGATGCGAGAAAAACGATTGCCGGAAATACTATGCGATTATTCATCGGCCATTCTCAAGATATCAAAACCCAGGTAAAGAAGCAGGTTCAGATGAGGCAGCCATTTAAGGGAGTGTTCGTAATGGACGTGCCAAATGGAGCAAGATGGCGATCTGGGAAGAAATCATATCTGTTCCTAGAGAAGTTTTCGATAACTAGCCGCAGGCTTGCAGACCAGTATATTATTCACCAAGCAAAGACTAGTCATTCATGCAGACAGAATTCTTGAAAAACAGTCGGTTGGAGAAATGCAAGTGTCGACCTTCAAGACAAGTAACGTATCCACAAACAAGCAAAACACTGCTGGAAGAAGCTTGGATACCGGTGGGCAAAGAAGCGACAAAAATCTGCCGATCGATAATCTTTCGCTAAATAGATATTACTTCAAGAAGCGGTGTTGTGATATGGTCGGGGTGAGGGTTTAGTAGTTTACGACCAGTTGGAAAAAGAGCATTCAAGAGGAAAATTTCGGTAGGGCAGGAAAGGAAATACGATTTTGAGCTCTGCGGTGTAGAAAGATGGTTGGACTTGTTTTGCAGGCGCAGTTCGTGGTAAAGGTGGCGAGATCTGCGTTTAGCGTTGGTCTGGGCAGAAAATTTTTTGCTTGGTTAGTAATGAGTTTTCGCAGCCTCACAATTTTAAAGTTAGCGATTGCATGTTCCACTGAAAATGCACATGCCCTTGTGCGATGACAAATTGATAGACAGAGATTTTGAAATCACATTTTACAACTGTTCGTTGCACACACACACACACACACACACACACACACACACATATATATATATATATATATATGTATATATACTTACGAAGTAGGACAGAACAGGCTTAGACGATAGCGTATACACATATTAATGCATACAGGCGAAAAAGAAGTTAATTCAGGCAAAATGTATAAAATGTTCTATGAATATAAACACATTGCTATAAGCAGGTTGCTAGATATCGTCTATAGTAGAACTGTTTCTTTCTTTCTCTTTGTCTGTCTGTCTGTCTCTCTGTCTCTCGCTCTCTCTCTCTCTATATATATATATGTTAGTGTGTTTATGTGGATGAGTGTGAATGAACATAATACTATATAGATACTTTAGTTTTGAATTCACATATCTAGAAATATATATATATATATATATATATATATATATATTCATTATATATATATATATATATATATATATATATATATATATATATAGCATAGTGATAATTCATGTATACTGTCTTAAAATGTATAGGAAAACTACTAAAATATGTATAATATAAATATATATAAAATCTACTAAAAATATATAATAATAAAAATAAATAAATACTGTCAAAAATGCATTTTTAACTTACAACGTTTTAGTAGTTTTCTTATATATATATATATATATATATATATATATATATATATATATATATATATAATGAAAAACTATTTTCCAATGTTATATTTTCATGCAAGTGTAGATATACATGAACACTTTACCTTTTCCTATGTATATAATTTCATATATACGTATTCATTATCAAAATGTCATATATATATATATATATGCATCAAATTAAATATATGTACGTATATATATGTTGTAGTGTGCGTCGGTCATGCCTGGTAAAAAGCTACTTCCAAACATAGCCGATTATCCCAACATTTAAAGATATCATCAGGTTTTTGATAAAATAAGTTTGATTTCGTTAACTGAATATTATAACATGAATATGTAATATAAGTGAAATTTTGTTGACAGAAAATTATTTTAGAAAAAAGATGTTCATAGTGAAAATGCATGTAGTTAATTGCTCAAAGAGAAATATAAATATTTAAATGTCACATAAAAATTATGAGTTCATAGTTGATAGTAGCAGAATGCGTGTATGTAAAAAGATTAAAAAGGTTGCTAATAAAAGTCCGTGTTCTTTTTCCTTTTTTATGGCTGGAGAAAAGTGAAGAAGAAAATCAGGCAATAAAAGAGATTGTACTTATCGAAGTCAGTTGAAGTATCTTGTTGTTTTCTTTGACGGTGTGTCGGTGAAGACGAAGAAAGGAAAATTGGAAGAGGAGGAAAAACGAATTTGTGACGTGCTCTTACGTCCGAGTCGGCAAATTAAATTTTCTTTTTTCACATTGCGACAAGGTCCTTCATATTTGCTCCCATGTCAGACTGATTTGATCGGTGAAAAAATGCTGTAGTGGATTCTAGTCATGTGACCGGCACCAGCAGCATAACCATTTTCTAGGTGTGAAAATATTGACCCCGGCCATAGATCAATTTTCTATTTCCTATTCAATCAACGAATTTTAACGAAACTTGGTTATAAGCAACCGACAATTTGAAATGACTTGTTTGAACATTATTTTTTATCGATACTCGTATTTCAGTAGATATTCTGTTTTTAATGAAAGAGTATTATATATTTATATCTACCGGCCTGATTATTTACGATAAATTTTTATTACGAAACTGTGTGCCATTCAGAAGGTTGCGAACCTGCGACCCCTATCTATACAGGGGAAGGTACCATTTGATCTGGTAACGTCTTAGACCTCTCGACCGCGAATGGCCTCCATTCTAAACGAGGTTTTTATCAAGCTTATATAACACAATTTTCGATCCATCGTAAACAAACATATTTGCTCTGATATTCGTTGATTTCCGTAACATGTTTACATTTGTTGACATTACAATACATTTCAGAGCAGATATGTTTGTTTACGATGGATCGAAAATTGTGTTATATAGGCTTGATAAAAACCTCGTTTAGACTGGAGGCTATTTGTGGGCGAGAGGTCTAAGACCTTACTAGATCATATGGTAACTAGATCATATGGTACCTTCCCCTATATAGATAGGTGTCGCAGGTTCGAACCCTCCCGAATGGCACACATTTTCGTAATAAAAATTTATCGTAAATAATCAGGCCGGTAGATATAAATATATAATACTGTTTCATTAAAAACAGAATATCTACTGAAATACGATAAAAAATAATGTTCAAACAATTCATTTCATAAATATATATGTATAAGTAGAATTTAAATGAATTAAATATATACGGGACGAGAAATCGGAGGTCCAAATTCGAATTCTAATTGAATTCGATGCATTCACTTACATGCAAATACCCTTGGGAAGGTATTAATCCATCGTCTTTACCTCTAGCTATGGGTTAAATTCGAGACCAGGTTAAGTTCTTCAGCCTTGGTTGGCAATTAATAGCAACCTACTGCCGGAAAGTCCTTCTGCTCACTCAGTCATGTCTCAATAAAGACATGATCGCTCAAGTGTGTATCACATATGTCACTTAACTGACTATTACACAGGTATATATATATATATATATGTATATACACACACACATGTATATATATATATATATATATATATGTGTGTGTTTGTGTGTGTGTGTATATATATATATATATATATATATACACACACACACACAAACACACACACACACACATATATATATATATATATATATATATATATATATATATATATAGAAGCCAATTTTGAGGGAATTACATCATATACGATCTATAATAATAGCGTATGTACTGCTTGAAGAAAAAATAAAAACATTCCGCCCTATGTATCTTTTCAGCTTTGTCAAAAGTACAAAATTTCCTATCTTGCTCCATATTCGATGGATAAATTGGCGCTTAAATTACGCAGAAATCTTAATTATCATTCATTTTACGTTCTATGAAAAAAATTGTTTCAGATTTCATTTTCAAAAAAATGTTTCAGATTTCATTTTCAAATGTCATAAGATTGGGATTGCAACATAGTAACATACTATTACTTCCTCATTTCTGTTGAAATTTGAATTTTATAATTTATCTTCATTTTTCATTTAACCTAATATCTTCTCAATTGTTTTTCTTTACATTTCGCTTCCTTTGTCAAAATTTCATTTTTTCTTAGATTTCTCTTCATTTGATTTTTCTATTTTCCCGATAGTATTTCTTATGATTTCTTTTTTACTTTCTTTATTGTTCTTATTTTTTTAAATTTCTTATTTTTTTCATCTCTTTTTTCTTCTTTCTTTCTCGATTGTAATTTTTATGCTTTCTTTTTTTCTTTTTGACTTGATTTACTTTCTTCTTTTTTTCCTTTTTTAGATTTCTATTTTCTTTTCTTTTCATCTCTTTTTTCTTCTTTCTTTCTCGATTATAATCTTTATGCTTCTTTTTCCTTTTGAATTTCTTTACCTCTCTCTTTTTTTCTCCTTTTTTAAATTCATTATTTTCTTTTCTTTGCATCGCTTTTTCCTTCTTTCTTTATAAAAGCTTTTACCTTGTACGAAAGATTTTCAAAAGCGAAAAGTGAATGGATGCCTAATAAAATTAATTCTAAATAAAGCGTTTATTACCATCATTACTATCTGATGAAACTTTTTTCAATGTCGAAACAAAATGTACAATGTTTTCAATTTTTAAGTAGTTATTTAAATGTTCCAATGTAAATGCTATATATATATATATATATATATACACACACACACACATCTATATATATATGTGTGTGTGTGTGTGTCTGTGTGTTAGTGTGTGTGTTGGATAGAATTATTTAAAAAATAGATAAAGAGGACATTTGTAACGGCATTTAGATCTAAGATATTGAAATAAATATTTGTACAAATCTATTCCGTTAGCTACATTTTGGACACGGAATCACATTATTGAATTTAGATGTCATGGACGTTTGTAATTTTACATAAGAAATTAGATTTGACATAACCATCTAGATATTTTTATACTTTTATTAAAAATATTACGCAAGTAGAAAATATATTGTAAATATATATATAAGAATAAAGACAAAAAGAAATCTTATCTTAGTCGAGGTGTTTCGTCCTCTCATGAACTTTATAAAATAAAATAAAAACTTTTCCTCTTGTCATTATATTGTCCTCCTACAGATATAACTGAAATTCTTACATATTTTTAAAATTATTTCTCCCAAGCAAAGTGGCAATGCCACTAGTAGTTAGGGGGTTACAGAGATTGAAATTGAGAGAAAATTGAGTATAAAGGAAAGGAGAAAAGATGAACAGGATTTTGAGAAGATAGAAGATGTTGACTGACATTGCATTACATTTTTGAGCATTGTAATTATCAGTGAAGCAGGTAAACGGAAGTGAGGTCCACAGGTGGGAAAGGAAATTCTCATAAATGTCATGACAACTTATAATGCGCAGGCAGCAAAGAAAACGTGCTTCTTTCTAGCTAAGTTATTTAGGGACTTAATTTAAAGTAGGGTCTCTGCATATGTGCGTTTTGGTTCAGTGGATATCGACTCGGAACGACAAATCGGGGAGCCGAGTTCGAATTCGAGTTAAATTCCTTGCATTCACTTACGCACAAATACCTTTAGGAAATATATTAATCTGTCTCTTCCTTCCAGTTATGGGTCAAATAATAGGATAGATTGGATTCTATAGCCTTGGTCGGTGACATGATTGCCCGAAGCGTGTATCACGTTTGGCAATTAACTGACTGACTGACTGACTCTGCCTACTTAGGCAATGACAGTTAACTGTACTGATGAACATCAATGTCAAAATAGTTTATAACTAGCGTTTTGACAATGAAAGTGGTCTTTTGGAGACTAAACAAACAGAACAAGATATTAGAAAATTTGAAGGCACATGATGAGAAAAAACGCTTTTAAAATTTGATAATCACAAAATATAAGAGGCCGGATGGAATAAAAGAGTAACTTATCTAACGACATTTTTTGTTTATTGATTCGTTTTTTTACGGCTTATTAATTCTTTGAGGGATATTTAAATCGAGAAAATATTTCTTAAATTGAAAGAATTTATTTTTTGAAGATAATAGTCAAGTGCCATACGTGATAAACACTTGGGTGATCATGTCTCGAAAGAGACATGACTGACTGGGCAGAAGATTATCCCGCAGTAGGTTACCATTGCTATCTGGTTGCCGACCAAGGCTATAGAACCCAATCTGTCCTGCTATTTAACCCATAACTGGAAGGAAGAAACGGATTAATACCTTTCCCAAGGGTATTTGCGCGTAAGTGAATACAATGGATTCAACTGGAATTCGAACTCGGCTCCCTGGTTTCTCGTTCCGAGCCGATATCCACTGTACCACAACGCACATCCTCAATGACTTAAAGATAGAAGTTTTACTAACTGACCCATAGCAAGAGAGAAGAGGAGATGGATGCAAACCCAAGGACACTTGCTTGTTTGGTGAACATAAGGAACGAAACGGTCATCAGAACTGGGATCCTCGATCAACACTTCTGAGCCATTTCCCATCACACCATCTGCAAAGCTTAGAGCACCTGATATTTCTAAGCGGACACCCGTCTTGTTACTAACCAAGCTCGACGCAGCTAACTAACCGACTTGTGCAAATAGGTGGCAGAATAGAAACTGGACGAGTAAACCTGTGGAGAGACATGATCACACACCCAGTTCTGAAGGGACAAAACATATAAAAGACAAGCTAATTTGTATATAATAAAAAATATATCTATAATAATTTACAACAATAACATACATATATAACTGCGTGATTGCAATGTATATAATATATATGCGCTTATAGATTCATACATATTTCATATATCGATTGATGTATTCATATATGTATTTGTGGAAAACAGTGTATATACATATCATTATGTATGTACATAAGTAAAAACAATCTCTATACTTTCTCACGAGATAGACCGAATAGAGCGCGTAAATGTCCATTTTTCTTTCCGGGTGCATTTCTGAGCAAGAACGAAGTACTCGGCAGGCGTTTTAAATTACCTCCTTGTGTTTAATCCCAGGTGACCTTAAGCGATGACACTTAACTATTGAAAATGTGCGATTGTATTCTTCTCTTATTTGGCCCACATGTATCATGTATCGCGGGAGAAGCCGTTTGAGTGAAGTTGTTATCGGCATTGTGATAATTGTGCTTTTAGGAAGGAATTTAGTATGTTGCCAACTTTAAGGCCATTTTTGAAAGGTTCGATTTTTGACTTTAGGCTGAATATAGAATACAAATTGGCAAAAGCGATCCGTGGCGAAATGATGTTTGCGACTGAGTGGTAATTGTCGCAACGCTTGAATAGGTGCGATATCGATTCTCACCACTCAAATACTTTTGTATTGTATCTACCGAGACATGTATATTTTCATCTTCCTTTCCCCGTCCTACATTTTACAGTGAGATATATATATATATATATATATATATATATATATATATATATATATATATATATATCCGAGCTAATAAGGAACGAAGGAAAAAAATTTTTACAACGTCCAAAACATATTTAAAACAGTGCTTGATATACAATATAAAAAGCTATGAATATGTATTATAAATTATATTTTATAACTTGTACAAATTTATTATATATCCACTACATTTGTTTCGACATTGAAACTACAATGTCTCATCAGGCGGTGTGGAATTTGTACATGTTCTATAATATAATTTATAATAAATAAATAAATAAATATATATATAATCATCCGCAGACAGATTGAACTGTAGGAAACCCGAATTGGCGTCAGTCGGCGATTCTACCTCTGAGCTATCGGCGATACTACCTCTGATATATATATATATATATATATATATATATATATATATATCTTCGGTCGGGTTTCATCCTAGGTTAAAAGGAATCGGAGTCTAACCATACTGTGATACAGCGAAACATATCTGTCTGCGGATGACTATATATATATATATATATATATATATATATATATATATATATATATATATTCAATTAGACTTATTTTACGGAACTTAGGAACAAGCGAGTTCCAACTGGTATACAAACCAGTAAAGGTAGGTTTGCGAAAGACCGACGTCACGAAAACCCCGTCCCGACAATGAACACAGACATCCAAAAGTGGGAGACATCTATTCTTCTCTGTCTCTATAGTAAACTGAATAGAGGGATGTAAGGTATTCTACTGAAATAGAAAACATTCAGCATCAGTGGCGTTATTAAATAACGAGAAGTTGTCATCGACATAACGTCGATATATCAAGGGCTCATCCACCTTCTCAAATAACAATCTGTTTTAATACTTATTTTTCAGTCTCTCTTTTCAGAAAATTGTAACGCAAAAATGTTTTAAGAAAATAAGGTATTTTCTCAAACGTACTCTCCTCCACTGTATTAATATGAAATTAATTTATTGCTTGAAACGTCTTTATTTTTCCTCCGTACAGGATTCTTGCTTTGACTAGAAAATCTCGGAGTTATTTTCTAATCATAGTTTGATTACATTGTGATGAATTCTACATTTAAGCGAATATTTAAAAGATCAAACACCACGATTTTCCCTTTTTGGCATGATTAGAATTTTAAATAGAATGAGTTCGAGCTTCACTTACTTCCGACACATGAAGCATTCCTGAATCAATTCTGACAATAAAGGACTATTTTTCTTCAGATCTATACAAACAATAGTAAGCAAAATGAAAAGAATCTAATTTTCTCCTCAAACTATAACTGAAAACTGCTAGGCTATGGATGATTATTCAACACTACAGTGAATGAAACAACGTAGCAACGGTTTGCGTGTTAGAGACAAAACTTCTATGTAAACTAGGCTTACATATCTTATAAGTTATTTGTTTGTTTGGGGACAAGGCTAAAATATCGAGGCAATCATAAAATTCGAAGCCGTTATGAATTCTGTTCGAAGAGCCGCTTGCTAAGAGTTGATTTGTAACTGGTACTCTAATAATATCAACTGATATCTAATCTAAACTTATTTATTAATGGAACGTTGTCTGTGTGTGTGTATGTGTGTGTGTGTATCTGTGTGTGTCTGTCTGTGTGTGTCCGTTACCGTTACCGATTTTCTTGAAATTTACACAGTTGTACTATAAGCGTTTGCGAGTGTTCTTAGCTAGGTTTTGTGTCGAGGTACTCCCGATAAATATCGGAAATCGATAATCGAAAAAATTGGGTTATAGAAGTAGTGGTCCGATTTTAATCACATTTGATACATTCATGAGACAAAGATATAAGAAACGATATTCAGAAGTATCAAGGCTGCATTTCTTACAATAGTGCAGAAAATCGATAACATATATATATATATATATATAAGGCAAGATGTTTGTGTGTGTGTCTTTTTATATGACTGCATGTCCTTTATACAAATCCACAATTTTTATCCGATTCTCACCAAACTTCAGACAAATATTTTTTTCAGCTTCTGGTCAGGTCATGGCTGACTTATTTTTTCCAATTTCTCCCCGATACTGGAACTCGATACCCAGATATTCAGTCAGGTCTGATCAAGATCATGATTTCAGCCCTTTTATCGTGGTTCTTGCTGCAGAATCTGCTCTAACTTGGTAAAATTATAGTTTTTAGACTTAAACATTAGTAGATCTTCTCAGACGACTCATTTTCCCCGATATGGGAAATCGATACCCCCGATATTCTATCGAATCTGACCAAAATCCGATATTCAGCCATCAATATCTCCAGTTGTACTCCCGATGGGTACGATAAGTTTTCATGGACTTACTTAGGTCAGTTTATCCTTGGGTGACAAATTTGACTCCGATATTGGAAATCGATATCTCGATATCTTACCGGGTCTGATCAAAATCATTTTTCAGCCCTTTTATTTTAGTTTTTGCTTCTGGTTTGGCTCTAAGTAGGTATAATGGTAGTTCTTAGTCTCAGCCATGATACCATTTACTCAGAGGACTTATTTAGCCTTCAAAATTCAGTTTACGACGAAAAAGACTTATTTGATATCGATACCAGGAAATCAAAATTTGACTTACTTTCATTCATTTTTCTTTCAGTCTACGGATTCGCTTCAACTGGAAACAAATATTGCTTTTTAGTCTTTCGTGTCAACGTCCAAAGAGTCTGAGCTCTAGGACCATGGATTAATTTGAAAGCTTTCATTACACCCGAGCAACGCCGGGCTATACTGTTAGTAGAATATATAATCTGATTACATTAAATGCACAATGCTTGAATGGAAATTCGTTACATAAAAATTCGTTCAAAAAATTATGTTTCGAAATCTATATGTTACCTGCACCCAAATTTAGATGTCTAACACCTGTAGGAAACAGGTAACGATCTCATTTAGGTCAATGTATTTAGAAATTAAATATTTGTTTTCGGTGTAGATAAAGATAAAGATATATTGTCTAATCTTTAAAAGCAAGAGAAACATTGCTGTTATACTCACATACAATTATTTATGTACTTTGTACTCCTGAATATATTAAATTATTCAAAGACCTTGAGATTCGTTTGACAGATTTAACACCCTTTGTGTAATTATATCAACACATTATATAAAATCTCATTTTTCTTCTATGTGCCTTGTCCTTTCAGGGCATAGACGATCATGGTCATCCACGTCTCCCTATTCCTGGTGGCTCTGAGCATACCTTCTCCTGTAACACCACGCAACAGTCGTTCTGTGTTCCACCTGCTCAGGGCGTTCAAATATGTTATCAGCTGCTTTTCTCTGTATCTTTTTCCCTCTATCTTTTTCCCTCTATCTGGCCTTTTAGTATCAGGTTCTCCAAGCCTTTCTTCTTTATTTCATGGCCCAGGAACTTTAGTTGTTTTTTCTTGATGCTCAATAATAATTTCCTTTTTGTTTCTATCCCCTCCAAAACCTCATCATTGCTCACATGCTCGGTCCACGGTATCCTCAGCATCCCTCTGTAGAACCACATTTTAGATGTCATTACTTGAAATATGTTTGTCTATATTATGTTGATATATGCTGCAACTAAATAAGTCAGGCATATGACATATATATATTAATCAGTATCAAAATTACAACCAGTGCTTCGCAAATTAATCTTGATAAGCATCGTTAAGTTACTCTACATCGACTAAACACAGTTAACTCCGTCTCAAGGTGATAATCGTGTAATTAGTGTTTTAATCGGATGTAATGTTGAAGGAAAAGATACACACATTTAACTATATGCATAGCACCACAACTGTAGAGAAGTGATTAAAAATGAAATCAGCAAAACTATTTTGATAATCAAAATGGTGAAGAGACAGCATACATTTTAATTTGTGATTTAACTTGTGTAATACATTGATAGGATTGCCACTGTGGAGATATATGAAGTTATTGAAGGCTAAATCGATATATTTCAAAATAAACTTACGAAGCATCACTCGACAGTATGTTCGGGTGCGCTTTAACTTGGTGTAAATGTAAAGCAAATTTTCTACCTAGACTAATTATGGTTGTATCCTATCTTGCGGTCGTGTGCCACATCTAAGCTACGAATAATTAATCCCATATGCAACAGAATTTTATGGATCTCATCTAATATAACTTGGAATTTTATGGATCTCATCTAATATAAACGGTTAGAGTTGTCGTGAACAGCTTATTGATTGTACTCTGACGATACGTCTAGCAAAACAATTTTACGGGACACCAACCAAATTCATGTATTTACTTATTTTAGCAAATATTTCCTCAGGGCAGCAACCAAGGAAAACCATATAATGACGGAAGATAGACATTCAGTTATAAAGAAAATTTGTCTTTAACTTATGACATAAAACGAAAGGGTTGGACTTAGATTCTAATCTAGTATTACGCTTAAATTCACACAAACGGGGCATCAGGGAAAAAAGCTATCAGATGAGTTGCCATAAAAATATTTGCAGAAGAGACAGAGAAAAGCCAAGTCACATCGGCGAGAAAGTAAGTGAAGTCGAAATGCTAAGTCAGGACCGATTACATTGCAAAGACAATATTCAACTCAAAAGAATGTATATTTTAATAGGATGCTTTAATAATGTTTATATTTCTGAGATGAAGTATTGCAATTATTTACACTGTTTACATTGTTCGAACTGTTGTATTCATCTTTCTTAAGGACACATGGCCCAGTAGATGATAGAGTTGGTAAGATTCCATGACGTGACCCGAAGATTTGTGATTTCAATATCTAGCTACAGCAGAGGTGAATAAAATCTTTAAAATTTGAGTTAAAGGGAGATAACCAATACTGAGACATCTGGAAGAGGCATCGTTTGTGGAACTAAAACAATCTACGCTAGTGAACGAATTATAGGATGTAGTTGAAAATTCCAATTATCTGAAAAGGGTCAGCGCCTACGACGGCTGAAAGGTCGAGAATATGCTAACAAAGATGAAGATAATAGTCCGAACATTATAAATAGTGTCATTTTTATAATCACTTTTATATGGTGGTTAAAGAAGAGCAACTTTGTTGTGGAAACATTACAATTTTACGAGACATTTCTTACTTCAGTTCAACACAAACTGAACGTCCTTTTCAAGTAGCGAAGTTTACTTTGTTAACCCTGACGATTTCTTATTGAGACGGGAGTAAAATGTGGTGTCATCTGCATAGATGTCTATTTGGAAACTGATTATACCAGGAAGATCATTGATAAAGATAAGGAAAAGCGTTAGATTTAGGAAAGAGCCTTAAGGGACACTCGCGTTCGTATGATAGGATCTGGAAGCATGTCCATTCAATACGATCTTCATTACGCGATTTGATAGGAACGATTGCATTAAATCGAACAATCATCCAGTCATACCATAACCTTGCATGGTGCGCAGAAGGCCAGCATGCCAAAGCCTGTCAAACGCTTTCGAGATATCCAGGTCAACAGTCCAAGCTTTGCCGATCCTATCAAGAGCCCGGTATATGTATTCGGCGATGGTCGTTAGCGTATCAGCAGTAGACCTGTCAAAGCATAAGCCATACTTTTTGTCAGAGAATAGGTTACGGGATGTGAGATGATGAATTATTGCAGCATTGATAATAGATTCTAACACTTTGTCGAAGATTGGTAAAAAGCTGATAAGGCTACAATTAGACGGGTCAGAGGACTCTCCAGAATATTTAATGACAGGAACTACAGAAAAGGACTTCAACAAGCTAGAAAGCAGAAGCAGCGAAGCAATAGTTGTAAAGTTTGGAGAGGAGAAGAGGCACATTTCTTTAGGACGATGAGTGGAATTCCGTTACTTCTGCTTGCCTTATAAAGCTTCAAATTATCTTAGAGACCAGAGATGGTTTTTATGTATATGTCATTCCGCCGAGCCTCAGTTCTAGGTGTGAAACGGATGTCGGTACTCCGGATTAGTCAAATGTGTCGGAGAAGAATTAGCAAGCAAATCACTCAACCTTGTCCGCTGTGGCTATGAGAAACTCAAATATATTGAATAAAGGGGTGATCGAGGGTTTGTTGTTATTTAACATACATTTTAGAGCTGCCAGTAGTCTTTGGAGCCATACTTGCGTGATGCAGAACGCTGCATCATCCTATCAGTAAACAACAGCTTAACATCATTCAGGATCTGCTTGCATTTCTTACGAACAGGGACAAAAAACGCCTAGTGTAGTCAGACGTCTCGCTGTGGAAAAATTAGTAAAAGTGATTATTGTGAGCATAGCAGCCGAGCAAGCAGAAGAGACCCAAGATGATGAATAACGTTTAAGTCGGACCTTCCTGGCTGGAATAAAACATCTGCACCAGCTTCCACCTAAAAGAAGACCTCAGAGGCGCAGTTATCAACAGGAAGACTGAACACTGTGTTTTAATAGACATCACAAAAGAAACCGCGGAAATCACACTATGCTTCCTTGTCTGCTCTTTGATAGCAGTAAGATATTTTGCTGGTAGAAGGTTCTTGAGTGGAGTGGTATGGAAAACGATATTAATGAAAACCATAGCATTATCAGAGTTGCTAAGAGGGCAGAACTGCATAGTGTCGCATAAGTCATGTATATAATTGAGGAAGCACGTGGGAAAATTCACCACTTGCGTGGGAGACTGAATAATTGAGAAGTTCAGGATATGTACGCCAGCAAGATCAGAGACAGAGTTTTTCAGCCAGTTGGTATGGTTGGTATTGAAGTCACCGGACATAAATATGTTAGCGAACGGGTGGGAGAAAATGGTCTTGTCCATATTACCTGAAATACTGTCAAGCAAGAAACAGTCAGGAGAGGAAGGGGAGTAGTGAAAAACAAAAAAATAGCTGGGTTTAGTAGAGAGAGACGGAGACACATGTAAGATTGGTCATGACATTCAAGAAAAATTACCCTAGGCAGAGGATAATAATCGCTGACATCAACGTCCACGCTAGGCGTGTGGATATTGGAGGCATTCTTAAAGAGAAGAATGTAACCAGAAAGTGGATAAAACAATGCTGTAACTTTCGAAAGCATTTCATTTTCGAACTCTAAAAACTTTTGTGTAAAATAGACATCCATGTCTTCATTGCTGGTCATTAATTTGGTATTGGCTTGCATCGTTTAACAGTTTTACAGGACTAAAAGTCTGGTCAATATACTTAACTAGTAGTATAGCCCGACGTTGCTCAGGTGTAATGAAAGCTTTTATATATATATATATATATATATATATATTATCGATTTTCTGCACTATTGTAGGAACTGTAACCTTAAAACTTCTGAATATCGTTTCTTATGTCTTTGTCTATGAGTGTATCAAATTTGATTAAAATCGGACCACTCCTTCTATAATCCGATTTTTTCGATTTTCGATATTTATCGGGGGTACCTCGACACAAAACCTAGCTAAGAACAATCGCAGACGCTTATAGTACAATGTGTAAATTTTCAAGTAAATTGGTTCAGCCTTTTCGGAGCTTATAGGTAACAGACACACACAGAGACAAAGTTCCATTTATAAATAGGTTTAGATAAAGATACAAATTAAAATTAACCATCAGGCCTCTTCGGCAGTTTTTTTTTTAATTGAGTATATATTTGCTCCAGGAGAAATTATGCAAATAATCGCTGTTATCTTCTTTATCAAAGTTTTTGATTAAAATCGCTCTACTTTGGTATCTAACGTGTCAAATCACTGGGGCAAACAAATAATTTCCTATAGCTTTTAATTTTTGACGGATGATAATTAAAGAAACAGTATATACATGCATAATGTGTCATAGAATAATGAAAAACATAGTAAGGAGCACAGCTAATATAATATTTTTGACACATATGATAATGCATACAAAATGGAAAAAAATTTAAAAATACTGTCTTTTTTGTTTTTCTAGCAACATATTCATATAAATTTTAGTCAGATGCGATCTTTAAAGTCATTTTCAAAAAACAATATGAATAAAGAATTTATCCACTCTTCCGTCATATATTTTTCTTTATAGAGGAAACGTTGAGAAAACTATTTTCAGCTTCCCAGCTTGTGATAGACATCGTAATGTATTGCTTAAGTATAATAGCAATAATAGAGGACACTTCAAAGAAGCTGAATAACTTTTGTGCATTTAATTTTATATAATATTTTTCTTCTGTCTTCAGGAGTTTACCTAGGTGTATATTTTCTATGTACTAATAAAATTCGTCCACAAATTTGTGGTTAAAATCATCTTTGTATTGCGATATTTAATACTGTCTCATCAGTTTCAGAATTGATCGTTAAGACTGAGATCTTCTTAAATATTTTCACAATCTGCTCATGTTGATCGATCCTCTTGCACAACTGGATTACCAAGCTGAGTGAGAGAGAGAGAGAGAGAGAGAGAGAGAGAGAGAGAGAAAATTATTATGGAGAATTTTGTCACTCAACTAAACATATGCACATTCATCAATTCTCTTTTGGCTCAATTAAAAACTGTTTAACATGGTCTGCTGCCATTCCTTTACCAGGAATGCGATGAGATATCCTTGAAGGATGATTACACCCTTATATAACACTCCTATACGGTCTAACATCATCTACTGGCATTTCAGTAGAATATTCTTGCTATATTAGTGGACGATCAGTTGGTTGAATCTGTAATATCTATTTCCGAACGTCTTCTTTTAATTTCTAACAGCAGGCGAGTTTTCAATCAGACCATATTTTAAAATCTCTATCCCAACTTCTCTAAAGACACGGTAGCCGATCAAGTAATTCTCGTTTTGCATTCTGATTTTGTTAAACAGCATCCCTACAGGTTTTGGAAAGATGGCTGTAAGATTTTCATTTCCCTCCATGTATAAATTTTACCAGCTCGAAATGAAAACAATAACATTTAATCATTTCGCCTTCCAATAGTAAACAAACTCCCTCTAATGTTTACCTCCTCTTATCAACTGTTCTGGTTATCCAGTACACAGGAAGTTGTTAAGGCCTCATTTTGACCTAGGGTCACCTATCGTCAAAACCCATTAAAAGATAGTTTGTCTGGAATTACTTTAATTAATTCGTTTAAAAATAATTTTGTACTCACTAAACTTAATATAGGTGATTTTTCTTTGTTAATACTTCGGCTACTTTTCACAACAAAAATAACTGTATTTCCCAATTTAAAAGAAATCTTTTCTTATCTTGAAAATTACTTAAAATTAATAGCAGCCTTCTGAAAATAGGGTACACAAAATAAATACAGAATGAAAAATCAGAAGTAAGGTCCAAAATAATCACCCGTTTAGATACATATTAGGATCATACAAACCTGGACAAAAATGTTTAATATCTTTAAGTGACTTCTCTCTAATTTTGAAAGGGTTTGGTTGTTTAAAAATTCCAGTTGCACGTCCATGATAGTCACTGATATGGGCTTGAAAAACGTTGAAACATTAGTAATTATAAATACCATCAAGATACCGAAAATTTGAATATTAATTTGTATAAATAACTATAAACGAAGAATATTCAAAAGTTCTGAAATATGAATGTATGGAGCACTTTTAACACACTTTAATACTAGTCTAATTTAATTATTACCAAAAACAATATATATATATATATATATATACATCTACACACTTAAAAAATGCAAAAATAAGGACAAAACCATAACCGTTAATATCTTGTCTAACATAGGTAACCTACGCATTAAAGAGTCCCTAATAATATCTAAATTACATCCGGCCATTACCAATTGCCAAGAATTAAACCTAGATTACGTTGCAGTATAGACGACACCAATACGCACACAACATGCAATTAACACGACAACAAAGGTCACACACACATACGCAATCAGTAACAATAACCACACACACACTTCTTCCTCCCTAAAAAACAAACCGTTAACCAGGCTAAAGCACACATACACACACACACGCACACACAGATTAATACGTTAGGTAGATTTAATTACAATACTACACATAGCCTTTACACACAAAAAATAGGTACAATGACCAGGCTAACACACTTTCTCCACCCCCCGGGCCGTAGTAGCGGTGGTGCCCATAATAAAGCACACACCGGGACAGAACACACACACACACACACACACACACACACACACACACACACACACACACACACACACACACACACATAAAAGTAGATTCAATTACAGCTCACACAACGAGCAAACACCACCAGATAACTCAAACAGATAAGACAACAGCCATGTAACTGATATCCTTTGACCCGGTCAAAGTCACATCAACTCCTAGATCCTACGAACTGATTGCATCAGTCCAACAAAAAAACCCATCTTGATTACACACACATACACAATCACTCACGCACACACACACACACACACACACACACACACACACACGCTCTCTCTCTCACACACACACACACCATTAGACCATATAAAAACAACTAGAACACACATAGATAGACACTCACACACACGCACACACGCACACGTACATACACGCACACACGTACAGCAGCAGTGGACAACTAAAAGCACGGACAGTTTGAATTTTTCTCTGCCATTCTGACAATGAGATTATAAATATAAATAAACAGATCATACAAACACCTCCCGACCTTCTTTTATTTCATTCAACGCATTGTGACAGCCTTCAAGATATAACACATACAACTATTTTACGTAATGCTTTAAGAAAATTACAAAACTTTACTATATATATATATATATATATATATATATATATATATATATAATATTTCAAATCTATTTAAGTCATTTAAATTAAATATATAATTTAGACCGTACAATGTCGATATTTTTTAAACACCCCCTGAATATGTGTGTGTGCGTTTGTTGTTCTGACTTATAAAATTCAAGAAATGTATTCTTTGATTTAGTTCTAACATTTACCAAAATGTGGTGAAGGCTTAAAACCCTCCGCACACTTATATCCTTGCTGGTATATATATATATAATTTTATTTTAAATCCTATATCTTTTTATTCCCTTTTATTAATAATTATGCCTTTTTAAGTAAAGGCCTTGTTCTAATACTTCAACGTTTTGGGGAAATTAGGTTTTTGAATTTGTCCAGCGTCTGTAATATTTAAAAAAAATTTTTTTTCTTTAGTTTCTTTCTTTTTCCCTCCCTTCCTTCTTTTATCTCTCTTACCACCTTTTTTCCGTGTTGCTTAAACTGACGTCGATTTAACGCGGCTGTCTGTTAATTTTTAGTTACATTCTCCCTTTTTTTTGTGAACCCAGACGATGTCAATTTTTTTCTTTTCTTATTTATTTGATTTTATTCTATCTTTTTCTTTTTCTTTTTCGTTTTCTTTTTCTTTTTCTTTCCCTTTATTTTTATTTTTATTTTATTTTATTATATTATTTATTTTTTAATTTCTTTGCAATCTATTTAAAAAGGAAAAGTAGACTAATTTTTCTCCAGTTTCTGAAAGGTTTTTTCTGTTGCTGAGGTGATGTGTCGTCCCCCGTGGGGATCTTCATATCGAAATGGCCATTCAACATCTTTGAATTAATCCTTTTTTAATATATATATATATATATATATATATATATATATATATATTATTGAAATCGGAAACCTAATTAGTGTTCAGGTTAACTAGTACTTAAGCCCAATTACTACTTGTTAGTACGTTACCACTCATCTTTATTTAGTTTAATGGCGCATGTCCTGGCTATAATGCAATCATTCAAGAACATTTATCGTCAACAACTTACTTATAACAATTATTTTGATCTTGCATTGCTGAATTGCATCTCATGAAATAAAAGCTTTTGCTTGAATCAGGTAATTGCTCGTGACTCAGGTACTTAAAAATACCCAAATGCACTTTTTCAGTGTCATTAAATCCTTAAAATGAAATGTGCATACATGGCGGATACATATATAAAAAATAAATGAATATTTACCATCTTATTAATATTCTGTGTAAATCTTTTTAATCTAGATATTTACCGAAGACCCCCACCCCGAGAGAGGCAAGATTTAACAAAAGGTCGGGTTTTACGTGAGGTTTTTCTAGCGCATACACCTAGGAAAAAATCCGTCGATCCTACATAAGCTGGAGTGGACCTGTCTATTTTTATTTGGTTGATTGTCTGTCGGGAGACAAAGCCCCGACTAAGACGCTCTACATCCGAAGACAGAGTTTGTCTGATAGTCACAATTTCATCCTGAACACTGTCAAAAATCCATTAATCTGGGTATTTACTCTGAGTATTCCTACTGAGACGGTAAGTGACACATGTTCCGGCTTTATAAGGGCTACCCGAAAGCGGAAATTCGGGCCAAGAGTGAAAGTTTGCCCAGACTCCGTATATGTGGGATCAGGCACTAAGGGTGTCTTTTCTTATCAGCTTAGTCTCTGTCCGTCGAACTCTGGAAGAAGGTGGAGAGTTTGTCTGTCATTCCGGGCCGAGTCTCAGTTTGAAGACCGAGCTGCGACTGGGTCGTTCACAGATTCTTAACTTCATAAAGTATTCATAGTGTAAATCCACAGACACAGACAGAAATGATTAGTCATTGGTCCAGTGTTAATTAACAAGCATATATAAGAATCTAATTTGATTACTTGCTATGATGTTGAGATTCACGATTTACGATATTATTGACCCAAACGTCGTGCTTTGGAATTCTGGGATACAGGTAAGCAGATGTTAACCGTTTTAATTCATTTCATTTTATTCTAAGTATTTCATTTTTTGTATTTAACGATAATAGATTTTATTAATTCGACGCTTTAGGGAGATTTTTTCGAATTTTAGTATAATTTTGTGTCTGTGGTAGGAAGTAAATTGTAAAAATAAAATTAAACAGTCCTTACTTATAATATGAATTCCAATGATCGCCAAAACATTTCAGGAATAATGAGTCTTATTATTTAGTGATGTTTATACCTGTCCCTCCCCTTTTTTTCATTTCGGTTATATTTTTGTATTCACGTGTTGGATTGAGTGATTTGGAGGCAATGTGTTTGTTACGTCGATATTTGTATAGTGGTAAACATAAATTTTAAGATACACATACATATATTGTTAAGAGATTTTGTATATGTTCAGATAGGAATATTTATTACGTCCCCTATCTCTTTCTCATATATATATATATATATATATATATGTGTGTGTGTGTGTGTGTTACAGACTCTCCCGTCGATTTCGTCGTATAAGTGTCTAACTCAGTTAGACTGCCAAACAAAAAATTGTTTTGAGTGGTGAAGGTTTGTGTAGCACCATCCACACTTTTTGGAACTGCTGATAACAAACAATCGGTGCAAAAGTCCGCCACTGATCGCATGAACAGCAGACCTCAGTTATTTGACCTATTACTGGATGGAAGGGACGGACTAATACCTTTCCCAAGGGTACCAGTGCGTAAGTGAATGCAGAGTGTTCGACTGGAATTGGAACTCGGCCTACCGATTTCCCTTTCCAAGCCGACATCCACCGCACCACAACGCACATCCGTCAATAATATATATATATATATATATATATATTCAATACTTTATATCCATTAATTGACTTGTATTTTTATTAGTTTATTATCGTTATTATTATTATTTAATCAAATATTGTTATCATGACTATTTTTATTATTAATACGTTTTACGAAATAGTGTTACAAGTATCATTAAGAATAATAATAAATATTATTGTCATAAAACAAAAACGATAGAAAATTAATAATTATAAAATGGAAATATTATTGTTACCGTTAGAATGAATAGAAAAAGCTTACAGTTCAATTCTTCTAGTGAAAATACGGCCCCTAAAATTTACTGTCATGTACTTTAAGAATTGTCAACTAAAATTTCAGGCCAAGGTCATCTAATCGCTTGGGATAAATATACAACTTCCCGTAATAACTAACATTGCAAATTTAACCCAATCACCCCTGTATTTTTCTTCTTATCCTCCCATAATTATTTTTCTCTGGATAAATCTAACCCTTTCATTTTAGTGAAATAAGCTATTACCAGTGGACTTATAAAAGCATCCAATTTATTTTCATATATATATATATACATATATATTTGTACAAATCCTTAGTCGTACAAAACTTAATAAAAGCTAGGGTTAAGCGTAAATTACATGACATTTTTACTAAAAAAAAACAAACAAAAAAAACCCGGTTGCTTTCCAGAGCTTATCAAGTTTTATGCTGGAAATAGTAAGCATGTATATTAAAAGAATTTTAGAATTAAACAACTATAAATACCTCCTAGAATTAAATTAAACAAGAATAAATACCTCCTAAAATTTTGAATCCTAGCTATTATTAAGTTTTATACAACTAAGACTATGTTCAAATATTTAATGCGGCTGTACAAAACTGAATTTATCCGTAGTTTGGATAAATTATTATTACTTAAGGCACGTATACGACGGCTAAAATTTCACTGCCATTTTCTTCGAGCGTGTATAAATAAACATGTATGTCCCTCCCATATTTTGTTTAGAATTAAAATTCAAGAATACATTTAAGTCTAAAAATTGAAAAGTCTTTTATGGATAGAAACATTTTCTAGATATTTTTTTCATCTCAGTTGTACTTACAACAATCAATAGATGAAGTGTATGTTAACACACTCCTGTTTTGATGAAATTGGTCTTTCCCAGTTAGATGACTATACACACGAACTTTGTGTTAAAAAATTGTCTGAGTCTATCCAGACTAAATTAAATTGGTTCGTAAGCGGTTTGGGTTCAATGACAGACATACTGGAAAAGGAATTTTATTCAATTATTCTTCATATAAGCTGGTTAGAGACTCGTATTCTTGCACATGGTTTGGGATGTTTTATTTCTTTTTTCAATGACACACCGTAAAATTATTTTGCTGAGTTCGGGGTTTTATTTGCACATGTTTGTAGACCTTATCCTCGCTCTGCCGAGACTCTTAGCGACATTAAGTCTAAACTTAATTATTATGCCCATTCTTTTGCTGGTTCTTCAGTTTCTTTTTCTGAGGCCAAATGGGGAGTAAAATACCGCCAGGTTTAAAGAACAATTATAACCTGATTATTACTCGAAGGATAAAGATGCTGGTGAAATGCTAATAGACAATTCTGATTATGTATCAAAGATGGACAATATACTTAATGATACTACTAAATTCTTAAAATTAGTTTCAGTTGAAACCCATAATTGCGCTTCTTCTATTGAAGCTAAGTTTCAGAGGCAATTGTTAAAGTGGATCAAGAGTGATTTACGCTCTTCTGAAATTTCTGAGTTAAGTAGACCCACTGGCTTTATTCGTCCCCGTTTGTATGGGCTACAGAAAGTTCATAAATATTTTGCCCCATTACGACCCATCCTGTCTATGATTGGGTCCTCCCAGTATAAAGTCGCTAGTTGGCTCTCGACTGTGATACAACTTGAGCTATGCACTATTGTAATTATTGTATTAATGATTCATTTTCTTTTTTGGGATCTATACGTAATTTCTCCTCTAGTAGTGGTCTCGAGTGTTCTTTTGACATATGTTTCTGGTTTATTTGTGTCCCTTTGTCCGAGACGATTGAGATGTGTTGTGATATTTTATATCGTTCCACGTTGTCTCTTCCGGATTTACCTGAGATTGTATTTGTTGATTTTATGAAGTTTGCTCTCTCATCTGTCGAATTTAGTTTTAATAATATTATTTATCGGCAGATTTACCGTGTAGCGATGGGTTCGCCTTTGGGTCTTCCCCTTTGCTAATATTTTTGTCGGTTTTCACGAGACTTTATTATTTCCTCGATCGTCCTCTGATGTATCATCGTCATTTAAATGTAACGTTTCGCCTCTTTAATAACGAGGGTGAAGCTGACATCATTAAACTCTATTCATTCTTCCCTTAAGTTTATCGTAGAAAAGAAGTAACTGTTGTCTTTCCTTTTTAGATGTTCTTGTTGATAGGACTTCTGTATTTAAAAAAGGCTACTTTCTCGGGATTCTTTTTGTCCCTGATAACGTAAAATTAGTTTCAATGAAGACTTTGATTTATAGAGTTTTTAAGATCTGTTCAGATTCATTCGTCTGATTTTATTAAGATGTCAGTCAGTCAGTTAAGTGCATTACGTGAAACACGCTTGCGCGATCATGTCTCAAAAGAGAGACTAAGATTATCCCGCAGTAGGTTGCCATTGCTTTCTGCGGTAGACTAGTTGCCAGCCAAGGCTATAGAACTCAATCTGTCCTGTTATTTAACCCATAACTAGAAGGAAGAGACGGAATACCCTTTCCATGGGTATTTGCGTGTAAGTGAATGCAATGAATTCAACTGGAATTCGAACTCGGCTCCCCGATTTTTCGTTCCGAGCCGATATCCACTGCACAACAACGCACATCCGCTTATTAAGATGACATTTTCTAAAAATGGATATCCTTTGAACGGTTTGGATTCTATTATTCATGATGTCGTCAATAATTTTTTCAGGATTAAGACACATAGTGTTAAAAAATGTCTAGTTTATTTGCGTCTCCCTTTGTTGGTTCAAAGTGTGACACTTTAGCTAGGTAGATTTTCTGTCTATTAACAAATGTTATATTTCTGCTAATGTTCAAGTAATATTTAGTACTCGACCAATTCTTTCTACCATCCGGAAGGATTCCTTCCCCCATTATCATGTTAATTCTGTAGTTTAAAAATTTGAATGCAGTTGTGGACACGACTATATAGGTGGACGTCTCAACGGTTGAATTTTGGTATTAAACAGCATATAACTCCTAGAATTTTGAATTATGCTGCTAGTAGTAACCAGATTATAAATGCATCCGGGTCGTCTGTTACACAACATGTTATAAACAGCAGGAATTGTGTATGTGGATTGAGTGTGAACCGTTTCACTACTCTATCAGGGTCCCACCCTTTATATCATCTAAGGGTGCTAGAGTCTCTGTATATCAAAAGCCGCAAGTCTTCTCTCTGTAAAACAGAGAGATTGCTTGATAGTCATTGGACTCAAGTCCTCCTTGAAATTATTCTCGCCCCTATTATCATCTGTTAAGAGAGATGTTTACCATTTCCAGAATAAAAAGGGATAAGCCCTGACACGAAACCGGTTATATTTTTTTAGTTTATAGTAAAAATGCCATGTAATTTAAGCTTATTCCTGGCTATATATATATATATATATATATATATATATATATATATGTGTGTGTGTATGTGTGGTGTGTATTTATATATGTGCATATATATATATATATATATATATATGCTTATATCTATACATATATGTATATATCTTTATATATATATATATATGTATATATGTATGCATTTATATATTCATATATATATACACACATGTATATCTATCTAGCTATCTATCTCTTTATGAGCTGTGATACAGCGAAACAAATCTGTCTGGGGATGAATATATATATATATATATATATATATATATATATATATATATATATACTGTTAGTTTTGGGTCTTAACTAAATTTGACCAATACTCAGTTATATTAAAAAGTGTTCAACACATCTAGATTGTCGAAGTTTTAGATATCTTTAATTTCTAAATGAGTTAATGCTGCAACCTAGGTTTTCACTTTTCGGCATTTTAAGCGATTTAAAATAACTAATTTTGCGTGTTTCACATGTACGAACAGTTTTTAAGCTATTGTTTGATCTGTTTTTATATGCTTTGTTATATTAGGGTCTTTGCTGTTTTTTATTTAATTTCCTCGCGTGATTATCTAATCTTTTATGTCTTTCTGGATTGAATGTAGACTTGTGATTATACTAACAATTTTTAAATTTTCTTTCAGTGCATCCTAAGTACATTTTTCTCCTTCTACTTTCAAAATCCGTCAAGTTGAATTTGTTTTTGTCTCAGCAGTTACATTATTCATTAACGATACAGTTATTATTTTTAGCACTGATCAGTTATTGTTCTGTTTTCATTGAGATGAAGTTAACACTACCGAACAAACAAACACTACGTCTACAAATTCTCGAAAAAAAAGCTTTAAATTGTAAGGTCATAGGACAGTTTGTTATAGTTAACTTGACGCTTTAAAACTAACCTGTCGTATGATTAGTGCTGCAACTAGCTCTCATGTTTTGGCTGTTGTTACATTTCAAGACTTGAGTTATGTTTATTTTTATTTTTAAAAACGACCTCTACACTTGTCTCTACTTCTGATGTGGGTATTATTTCCATTATTTACAGTGTTCAGAAAATAATGGCAACCTTCTGCGCAATCAGTCATGTCTCTTTCAAGACATGCCCGCCCAAGCATGTATCTCGCATAGCACTTTACTTACTGACAGTGTTCAGACTGTTGCCCTTGTCATTATTTCCATGTTTATAACGTTTCGGCCGTTTTACTCTCCAGTCTTCTTCAGATGTTACTTATTACCAACCGAACACTTTATTTCGATCACTGGGGTATATCATTTTCATTTTTTTGCAATGCCACTTCAGGATGCAATATAGTTATGTCCCTTGAACTCAACACTTTAAGTTATTTGTGCACTACTGCTGTAATCATGTTTTAACTGACAATGTTTTGGGTCATATCACTGAAATTAACCAACGCCCTTATCAACATGTAAACTATTTCTAATTAATAATGGGGATATTCCGTGGATCCTTTCATTGCTTTTCAAAAACTAGAAAAAATGTGATTATAATGTGACGCACAGTGTAGATGAAGAAAACCGTGACCGTTGCACGTTGTCTTTTAAGTTTGATCTACAAGAGAAATGATAGCATCGCCATTAATTCATTTCTTAAAGAAGTATGTTTGTTGTTTGAACTCAATGGTGATAAAGCACACCTTTAAAACTTTATCAGACGCACAGGTAAAAATCTGTTTGCTTCACCGCAAGAATTTCCTTGGCTTTTTCAGACTGTATTACTATCTTGGGACAGCCTGCTAGTTCCATGTTCTTTCACTCTCATTCCAATCGATTTTTACCATAAAACTTTTGTGTCTCCGTCTACAAATGTCGCCTTTAATCCTTCTTTTTCGCTTCATTCAATTTTGTACGACTGAAATTCTCCTTTCGATTTTTTTTATAGATATCAATCTATTTATAAAATCGATTTTTATGACTGCCGCTTTCGTTTTGATTCCGTTCATTTCATTTATAAGCTTCTTTTTCTACGAAGCTAACGTATCCCTCGTCTGTATCCCAGCTATTTACACAGCAGTCGTCTCTACCGCTTTGAAACCACACTGTCTGTTGGCTGATATTTTTTCTCTTTTGTTCTGGCCACGAGTTGTCCAAACGAATAAGAAACCCAAAATCTTACGGATTATAATTCTGAGTCGAAAGTCATTGCCATTTCCGTCTTAAAAATGGTAAGGGCTACAAATAACTACTTCTAATGCCATCACTAGTTATATTGATTTGTCTCGTCACTAGATGTAGTTTTAGTTAATGTCGATGGGAGTGGTGGAGGGTTTTCTTACAGGTGAATTCATGTCCTTTTTTTAGAAGAGTCTACGGTAAACTAATATGTCGCGTAAACAAGACTAGAATTGAATTTCGGATAGAAAATAACTTTTCTCATGAGCATACTCATATATATCTCTCTTTAACTTTTTAAATCTCTTCCCGTTTCTTCTTCTCTCCCGGCATCTCTCTCTCTCTCTCTCTCTCTCTCTATATATATATATATATATATATATATATATATATATATATATATATATATTATCAAGTAAAAGGTTGATCATTTAGCTGATACATGCTACCTTCAGCTTTCCGATCCCAGAATCTCATAGACAAGCCCTCTAAGAATTACTCCATCCACTCGTCAGCGTTTATCAGCAATTTTTTGTACTTCTCAATTTTTAATTATTTTCACATTAAATTAGTAATTCAGTATATATATATATATATATATATATATATATATATATATATATGTGTGTGTGTGTGTGTGTGTATAAATTTTAGATATTCTACATTTTCATGGGTAATACATATTTCGCATCCGATGATGAACTTGGGCCGCAAATTCATCATCGGCGGCGAAATATATATTACACATGAAATTGTAGAATATCTAAATTCTTTTCTAAATTATATTAGTCTATTAAATTAAATAAATGTATTTAACACTGAATTCTTTTGAGTTCGTCTCTATCGGAATTTACCTGACTAATATACCAAGTGTTCTACATTATATATATATATATATATATATATATATATATATATAATCATCCGCAGACAGGTCTGTTTCGCTGTATCACAGCTCATCAGTACGGTTAGACTCCGATTGCTTCTAACCCAGGATTGAAACCCGACCGAATTGGCGTCACTCGGCGATTCTATCTCTGGGCTATGGGCGTTCGGTAGAAGAAGGTAGCCATTTTAGCATGCATATTGTCATTAGGATGTGCGTTGTGGTACAGTGGATATCGGCTTGGAACGAGAAATCAGGGAACTGAGTTCAAAATTCAGTTGAATTCATTGCATTCACTTACGCACAAATACCCTTGGTAAAGGTATTAATCCGTCTCTTCCTTCCAGTTATGGGTTAAATAACAGGACAGATTGGGTTCTATAGCCTTTACTGGCAACCAATCTACCTCAGAAAGCAATGACAACATACTGCGGGATAATCTTTGGCCTAGTCAGTCATGTCTCTTTCGAGACATGATCGCCCAAGCATACACACCCAACAGCCAGAGTGCTCTAATTCATTAGAGAATGAGCGATGCGTGTATGCGAGAGTAGCTACTGTTTTTCAAAGTCTACCATTCTTCCAGAGTGCTCAATCAGGGTGTGAGAGCGTAAATAGTCTATATATATATGTGCAGTTTGTCTGAAATTATAATGTAATTTGATTTTTTAAACATTTTCTTAAATTTTAAACGATTAATCTTGACGTCAAAACAAAACATGTGGTAAACTGCGAGGTAGTTCACCACATGTTTTATTGACGTTATTGGATGCATAATTAAAATTACAGTCTTAAGTTATACAAAGCCAGAAAAGCAATTTTTGCTTCAATAACAAGGTAATAATACAATTACTAATTGACCAGCGTTTATTATAGAACAAATAACAAGCACAGATGATAAGTCTTTGAAGCAATCACATCTTAATATAAAAAGCCCTTTTCTCAGTAATCAATCTGTTATCCATTGATTTTGTAAGAAATTATGTCTAAATGTTCAATACTGACATATTGTTAAAATAATTAATTTGCTTCAACGTATTCCTCCTTGGCTGTCTTACTTTTTGCCACCCTTATGATAGATTTTGGAGGGGTTCATTTCATGACTTGATGGTAGTTATCCCATTGTCTTCTCTCCTGTAAAACCCTATCGCTTAAAAAATTCGCGGATAATCTTAGATACAAGATAAAGCAGTGCCATATATTAATACACATTTCACTTTGAAATTAGGGACTATCCATAGAAATCCTGATCCATGGAATGGCAATAATTAGCATTGATCATTTCAACTCCTTCATATCTTCTGATTGTTCCAAGAAAAGTTTTGGTCAACAATTCAAGCTCATATCATGACATCGCAGCATTCTTAGCTGTCTTCTTGCCTGAAATAATCTCTCATCACAAACGAAGAGCATATTTTCAATGATGTCTGAAACTCGTTCTATTATTCAGTTAGTCAGTTAAGTGCCATACGTGATACACGCTTGGGCGATCATGTCTCGAAAGAGCCATGACTGACTGGGCAGAAGATTATCCCGCAGTAGGTTGCCATTGTTTTCTGCGGTAAACTGGTTGCCAGCCAAGGCTATAGAACTCAATCAGTCCTACTATTTAAGAGACGGATTAGTATCTTTTTCAAGGTTATTTGTGCGTAAGTAAATGCAGATGATTTAACTGGAATTCGAACTAGGCACTCCGATTTGTCCTTCCTAGTCCACTGCAACACAACGCACATTCGCGTACCATTATTAGCTCACTAAATATTTACTGAACATTCAAAACATTTGAGAAAAAAGCAATCATTTACCTTCATCTTTAAATTAAAGTTTTTAAAGAAATCGTTTTTCCTTGAGCTCATTGCTATCTTAAGGTTTTCGATTTGAAGAATAAACATTATTTTTATGTTATCATTCATATTGTGTCAAAAATATCAAATTTCTTGCAATGTAATCGGGCCTGACCTGGCAACTAGATTTCAGTTATTCTTACCGACGTGACGTGGCTTCCCTCTGTCTTTTCTACAAATACTTTTATGGCAACTACTCTGACGACCTCCAGTTCTTAGTGCACCGACCATATGGATTTAAGCATGCTACTAGATTGGCAGCGCGGTCCCACCCTTTTAACGTTGAAATTGTAATCCTCACTTCTACTTGGATAGTTTCTTTTCTCTCACCTCCCGCCTGTGAAAATCTTTTCCGTTTATGCTTCGCTGATAGCTACAATCTCCAAAACTAAATTGTAACGTTAATTGTCGTCTATCTTCTTGAATTCCGTTCATGTTTCATCCTTTCCTCAATACCAACTGTTCCCACATATTTTTCTTTTTTTTTTATAATCGTGTAGCCCCAAGCAAGGCATTTTACTGCCACTGTTGTGCAGGGGGTTACTTAGGAGGAATGTTATGAGGAGTGAGAGATTGCAGAGGGTGTCAGGAAGATAGTAGGAGAAGGAAGGGAATAATGATGAGAGTGGGGTGGGCAAAAAAAGTATGAGAGAGAGGATGTAAGTTAGTGAGACAGGAGATGACTATTGACTCTGCATTTAAATTCTTGGAGATTGTGATTGTCGGGAAAGCAAGTATGCAGAAGAGAATTCCACAGGCGGGAAGTGCGAGAAAAGAAGCTGATGGAGTAGAATTTGCGTTTACAATTTATTGCTTTCACAGTAAAGGATGGGGCTTGTTGCTAATCTTGTGGCTCGAGGAAATTAATATATAGGGGTACCAGTGAGCTAAGTTCATCGGAACAGAAGCCGTGAAAGTATTTGTAGAAGAGACACTGGGAAGCCACATTGCGTCGGTGAGAAAGCGACTGTATCCTAGCTGCCAAGTCGGGACCGATCACATTACAGATTTTCCACTGGATTCGGTCGAGGACATCTAAGTGGATAGCAGGAGCATCCGATCAGATATGTCAGCAATACTCAATGCACAGGCGGATGGTAGACTTGTATATGTGCAGGATTGTTTCGGACGGGAAAAACTTCCTGGCCCTACACAGGGAACCGACTTTCTTAGCTGCGGATTTAGTTATGGATTCTATATAATTATTCCACTTCATGTCTAATGTGAGAATTAATACGAGGAGACGCAGTGTTTTACTTTCATGAAGAGAAGCCTGGTCCAGGTTAATGGGCGGGAGGAGCGATTGCCTGTGGTGGTTATTAGATAGCAGCTTCGTTTTGAAAGGATTAAAATTTACGAGCTATTTCTTACCCCAGTCCACCACGGATCGGAGGTCCTTTTCAAGCTCGGCAGCGGGGTTTGCCTTTTCAGCTTCGGTAGATTTTTGATCGCGACGAGAGTAAACCGTAGTGTCGTTAACATATATGCCCACTTGGGATCTTATTACATCAGGAAGATGGTTTAGAATCACCTGCGCACTAGTGACTGTCCACCCTTACTTGGGGTGAAATCATAAAAAAATTCTAATTAGCTATACAACATTAAAAATTCTTTTATCGATAGTTAGTATAGTAACTATCGATATTAGTGACCATATAATCATGCTTGGTTAGTTAATGTTTCTTTACAACAAATAAATACACTCACAAAACGATGAGAATATATTGTAGATAGAAACTGTATCAGTTTCTATTGTTGTTTTTGTGAAAAATGGACGACTTACAGTGGCTACAAGAATGACCTATAATTGCTTCCGTATCTAATGTTACGATTGAATATATTGTCTTTCTTTTGTGTGTGTGATTTTCCAATTATCTAGTAATGTACTATCATTAAATGAAAATAGAATAGGAAATCACTTTATAATGCTGGTTTCTCTTTTCTTATTTTAAAATAATTGTTGTGTTGCGTGTAGCATTCCATTGGATTCAAATTTCCCCGCTTTATCTTCTAGATATTAAGAAGAGTATTTAGGCAATTTTTCCCGAACTTGTGTAGATATATGTAGCTTGTGTGCTATTTGTAAATACAAGCATTTATTTTAATAGCACAGACGCTTGTAGTTCAGAAAATCCCCTTCCTTGTCAATGCACTTAATTCAATGATGAACAGTAGTTAAATAGATCGAACAATATAGAGTAAAGATTCTGATTAAAAGAATCATGCCAGTTCATATATGTTGTGGCTTGGTTAGAGGCCAGTAATAAAGACATAAAGAAGGAATAATGTTAAGCAAATATATCAAAAAGAACAGTAGTGCAAAACATATAAAAATGATGAGGACACCAGCGTAAGTGTTTTGTCCGACTGTTAGAGCGATCTGCTGAAATTGACTTTAGTATCTACCATTGCGCCCACCAAGCAACAGATGAGATACAAGGTCATTAAAATTCCCAAAACCTCTCGGCACTTCTCCTATTGGGGACACCACAGGCGCCGGGCAATAAACTCAGGCCCATTCCGAGGGGGTGGTAAAGCCTAGGGGGATAGCCCACTGGGTATTGCCACCCCAGTGTATAATTTTTCTCAGCTGCATGTCTGTCCCTGGATAGACATCCAACCAATCCGCACTCTGTCCGAGTAAAGAGACCCAGCTGAGAGGGAAATCGAATTCCAACCCATGCTGGAATAGACTTAAATATTTATTATTGCACCCACCGTGGAATAGACTTCTGCCACAATTCAGAAACTGCTGCTTATTTATATTTAGAAGAGTTCATTTGTTCATGTTTAAACTACTATAACAATATAAATCAACATTTTCTTGGTATTTACACTTTTGTTGGTTGTTACAATTCCGAAAGTTTCAGACTAGATTTTAAATATAAAAGTAATAATAATACCTTTAAAAGAAAGTCTGCGAAGATATATGAATGTTATTACAAAAATATGATATGACTGCCAAATATTCATAAGCATATCCATAAAAAATGGAAATACTACAACAATTTTATTAATGAGAATAACAAAAATTACACCAACATTTTTTTTATAATCACTTCACCCTAAGCAACGCGGGAACTCTACTGGTGCGCAATATCTCTGTGAGAGAAAAAGAAAAGTACGGGGGATGTCGAAGAAATGATAAGAGAAAGATTGGAAATTAAGGAGATGGAAAATGGCAACTGACACTGCGTTTTAACCTTTGAACGAGTATATCGTAGTTCATCGACAAGAGGAAACATCCAACAATGCACAAAAATACGGATAGACCAGAAATTTTAAAGATTGAAGTGGAATCGGCAATAGGCAAATAAAAGAGAAACAAAGTAGAATGACCGAGGATCGTAACAAAGATGTTGATGTTCTTAGAAGGCTTTGGCGTAGACAGAATCACAGAAATAATAAACGAAATCTGTAACAGCAGCAATATGCCGGAGAACCTATGCAGATCAATTTTCTTAACACTACCTAAGAATCCTGTTGCAAAGAAATATGAACTCCACCAAACAACAAGCAGTTTAATAAAACAAGACTCATTATCCGGATTCCGATGAAAAGAGCGCACAGCAGAATTGGCCCAAAGATAGGACAAGAACAGTATGGCTTCGTTAAAAATACCGGAACGAAGAATGCGACATTCATTCTCAGAATGCTATCTAAAAGAATAATATAAATGTAGAAGGGCTTTTATCTGAGGTTTATATACCACGCAAAGGCATCTGACGAAGTATGCCAAAAAGACTTGATAGAGAGGCTCAGCAACCTCGATATTTTCAGGAAAGATGTTAGGATAAGAATCTATATTGGCAGCAACCCATGGTGTACGGATAGGAAATGAATTCAGCAGATATACAAAAACAGAAAGGAGCGTAAGATAATGATGTGTTTTTCGCGGATCTATTCAACCTGTACAGCGAAGCAATTATGAGAAAAAGAAGAGCCTTGCCAGAATTCGTCATTGGCGGTCACAATCTCAACAATATCCGATGCGCGGATGACACGTTGCTGATAGCAGACACGGAAAAGAAAATGCAGGACAAACAGCAACCAGCAATGCACAAAAAATACGGATGGAGCAGAAATATAATAAACCGAAGTGGAATCGGTAATGGCCAAATTGGAGAGAAACAAGGCAGCCGGAATCGCAATAGAGATGATGAAGTTCTTAGAAGGATTTGGCGCGGATTGGCTCACAGAAATTTTAAACGAAAACTATAAACGCGGTAATATACCGGAGGACCTAAGCAGACCAATTTTATAGCACTACCTAAAAAGCCAGGCGCAAAGTAATGTGAACTCCACCGATCAATCGGCTTAATGAGCCACATAACAAAGCTCATTGTCCGGATTCTAATGAACAGAGTGCGCAGCAGAATCGGCCAAGATATAAGCGAAGAACAGTGTGTATTCGGTAAAGATACAAGAACGATGAATGCGATATTCTAGTTCAGAATGTTATCTGAAAGTGCAATACAAACGCAGAAAGACGTTTATCTCTTGCTTTATAGACTACGCAAATGCGTTTAACAATGTACGCCATAAAGACATGATAGAGATACTCGACAACCTCAATATTTTCAGGAAAGTCTTTAGGATAATCAAGAATCTATATTTGCAGCAAACCGCTTGCGTACGGATAGGAAATGAATTCAGCGGATATACAAAAACAGAAAGGAGCGTAAGATAATGATGTGTTTTTTCGCGGATCTATTCAACCTGTACAGCGAAGCAATTATGAGAAAAAGAAAAGTCTTGCGAGGATACGTCATTGGCGGTCACAATCTCAACAATATCCGATACGCGGATGACACGGTGCTCATAGCAGACACGGAAAGGAAAATGCAGGACATTCTACAAAAGATAGCTAAAGAAAGTGAGAAGAAAGAACAGAATGTATGGTCATCAGTAAAAAGAAGAAACGAATATGCAAACTACAAGTTGGAAAAACTAAACTAAAATAAGTAAAGACATTTAAATACCGGGGAAGTGTCTCTTTCTGAGAATGGAAAGTGTGGTATGAAGGTCTAAGACTCATTGTCATAACCAAGGATGCATTTTAGAAGTTAACCAGAGTATTGAGTTACAGAAACATTTCATTGGAAACAAAGAAGAATATGCTGGATTACTATGTGATATCTGTTTGTTCTTTATGAAAGTGAATGTTGGAAGATATCAAGGATGAAGGAGAGCTTTGAGGCGGCAGAAATGTGGTTTTACAGAAGGATACTGAGCAACGATGAGGAGATAAAGAGGATGCAAAAGAGACGAAAATTCATAGACAAATGAGGTTACTGGGACACGTAATAAAGAAAGAAGGCCTGGAGAATTTAATGCTCACAGGACGGATAGAAGGAAAGAGAAAACCGGTAAGCAGCGCGAGTCTTAGTGGATAGGTCTGATTTGATGGCTGAGCGGGTTTTGGGAAAAGATACCAAGGGAAAATATATTGAGAGCGACAAAATACATAGCCATGTGGAAGTCCATGATCACCTACGTCTAAAATAATACGACACAAGAAGAAGAAGAGAAGGAAGAAAACGAAGCTATCAGGGAAGCAAGTATACATAAGAGAATTCTACAGTCAGGAAGTGCGGGAAAGAAAACGCTGTAGTAGAAGTAGTGTTTACATTTAACTATTTCGGCGGTAAAAAGGGTAAAACCTATGATGCCAGTCTAGTTACACGAGTGAATTCTTATGGACAGGACACCAATGAAAGAAGCTCGTTTGAGCAGAAACTGTGAAAATAATTTCAGAAAAGACAGCGGGAGGTTAGATCTCCTCCGTGAGAAAGAAACTGAAGTCGAGCAGCTAAATCGAGATCGATTACGTGACTGATCTTTCTTTGGATTTTGTCGAGAAACCCGAGGTGAATAGCAGGAACACATGATATGGCAACAGTATTCAATGAACGGATGTTAAATAGTAGATTTATAAATGTTCAAGATGGATTCTGACGCGAAAAAACTACATAGAACTCAAAAACGCTTCTGATAGCTAATGTCATATGAGATGGTGCAGGTTACGATTATTACCAAAGAGTTTGATTGGCAGTGGGTATCAATACTTATAACTCTTTGCAACCAGAAACGGGACCTCCTATTTTAGAAAGAAGTCTTTAAAAATATTAAAAACAATGTCTCTCAGTGTATATATTTGTGTGTAAAGTGAAACCGATAGTTTAAGCTATGTTTATGTTGCTTAAACTATTTAGCGAACACAAAATAGTTTGAAATGCAATTTGAGGAATATAAGTTTATTTAGTATTAAATTTAGATTTGTTACTCTATAAAATTTTAAAAAAATCATTACTTAGTCATTAGCATCATTTCGTGAGAGTGTGGCTAGATTAGTGACCACTAATAGATATACTACAAGTCTATTCTGGTACTAATAAAAAAAACCAATACATATATTGCTTTTACTACAACCACGCTCTCCAGTAGACTGACATGTCACCTTTCTGATCAGAGTTTAATTAAACAACATTTCTCAGAAAAACATAAACATGTAGGTAATATCAGACAGATATTAGTGAACAATACAATAATCCCCACTCATACACACAGTAAAAAACACCTTCAGATATTGGAGGCCATCTACATTAAATCTGAACAATCCACACTTAATAAAATCACGTTTACATCTGGTCATAACACATTACATTGCATCTGAATACATGGTTCTGTTGTCATTTTGCGCTATCATGCGGTGTGACGTCATAGAACCGCATTGCCAATTTGCGAACTGCGTTTATGTTTGGTATCTATTGTCATTGCCTAGCGTAGTTTTATGTCAACACAAAATAAAACCGTTGCTGATGGTGGATGGTATTGTGGTACCGTCTTAATAACCTCTCTGAAGATTGCTCATGTGAGCTGAAAGCTTAGAAAAAATTATCCAAATGTTGGAGAATTTTTGTCTTTATTTTCAACTGAAATTAAAGCCAAAATACGACGTTTAGAACGGTTCATGATTAAACATAATAGACATTCATTGTCTCTTATATTTAACAGAATATGTTTAGAAGTCTATTCCAGTTGATGATTATATCTATTTCAAACACATTGGCATTTATGCAAAGTCTATGTAACATTATTCAAAATTCAGTCAGTTAAGTGCCATACGTGATAAACGCTTGGGCGATCAGGTCTCGAAACAGACATGACTGACTGGGCAGAATATTATCCCGCAGTAGGTTGCCATTGCTTTCTGCGGTAGACTAGTTGCCGGCCAAGGCTATAGAACCCAATCTGTCCTGTTATTTAACCCATAACTGGAAGGAAGAGACGGATTAATACCTTTCCCAATGGTATATGCGCGTAAGTGAGTACAAGGAATTCAACTGGAATTCGAACTCGGCTCCCCGATTTCTCGTTCCGAGCCGATATCCACTGCGCCGCAACGCATATCCAACATTAAAATATCTTTTAAGAGCTTAACTACTTTTTGTCATGTGTCTAATCACATTTATTCGAAATCTACTTGTGTATTTATATTACTGATATCAAAATGCCATTACTTCAATTTTAAATTTAATCAATTTATACTTACATTTTTATTTTGAGTCTCACATTAATATCACATACGATTAATATCTTGGACGAATGACATATACCAGCATGCCCTTTGTAATGTCGCATGATTCAACATTTTATTACCAATATAAACAATAAACAGTATGTATAAATACTTATATGCATTGAAATATACATTTGTCTGACGTATAAAATTTTATCTATCAAAATATGGTGTTTCATTTTTCTCACCCTCGAGTTGATGATTTAATATACGAGGTTCATTCAATAAATAAGGTGAATCTTTCGGTATAAGGACTTCTAATGCAGATGGAAACTTACTTTTTTATTTTTTAACGTAGTCTCCCAGCAGTGTCACACACTTTTCCCATCTGTGCACAAGCTTCCGTCTTCCATCAGCGTAAAAACCTTTGGACTGATGTTTCAGCCAATCGCTCACAGGACTTTTGATTTCATCGTTACTTTCAAACTTTGTGCCTCACGTGAACGCCTTTCAAGGAACCAAACAGGTAAAAGTCTGAAGGGGCAAGGTCTGGGCTGTAAGGAGGATGCGGGAGCAGTGCCCATTCCAGCTCGTTGATGGTCTGCACCGTTTGTGCTGCTGTGGGAGCTGACCTTCGAGTAGACAAGGTCATCATGGACAATTTTGTATGCTGTTGCAACAGATAGGCTCAATGCCCTTGAAATGTTATCTACTGTCACCCTTCTGTCAGACTGAATGAGGTCATTGACTGATTCGATCACCTCAGGAGACCTCATATCTGTAGGCCTCTAAAGGCCTGTCTTCATCCTCAACACTGCTCCGTCGTTCTTTAAATATTTTAGCCCACTTGTAGAGATTTGTTTTTGCTGAAACATGTGGCACCATACACAGTTGACAATCTCCTATGAATTTCAACTGGTTTGCACCCTTCAGCAACCAAAAACTTGATAACTTCATATTTAAACCTGGAGCACGCTTCTTGGTCGTTCATCTTTTTTAATCTCCAACACTATCAAAGTTTCTTTTCAATCCGCAAAAAAAAAAAAGAAAAAAAAACAAAAAATTAAATCCATTTGAAAAAGAAATAAAGGAAAAAAAATCTAAAAATAACGCTTCTATCTGTATTAGAGTTCTTTATACTGAAAACATTAACCTTTTTATTGAATGACTCCGGTACGAAAATGTAGAAGATTGAAAAAAAATCATTCAAAACCAAAAATGGTACATATTTTTACATGCCATATATACGTTAGGAAAGTTGAAAAAGATATCAACTGAACTATTAAGTTAAAAACAAACAAACAAACAAACAGACAAACAAAATAAAACTAAAATTAGATTAACTTTCTGAACAAGCTTTGTAATGACTGATTAACCTAGAATATGTTTATTATTATATTAAATGCAAAATCGCGTTATTCAAAACAATAAAATTCATTTGATCGAATCTTATGCTACATTTCGAATAATCTACAAAGTATGCATTAATGAAACAATATTTTATAAGCGGTATATACAGAATTATATATTTTGCAACAGCGTTTCCATGATGGTAGTTGTAATATTTTTCCACGTAATCACCGTTCCTATGAAAATGAATAAAAATTGATGCTTCGTCACACAGGTTAGATATATTATTTATATTCGGATTAATGACTTTCTCATATTTTTTTTATTTTTTTGGGATTATCATAACATGTCGACCTTCGTCAGATTTCTGTCAATCGGGATAATTGTCAGTTGTTAAAAAATTTAATCTATACGTATAGATTCTTCTCGTATATCTGCACATATCTTGGTATATTTCGTTCACTTTATACTCGGTAGTTATTGTTCGCTGTGTTTCGACTGATTCTGAGTTTTTCCTCATCCGGGTAGAGTATTGGAATCACAACTATGCCACAAAATTAGGAAGCAATATTAATTCACGGTTATGGATTCTCTTCATTTTGAAAAATCATGATTCACTACTGTGGATTCTTATCTTTTCTCATGCGATCATCAGTGCCGTCAGAATTACTAAATCTACGAAAGATCAGTTTAAAATACAAAATATAATATCTTCAAGGTATTTTATTTTTATCCATGTAATAGCTAGAGAATATTTTTGGATGAAATCCGAATGGCTATAGCCAACATGAAAACACAAGAATATATTAATATGACTTGTTTTGTTTTTTAAAAAATTAGTCACGTCACTGAGCACATATAGGATATGCTCTGTTGATGAATATAAATTGCGTTTGTTCAGTGCAAATCATAAATACTCGGTGTTGCACAAAGGGGTAACACTATCATCAGCATATTTGAGGGGGTGAATTCAGTATCGAACACGGCTGATTTTATGTAAAATTATATGATAAAATTAGGTTATTTTTCTTTATCTAACAAAAGCATTCCTAATAGGAGATGAATCCGATCTTGTCGACATTTCTCAGGTATATAATTGATATTTACTTCATTTAGGTTAGGAAATCCCAAGACCAGTTATGAGTGAAACGAAATCTTCTGATATTACAAGATGTTAAAAACATTTTCTGATATTGAAAGATCAACATTCCAAACATGGCGTTAATCTGGCTTCGAATACCGGCTCTTGAAGCCAGTTGAAATAACTCAAATCCTTCAATCGCAAAGGAGGCCGACTGAAAATCTCTGACATATACGAAGATCAGTTTAGATTGTGATATAAAGATTATGTGGCCCCTGCCTTCTAAATAATTCTTCTTTCTTTTTAAATATTTACAAAATACAGACTTTTCTCTGGTTTCAGAAACCAAGTATATTGAATGTCAACCGCTAAAGCAGTCCGATTGTATAGATATCATTCTAAATTCTACAGCACATAAAAAATCCCCATTGATTTTTAAATATATCCATTCGGATAATATGACTGAAAGCTGATGAGATTAAGGCTAAATTTAGAGGATAGGTTGAAGCCGTGAGTGATGGAAAGTCTTTTTGATGACAATATGGTTCACGTCAGTGAAGCGTTGGTGTTACGAGCAGAAATCACCAAGTCAGGTAGTGTGCGCCTGATATTTCAGATGTTTTCTCTGCTGATTTTTTCTATAGTTGAACTTCATTTGAATAAGCAGAAAGAAGGCGCATATTTTATTTAACTGTTGCTGGAGCATTAGACAGAACGCATGAATGTCTTTAATTTAAACACCAAACAGTTGTTGTTGTGGTTGATATTTGTAGGGGCTTGTATAATTTCCCCGAACAATAAATAAAAAGGAAAATGCACTACAAATAAGGTAAAATAAACTTTTGTTTATTTTCGTTAAATAATAAAAGAATTATTTTTTCATACAAAAATATACTTGTCCGTAAAGCTGTAGAAAGGGAGAAAGAAACGAACTGGGAATGTGACAGGGAAAGGAAGGTTTATATGTTGCGAGCGAGGTGAGAGAATGAGAGGGTGAAAAAATGTTCATTGACACGCGATACTGTCTGTTGTGTGAACTGCTGAATTCTCTCTATATGTGTGCTTCGAGCTGTCCCTTCCCCTCTGTGTGTTTCGTGTTGTCTGCTCCTCTCTGTGTTGGTTGAAATTTTCTACTTTCCTTTTATTTTGATGGTGAGGCTCCGGGAGATCAAGAAATGTGTTTCTTATTTTGTCGAGCCCTGATTGGTCAAAAATATGAATTTTTGACCACTTGGTGTGTTTTCCACTACGTCCGAGCTTTTGTGTGCGCCGTTCTTGTTTTTGACCTCAAAGGGTTTGGTAAGGGGTAACTGCCCGCGCAATTGTATTTTTAGAGATGCAGGTGGTGTGAATTAATTTTATTGTATGTGTGTGTGTGTGGGGTGTTTGTGTGTGTGTGTGTGTTGAGCTTGGAAAATAAAACCAGAAACAGCACATATTTTAGCAATGAATCGGTTGCGACGATTTTTGACTGTTCCTTTGTTGGACACTGTTTGCCATTACTGCTTTATGGTTGGAATTCGCCGACAAAATGTCTTTAACAGGGTAATGAACTTTTCTTTAAATATAATGGTTCCGATGTAACGGTTGAACATCGATTTCTTTCAAATTTTCAACGCACAAAGTATAAATTGAGTATCAAGCATGTTAAAATGAACAATTTAATGAACAATGAACAATATCAGTGTTCTATCATGTATTGTCTTTACTATAAGATATATTTAAATGGTAATATTAGTAAATATTGAAACGGTGATGGAGGATACCGGTAAACTTAAGGAGTCTTCCATACTTGTTTAAATTTATTTGTCGCAAAAGTCCATTTATGTAATTGTTCTTAAAACACTTGTCCATAGAGTCACTCAAGATAAAGTCTTACTGAATGGGATTGATTTGTGGGCATGACACTTGTAGATTATGCAAATATGGAGGATATCAAACTGTAAATAATAACACTGAACAGGAAAGGAATATATTATTTAGGGAAGCCTTAGCTCGAGGGTCTGTCCCAAAAAAATAATTTTCTTGGGAAAATCACTCCGAAGGGAACTTCCCTATTACGAATTGAACCCAAAGGGGTTAACGCTAATTAGCCTCCTGCTGTACATGGTCTTAGCTGTAAGAACCGGTGAAAATAGTGAATATAGTTCCTAGAATATTATCCGAAATAGATTAGCGAAAAGTCTGTGAAAAAAAGGGTTATAGGATCGAAAATAATCGCCTACAAGGCAGTGTTAACTCTTTTGAAAATTTGAAAAGGAATGACTGGGCAGACCCAGCGGCAATTCTCTAGGTTTTGGTCTTATTGTGCATGGCAGGTAGATTCAGATATTTTCTGGAGCGGTATATGTATGCGGCCATTTTTAGTTATTTACATTTTTGAAGGATAAAATTGACTGAAAAACCGAACGATACTTCACAATCAAGAAGAGAAAAAGAGGAAACTGGCAAACATTTCCGTCTTCTGTTAGAAAATTCGACATCGAGATTGAAATTACAGAAAGTGTGAGACTGAGATCCGTCGGCCGACTGGCATGGTCAGCGATGAATACCAGGCTGAGTAGATTATTAAAAAGCAGGAAGATTTCATTAGAAAAAAAGAAGAGTACTGAAATGACTGTCCTATGATATCTGTTCTCATTTATAGCAGCGAATGCTGTATAATCTCGTCAAGAATGAATGAAAGATTTGAAGCAACAGAAATGTGGTTATACAGCAGGATACTGAGGATAACATGAACCGAGCATGTGAAAACGAAAAGGTTTTGGAGAGGTGCAAAAGTATCCGGACGGGTATAGTTAGCATCACAAAAAGGCAGCTAGGTTTCTAGGAATGTAATGAGGATGGAGATCTTTGAATCTAATACACAAAGGACAGATAGATAGAAAGTGTGAGAGAGGAAAGCAGCAGAGCGAGACATATTGATGGGCCTGAGCAAATGGATGGCGGACGGGGTTTGAGAGTGACATCAAGAGAAGAAATGTTGAGCACAACAAGGGATAGGGGCAAATGACTGTTCTATGATATCTGTTCTCCTCTATGGCAGCGAATGCTGTATAATCTCGTCAAGGATGAATGAAAGAGGAAAGCAGCAGAGCGTGACATACATGAGGGGCCTGAGCAAATGGATGGCGGACGGGGTTTGAGAGTGACATCAAGAGAAGAAATGTTGAGCACAACAAGGGATAGAGGCAAGTGGAAGTCCATGATCGCCTTCGTTCTGAAGGGACACAGAAGTAGAAAAAGAATTTCAATCTAGCACAAAACCTTAGTAAATTGAAATGAAAAATGTTTCCGCCTGTTTAAGATTTCTAATATAAATTCTGATGTTTTGCCATTCTGGGAAGAGGATCGGTCAGAAAGCTTTTCAGCATCTCCCTCATAGAAGGTAATTGTTACAAATAATTAAGGTGTTCGCTATTTTTTCTTTTTGCGTTGCGGTGCAGTGAATATAGACTCTGAACGAGAGATCGGGGTGCTGTGTTCAAATTCCAGTTGAATACCTTTCATTCACTTATGCACAAACACTCATGGGAAAGGTATTAATCCGTCTCTTCCTTCCAGTTATGGGTTAAATAATAAGACAGAGCGGTTTCTATAGCCCAGGCTAGCAACCAGTCTACCGCAGAAAACAATGGCAACCTACTGTAGGATAATCTTCTGTCCAGTCAGTCTTGTCTCTTTTGAGACATGATCGTCCAAAGGGTGTGTCACGTATGGCACTTAACTGTCTGACTATCCTTGTTAATTAATTCCTTTTCTTGTTTGTCACAAATAGATAACTTCAAATTTATGTTTTCTTTATATTTCTCGGTTATGATTTGCACACTTCAAACGATTCAACTCTAAGGTCATTCCGCGTGTGTAAATGTTGAATCGGAAAAAAAAAAAATTTTTTGACTTAAACCTAAAAATTTTAGAAAAAATATTTATTTATAGAGACAGCAGATCACTACGTACTTAGTAAGCGATTATAAAGATGCCAACATTACTGTTAAATGTGTAAAGAGCATTCCGTTCAAACTAGTCCCATACTACAAACAACTAATTAAGTATACATTTGATATTTAAATATTGAAATATCTTCTGAGAATGAACATACTTTTGTACTTAAAAACTCTTGTCTTCAAGTAAAAATAACACCAAAATAGCGTAATATAAATATATAAACTGAGCATGAAAACTAGAAAGAAAAGGACAATAGCAGAAGAAAAACAGTACTTTTTTAATAAGTAGCAAAGATAAATATAAAACCAAATGCATAGTCAGTCAGTTAAGTACCATACGTAATACACTCTTGGGCGATCATGTCTCGGAAGTGACATGACTGACAAGGCAGAAAATTATCCCGCAATAGGTTCCTATTACTCTCTGCGGTAGACTGGTTGCCAGCCAAGGCTATAGGACCCAATCTATCCTATTATTTGACTCATAACTACAGGGCAAAGAGATGTATTATATTATGAATTATTAATTAGTATGGGATCAGTTTATTATTTCATAAAAATATAAAACTGACCCCCAAGTTTATGCCAAGTAGAGGCCTTAATGATGTTTCCAACTATTATATTCAGTCAGTTAGTTAAGTGCTATACGTGATACACGCTTTGGTCGATCATGTTTCGAAAGAGACATGACTGAATGGGAAGATAATTATCCCGCAGTAGGTTGCCATTACTTTATTGGGTAGACTGGTTGCCAGCCAAGGCTATAGAGCCCAATCTACACTGATATTTGACTCATAGCTACAGGGCGAAGGGATGTATTATATTATAAAGAAGTATTAGTGGGGGATCAGTTTAGTATATCATAACAATGTAAAACCGTTCCCCCACTTTATAACTAGTAGAAGCCTTAATCATGTTTCCCCCTATTATATTCAGTCAGTTAGTTAAGTGCCATTCGTGATACACATTTTGGTGATCATGTCTCGAAAGAGACATGACTGACTGGGCAAAAGATTATCCAGCAGTAGGTTACCATTACTTTCTGCGGTAGATTGGTTGCCAGCCAAGTCTATAGAACCCAATTTCTCCTGTTATTTAACCCATAATTAGAGAGAAGAGACGGATTAATACCTTTCCCAAGGGTATTTGCGCTTAAGTGAATGCAAGGAATTTAAGTGAATTTGAATTCGACCTACTAAAAGTTGGTTGTTTTGTTTATATGGCAATTCACCCTCGGCGGGTCATTTATTGCCAACTAAACTTTATTTATTTATTACAGGTAATATCTTTTTCTTTCAACAATTTATTAGTTGTTTTTTTTATATAGTTTTGTGTCTAGTAATATATTTTTCTTTTCGAGTATCAAGATTCACTGGGATTTGTTTTCAAGGGCAGGGTCCCCCAAGACCTACCCTTGTTATTTAATCCATGACTGTAGGAAAGTGACGAATTAATACCTTTCCCAAGGGTACCAGTGCTTGCGAATGCTGGTTATTCAACTGGAATTCGAACTCGGCTCGCCGATTTCGCTTTCCGAGCCGATATCCACTACACCACAACGCACATCCGTCACTATACGCTTCCAGTACCTGGTATTTTAAAGCGGTCACCCATTTAAGTACTGACCAGGCTCAACATTGCTTAACTTCGGTGATCGATCGAGAACATATGGCCGTAAGCCTCTAAAAGTTAGTAAAATCCAAACCGATATATAATGAATATTTAATCAAACGTGAAAATATAACAGAAAATATAAAAATGACTTACATATAGAAGGATGAAAAAAATAGAAATAGAAATCTATATTTGTTAGATGTTCAAGTAAATATAAGAATCAGTCATAACTATGAAATATCTTCGTCAACCATTATGGCACCTGCTTTCCTAAGCATCGGCAAATTGGATTTATTCAGCAGTCAAATCGCTACCTGAGTAAGAAGACCCAGGACAAATATATTTCTCGCGGGATATCATGTCAGACTCTTTAGAAAATGTCGTTACACTAAGAGTAGTTATGAATACATACAAATGGCACTGAATAAATATCCGATTAATCTGTAGAACATGAAGTCCAAATTAAAAGAAGAGACACGCGCAGCATCTTGCCAGACTCCCAGGAGAATAATACATTTCCTTATTCATAACAATCTACGAATTGTCTAGTTTCAATATCCGATTCAGATGTAAAGGTTTCATAGAGTCAAGTAATTCCTCAGGAAATATCTCATCAGGCACCCAATCATACATTTCAATGTGCTCGATGTGGGTAATCTGCAGAGAATTCTGAACTGAATTATTTAATCTACGGGGTTAGATATACATAGATTGATGTGCACCTGAGGAAGACCTGAGGGAACAACAGCTGAAACATCGTGTAAACAACAACAAAGATGAGAACAATAGCCCGAATACAAATGATGCAAATAATACCTCTCCATCTTAGAAACTCAGACAGTAATAATAGTATATAAAATTGACTTGAATAATATGTACGCGTTTCAGTTGTAAACTAAATAAAAATGGGTAACAACATTTCTTATTTTTACATTGTTCGGACTTTTGCTCTCATCTTTACTCCAATGTTTACGACGTTTAGGCAGTTGTACACTCCGGCCTTCATGTTTCTGTTCGAAATTCCTAGCATCTGAAGAGAACGGCCGAAACGTTGTAAACATGGCGTAAAAATGAGGACATTTGTCCGAACAATGTAAATAGTGTAAATACTATCTCATCTCAGACAGACAATGTACCGATGATCAGTTAAATTTCTCGACTACATAATTGGGATAAGTAGGATATTGGACAGAAAATCAATATCCTCAAAAAAGTGTCCCAAGGAATATAACTCAAAAAATCTTTTCCATAATATAAACAATGAACTGTAATTGTAAGGAGATTAGTAATTTCAGTTACCATTAATTTATCAGAAAAAATCAGGATGTGGAATTCAGTCAGTTAAGTGCCATACGTGATACACGCTTTGGGTGATCATGTCTCGTAAGAGACATGACTGACTGAGTAGAAGATTATCCCGCAGTAGGTTGCCATTGCTTTCTGCGGTAGACTGGTTGCAGCCAAGGCTATAGAACCCAGTCTGTCCTATTATTTAACCCATAACTGGAGAGAAGAGACGTATTAATACCTTTCACAAGGGTATTTGTGCGTAAGTTAATGCAAGGAATTCAACTGGAATTCGAACACGGCACCCCAATTTGTTGTCCAGAGTCGATATCCACTGCACCACAAATCGTTCAGTTAATCTTATTATAATAAGGGGTATTAAGGAAATTGAGCATTAATTAGGCTATGCTAGATGTAGTTTCACTTATGGAAATCCCTGCTGGCTCCATGCTTTCCAGCCAACTTTAAGCTGCAAAAATTTAAGTGCAATGTCAATCGCTATCAAATGCCCGCCTGATTACTCTTGCTTCGTCACACTAATCATTAACTTTTCTTTGTCTAGTTCTTCCACCCTCTGTAACCTATTACGTTTCTAGTGGCTTTACCGACTTGCATAGAGAGATGCCGATTAAAAAAGGGGAAAAACATTACAAACTTCGACAAAACCAAAACATTAACTAAAATCTCGTGTCAAGTTTGAGCCAAATCGTTCAGCTTAAGAAATATCTAAACTGTTTACAAAATGACATAAAAACCTTGTTCATATTCTGTTTTACTTGAAACAAAAGTTTAAGAAGAAAACTTGCATCAAAACTTGCATAAACACTATAAAAAGATATAACAGCTACTGGACTTGACAATTCCGTTTCCTGGAAAAATTGTTTTATGAGAAACACTTTTTGAAAAATCAACCGACAATAGTACTGACTGCTAAGTTAATGAAAACCAAATGTTTATTTATAAGGTAACAGCTACTATTTACATTACCATTTGTGTGGAAGAACATTAAGCAGCGAATATAAAATCTTCCATCTTTCTACTGAAAGTTTAAGCCTTGTTAATTCTATCTACTTAGCTATATCTCTTACTAGCATAAGGCTATATTGTCAAGGCACACCACTGCTGCTATAACTGCGTCAACTGTGGTCGGCCTACGATTATGACGGTTTATTGGATTCGTCATGATATTGAATATGCAACGTCAGTCCATGTGTTTTGTTTAGTTTAAAATCTTATTTTAATACAATAAAGATAAAGGATATTTTCTACGACTTCAAGAAAACGCAATTAATTCGCATTTTTGTTTTTGTCTGAAAAAAAAAAAGGATTTATATTTGATATATTTTAATGATATTTGCCTTTTTTTCTTTCTTTCAAGCGACCGCCATTGGTTCTTTGATTTTAATTAACTCAGTCTATTGAAGCTGAAAGTAAAAAAAAAAGTGCATAACCTAATTAAAATTGCCGAGGCTATTTAGTAAATGACAAAACAGAAAAAGTAAGTCAACATGTCTAAACAAACACACACACACACACACACACACACACACACACACACACACTTGCAAGTAGAAATATGTGTCTATATATGTTTGTGTGTTATACTAAAAGGGATATATGTGTGTACGTTAGTAAGTACAGATAATATATTTAGATGAACAATCGAAAGCAAATGTGTTTTTTCGTGTTATGCATTAAAATCTGAATTATGCTGCTGCATAAACGTTGAAAGAATTTGTCAGGTCGAAACAATGATCAAAAGGTCATATAACCAATGCTACTTTTGTACTAATTTATTTTTGATGAGCACTGATAAACAAGAATATATGAACCTTTTTTCAGATAGAAACAAAATTTGAAATCTAATCATGAAATAACAATGTAATTATATAGATTTTTTTTTCAGAATTTAATGAAATCTGTACGTATTCGGATGTGATGCCGAGAACAACTTGTTAGGACCGCTCACCTATATTGAAAATATACAAAATATTAACGTTATCGATACTACAAGTAATATTTAATGATTTTATCCTTTGTTTCACAATGTCATATGCTTAGCAATATAGCATACTTCTCTCAAAAGAAACTTTTCACATTAGACTTTGTTTGCAAATATAATCTATTCGGCAAAGTGGCTTAGCTAAAGTGGATTATGGGTCGTGTCTCTCCAATTCAAGTTAACAAGATCTGGTTAGAAGTTAACAAGACAGGTCGAGACGAAATTGTCTAGTGAATTACATATCATCACGCTTTAGAGCAGACATTTCTAGGAAGTTGTTATGTAAATGCAAGCGTTCACTAATGTTGGTCTATTTGGCAAATCCCTTTCAACTGTTTTTTTTTGTATATTCGCATTAATGTGGCGATTTGCAATATATCTTTTCATTGTTCGGCACAAGTAAAATAAAAATATCCTGTCCCTTGTTCGCTCGATTACCAAAGGAAAGCAATGTCGAGCTTGGTCAGTAGCTAGATGGGTAACCAAAACCAAGGTGCTGTTAACTTGGACTTAATAGATGTGTCATGAATAATGGTTCTGAATTGTTAACCAGAAGGTGATGTTCTAATTCCAGTTGGTCTTGTTTTATTCGCTTACGAGCAAATACCCTTGGAAAAGGTATGCATCGAGCTCTTCTCCCCATTCATGGCTTTATTCGTAATAACTGTATCACTAAATCCTGAGTATCTAATCAATCTTACAATGTAAAATAATGTTTTTTAGTATTTGTCTGTATTTCTGAGATGAGGTAGTATCTCAATATTTACTTTATTCGGAGTATTGTTCTCATTTTTGTTGCCATTCTTCGGCCTTCTTTCGGACATTAGGTCGTTCTTGTCCTTAAGGACACATGGCCCAGTGGATATAGAAGTTGGTTAGTTCCTGACTTAGTGTTGTGAGTTCAATACCCTAGTGATTGTAATAAAGGGTTCGGTTCGCAATCCTTAGCACCTGAAGAATGCCGGAGCGTACAACTGCCGAAACGTTCTACAAATGGCAACAAAGATGAGGGCAATAGTCCGAATAATGTTAATACTGTCAATGTCTTTTTAACTGAAAAATCATGCAAACGGTTGAGCATCTTATAAAAGGAACGAATTGATCAATGTCTGTTTCTACTCTCTTCATATCTTCATTCTACGTGCGAATTAGGCGTCTGCCATCAACCACCAAGCAACCTTTATTTGTATGTTTTGTCTGTTATAAGAAACCGTGTACGTTACACTGTGCTACATTCCCTCATACGGTAAGGTGCTACTTAAAATAATAAATTCTTTCAAAAGAGAATACTGCTGTCATATAGAATCAGGCACCCCTGATGTTAATCTCAGTATTCTCGAGAGGCTCTAAAGGAGAATTTGTGGGGAGAGAGCTATATTCCAGTGGTTAATAGATAAGTATTGACATTGAATTTAAATTTCTGGAGGTTTTAGCCGCCAGGAAAGCAAGAATATGGAAGCGAGTTTCACAGGCGGGAAGTGGGAGAGAGGAAGCTGCAGGAGTAGAATTGTCGTCTGCATTTGGCTAACCTGACTGTGAATGGGTGGGACCCAGTTGCCAGTCTGGTTGCACGAGTAAACACCTGTTGAGGAGATACCAGTGACTTAAATTCGTCTGAGCAGAAGCCATGAAATATATTTATAGAACATTTCGACGGTGGGGAACTGGCTGCAGTCGAGCCGCCAGATCAGTACCTATCACATTACAGACTAGCCTTTAGAGCCTGTCAAGAACACTGAGGAGAACGGCAGGGGCGCCAGACCATAAATGGCAGCAGTACTCCATGCACGGACGGATGGTTGACTTGTATATATGCAGGATGGATTCAGGCAGAAAAAACATCCTGGATCGACATAGTGACCCAATCTTCTTAGCAGTAGATTTAGCTATGGATTCAATATAGTGCTTCCATTTGAGGTCTGAGGAGAGGGTTAGGTCGAGGAGGCATAGTGTATTGCTCTCAGGGAGAATCGCTTGGTCCATGCTTATGGGAGGCAGGAGAGGTTGCCTGTAATGGTTGACAGACAGCAGCTTGGTCTTAGACGAATTGAAGTTGACAAGCCACTTCTTGCCCCAGTTCACCACAGAGTGTAGATCACGTTTAAGGTCAGCAGCGAGATTATGTCTGTCCGCCACGACAGGTTTCTTACTGGTGCAGGGAGTATATTGTGGTGTCATCTGCGTAGATGCCTAATTGGGACTTGATCTCATCTGGGAGGTCGTTGATGAAAATAAGGAAAGAGCGTCGTGCCCATGATAGAGCCTTGTGGGACACCAGCATTCGTGCTGTAGAATGAAGAGGCACGCCCATTCAAATGGATTAGATATAATCATTCCACTTGAGGTCCGCTGAGAGTGTGAGACAAAGGAGGCGTAGTGTTTTACTCACTGGGAGGCAAGCCTGTTCCATGCTAATTGGAGGTAGCAGTGGTTGTCTATGATGGTTAATTGATAGCAGATTCGTTTTGGAAGCATTAAAATTTACGAGCCATTTCTTACCCCAGTCCACTCCGGATTGGAGGTCTCTTTCAAGCTCGGCAGTGAGGTTCGCTTTGTCGCCTACACTAGATTTTTGACCGAGGCGAGAGTAAACTGTGGTGACATCGGTGTACATGTCTTCTTGGGATCTTATGACATCGGGGAGATCATTCATGTTGATCAGAATGAGCGTAGGACCTAGGATAGAGCCTTAAAGGACACCGCGTTCGTATGGTTGTTTTGGGAGAACTGTCCGTTTAATACCAACTTCAATGTGTGGCTAGATAGGAATGACTAGATTAGGTCAAAATATGTCCAGTTATACCATAGCTCAGCAGTTTGTGTAGGAAGCCTGCATGCCAGACTCTGTCGAATGCTTTAAAGATATCCAAGGTAACGGTTCGAGCTTCGCCATTCTTGTCGAGAGCCTGGTATGTAAACCCGGTGATGGTCGTTAGCATATCAGCAGTAGACCTGGTGAAGCGGAAACCATGCTGTTTGTTCGGGAGGAGCCTGTGAGTTCTGAGATGTTGAACCACCTCGGCGTTGATAATGGCTTCGAATACTTTTCCAAAAATCGGAAGAAGGCAGATAGGGCTATAATTTGCGGGGTTCGAGGGTTCTCCGTTATTCTTAAATATAGGAACTACAGAGGAAGATTTCCAACAACCAGGAAAGTTCAGGGCCACATTTCTTCAAGACTATGATTGATATTCCGTATCTCCGCTCGCTTTGTGAGGGTCAAGTTTTGAGATTATGTCAGAGACCAGCGAAAGTTGGTTTCGAAAGTTTAAATGCACGCAGTACCCAAGTCAGCAATTGAACTCACAAGCACTATGTCCACACATTCACGAACCAACTTTTTATTTCGTAGGACAATTTGTTGTCGTGAACGAAGATATCTAACAGCCCGTGTGGAAAGAAACTGCGCATATGCCAGGTGATGAGGACCTCCTTAGTAGACCTAGTGTAGACATAAATACTATATGGGAGCCGTTGATAAAGAAAGATAAATGACTGTAAGTTTTCAAAAAAGAAGCAGTAATCAAAACTTGATATGCAGCAATTGCAAGCAGACTTGTTTTTTTAGTGGCATACCAAATATTTATGGGTCATTGAATACCGACATTTAATGTTCTCAGCAGCATTAGTAATTTTTTTTTTACAAAAAGTTATGGCTGGTAATTTTATTACGATGAAAATGTATTGCCGGTATTTTTGCTATTAAAATGCATTAATATAGTTTCATAATGTTTTGCCACCAGTTTGGGGGTTAGCATATTTCCCATAACCCTAACAGTTGCTACCAACCAGGGTGTACCTTGGAAAACAGCAGTTAAGAGTTGTTTCAATACTCCGCAAAACCACCCGATCAGATGCTTTCATGTCGGAAGTAATTAAACGTCATACCCAGGACATAAAAATCAGACACGTTAGGGTTTAGTTCACTACATAATGTTTTCCCACGGGACAATGAAGTAGTATTCTAGCATTGTGTTTGTGAGTTCAATCCCTCAGATGAGCTAATCAAAAAAGGCAAAACAACTGAACAGTAGTAAAATTATGAACTTCACAATATCCCTGCTCTAGAAGTAGATAAAAAACAATCCACTCCCGCTGATTCAATAAAGAATTCAGTTCAGATTTTCCTATATTAGTGTTGGATTTTGTTGTATACATATATACTGTGCAGACTCCTGTGGGTCAAGCCATTTTATAGTTCACCAATAGAAGGCTTAACCAATCATGAAGGTCAAAATATTCAATGCGACGTGTATAAAAGGCGGCCATATTTTTCCGAGTATTGGAGTTCAAATCCGATTCTGGAGAGCGTCTGATTCGAGAGTGATGGTCTTTGACGTTGTTTCATTGAACAGATTACGTGCGGCGAGGATACTCTATATCCATATACGATGACGGACAAGGTCAACAGATGTGAAAAGGATACTCTATATCCATGAACATTGTAAACATTACCTTCAATCTCTTACTTTGTGACCACCATGGACTGTCGTTGCTATATAATATACAATCGGGAGATTGATTCTCTATTATAATCAATACATAAACTGATCCCTTACTTTGTGACCACCATGGACTGTCGTTGCTATATAATATACATTCGGGAGATTGATTCTCTATTATAATCAATACATAAACTGATCCCTGACTTTGTGACCATCATGGATTGTCGTTGCTATATAATATACATTCGGGAGATTGATTCTCTATTATAATCAATACATAAACCGATCCCATAAATTTATCCATAAATTATTGCGAATTTTACCAACAATTATACCCTGATCAATATACATGTGAGATGAAAACTGCTGAAAAATTGTAATAGCAAAAACAAAAATTCAGACAAAAATTGTTTTAGACTGATACACGAATCCAACAAATTCACTTAGTGACTTTTATGTACTTTGCTTCAATCAACTTCCATCATGCAATCCTTTAAAATCTAGAGATATTCTCCCACTTTCTTCTCTTAGATTCGTTGGGTCATTTTATTTTCTGTTTACAGCCGGATAAGAATAGTAGAAATTGTTTACAAAAAGTAACACCAGTCTTTTAATATTTAATTCTTACAAATGATAAATGCATTTATGTGGATGTAGTTACCCGGCTGCATTTTCAGATTACTCATGGGTTGGATGTCAGGTACGTTCTGCGTCAGACGCTGAAATCCTTGCAAATAAAACTCGAATTCGGCCTACGGCTATCGCAATAGAAACAAGAGCTTTAGTTTGCACTCTGTAGACAGGCCTGCCTATCTATCTATCTATCTATCTATCTATCTATCTAAGCTAATCAAAACTATCGATCATTGGGCTCAATCAGCCTAAGGTAGAGTGTGTATATATATATATATATATATATACCTATTTCATCGTATATTTTTTATACTAAATCAATTTTAATGCTGTCTGTCTCTTCTGTTTTGTAGTCTGCTCAGTAGATACAATAATTATGAATTTTACATTGGCACTAGTGGAAGGTTTTCGAAGTCAGGTGAATAAGTAAGATTTTTATATGCTGGATCATTATCAGGATTAACATGACTATGAATAACGGCCACCAATGTGTTCAACACAACCTAAAGTAAAATTTCTTCATTTGCTTTCATGGATCATGAAGCAAACACTCTGGATCTATCTCTGTTTTTATACGTATATTAAATGCTTACATACCTGAAAGTTTAAATGTATTTATGTGCATATTTTCGATTGAGAATGAACGAATTATAGGACAATTTATTTTTAAATTTTACAATGTTCAAATGTTTTTGAATATTTAAAGCCAAGCGTGACAATAAAGCTACTAAGACGCAAGTGATGCTAGGGAATATGGAGAACAACAGAAGAATGAGAACAAGACGCACACTAACGAGTGAAATTGTATTTAATTGTTTGAATATAAAACTTAACTGAAAAAGAAGAGGCTGGAAGAAAGTCATACCATTGAGAAGTCCAATATAAGTAACCATTAGCATAGAACTTAGAGTTATATATAGGCATTTCAATCGTAAAGTAATAAGACCTTGCCGCAAATCTAGTCAGTCAGTTAAGTGCCATACGTGATACACGTTTGGGCGAAAACGTGTATCATATCATATAATCTTCTGCCCAGTCAGTCATGTCTCAAAAGAGACATGACTGACTTGGCAGAAGATTATCCCGAAGTAGGTTGCCATTACTTTCTGCGGTAGACCGGTTGCCAACCAAGGCTATAGAACCCAATCTGTCCTGTTATTTGACCCATAACTGGATGGAAGTGACAGATTAATACCTTTCCCTGGGGTATTTGCGCATAGGTGAAAGCAAGGAATTCAACTGGATTTCGAACTCGGCTCCCCGATTTGTCGTTCCGAGTCGATATCCACTGCACCACAAAGCAACTACGATTAAATTCAACTGCCAAAGAAGAAAATTCGTCACAAAAATTACCATTGAAGTATTTATTGAAAAAACACAAAGAAAGCTACGTTATGACGGTGGGAAAGTGACTAAAGCTGACACGCCAGGTCAGGACCAATAAAAATGCATATTATTCTTTGAATTTGTGTAAAATTAATTTTCTAAGATATCTATACCAATTAACTTCTGTATAACGGATATATTCTGGGTGGATTATGATTAGATTATATAGCAAACGGAGTTTTATTCAGGCATACATAGTGTTGATCGTTTCCATCTTCCAAACATTGAACATTATACATATGACTGCATCCCTTTCATGTTGGGCTTTGATGCCAATGCTGTTTAGATTTTAGTAAAACCATCAGTTTTCTCTATTTCTTCAACTTCCATCAAGCTCTAATTTTTTTATTTTACCTTTTTTCTCTGACCATTATATCTGTGTGTTTTTTATTTGATAGAAAAGATAACAAATTTCATCGTAAACCCCGAAAACATATTCATATTACTGCACATCACTGCAAATAACCTATACTGAGAAAAAAACTGGAACTCGATTACGCCCTGTAAGTGCGTCAAAATCTGCTAAGGACAAAAAAAGATCAAAACCTTTGTTTCAATTAATTTGCACAAGTGTGTTTCAGTGGTAATTTAACGAGGCTCGACACGAGATTTTGTGATTCATTTGCGAAACATCTGCCTATATAAATGCATAGGTCATTTACAAAAACAAACAAACAAAAAAAAAACAAAAAACAACAACAAAAAACACATAATATAGAACAGAATTTTCCATAATATGAGAAATCGTAACAAATATTCTTAGTTTAAATTTGTAGTGACAAGTCCTCTTCTTCTATGTGCTGTGTCCTTTCAGGACATAGATGATTATGGCCCTCCACATCTCTCTATGAATTGTCGCTCTTAATACCCGTTCTACTGTCATGTCACTTAATCCTCACCTCACAATTCACCTAGTCATGTCCATTAAATAAGTAATGCATTGACTTTCCATGTCTCTCTTCCCTTTTATCTTTCCCGTGAGCATCATGTTCTCCAAGCCTTTCTTCCTCATTACATATCCCAATACTTTCACCTGTCGTTTCCTGGAGTGAAGTATCACTTCTCTTTCTCTTGTCCATTCTCTCCAAACCTCGTCATTACTTACAGATTTTGTCGATGATATTCTCAGCATTCTTCTGTGGAACCGAATTTCGGTTACTTTAGTACTTTTTTCGTCTTTGATGAGATAATCCAGCATTCTCTACCATATTGAAGGACAGACATCACATAACAATCTAGTATTCTCTTCTTTATTTTTAGCAAATTGTTTCCTGTCTCTTAATACTTGGCTCACTTTCTGGAATGCACCCTTGGCCATCCCAAAACATCTTCGAATCTTCAAAATGAACTGCTAGCTATTTTTCTTAACAAATGAACAGTGCATAAAAAATCTTCAAAATAATATGATATTTCTCTTCCAACGAGACACGACCCCTGAGATGTTCCCTTATTCTTTTGTGAAATGTATTAAATTAAATATTTATTTATATATTCAGGGATACTAAACAGTATAATTTTAATTCGTATATTGTGCGACTCGGAATAAATAGAAGTTTCTACATAAATTTAACAAAATTTCGTAATTCGTTTTTTTTATCAAAGATGGCTGTTATTGTTCAAGAATTGAAAGACCGGAAAGAAAAAAATTGAAAGATCAGGAACTACACAGTTTTAAAAAAAGCAAACTAGAGAATCATCGTTGTTCGTCTGAAAGGTATGAAGTTTTGAGTTTGAAACTGAAATGTAAACCATTCTTTTTCTAATATCCTTCACAAATATATCAAGCTTATGTAACTGTTTTAACAGTTACTACTAAATAAACATTCTCTAACAGTACTAATTCCATACATTTTGAATGTTGAACCACCTCGGCGTTGATAATGGCTTCGAATACTTTTCCAAAAATCGGAAGAAGGCAGATAGGGCTATAATTTGCGGGGTTCGAGGGTTCTCCGTTATTCTTAAATATAGGAACTACAGAGGAAGATTTCCAACAACCAGGAAAGTTCAGGGCCACATTTCTTCAAGACTATGATTGATATTCCGTATCTCCGCTCGCTTTGTGAGGGTCAAGTTTTGAGATTATGTCAGAGACCAGCGAAAGTTGGTTTCGAAAGTTTAAATGCACGCAGTACCCAAGTCAGCAATTGAACTCACAAGCACTATGTCCACACATTCACGAACCAACTTTTTATTTCGTAGGACAATTTGTTGTCGTGAACGAAGATATCTAACAGCCCGTGTGGAAAGAAACTGCGCATATGCCAGGTGATGAGGACCTCCTTAGTAGACCTAGTGTAGACATAAATACTATATGGGAGCCGTTGATAAAGAAAGATAAATGACTGTAAGTTTTCAAAAAAGAAGCAGTAATCAAAACTTGATATGCAGCAATTGCAAGCAGACTTGTTTTTTTAGTGGCATACCAAATATTTATGGGTCATTGAATACCGACATTTAATGTTCTCAGCAGCATTAGTAATTTTTTTTTTACAAAAAGTTATGGCTGGTAATTTTATTACGATGAAAATGTATTGCCGGTATTTTTGCTATTAAAATGCATTAATATAGTTTCATAATGTTTTGCCACCAGTTTGGGGGTTAGCATATTTCCCATAACCCTAACAGTTGCTACCAACCAGGGTGTACCTTGGAAAACAGCAGTTAAGAGTTGTTTCAATACTCCGCAAAACCACCCGATCAGATGCTTTCATGTCGGAAGTAATTAAACGTCATACCCAGGACATAAAAATCAGACACGTTAGGGTTTAGTTCACTACATAATGTTTTCCCACGGGACAATGAAGTAGTATTCTAGCATTGTGTTTGTGAGTTCAATCCCTCAGATGAGCTAATCAAAAAAGGCAAAACAACTGAACAGTAGTAAAATTATGAACTTCACAATATCCCTGCTCTAGAAGTAGATAAAAAACAATCCACTCCCGCTGATTCAATAAAGAATTCAGTTCAGATTTTCCTATATTAGTGTTGGATTTTGTTGTATACATATATACTGTGCAGACTCCTGTGGGTCAAGCCATTTTATAGTTCACCAATAGAAGGCTTAACCAATCATGAAGGTCAAAATATTCAATGCGACGTGTATAAAAGGCGGCCATATTTTTCCGAGTATTGGAGTTCAAATCCGATTCTGGAGAGCGTCTGATTCGAGAGTGATGGTCTTTGACGTTGTTTCATTGAACAGATTACGTGCGGCGAGGATACTCTATATCCATATACGATGACGGACAAGGTCAACAGATGTGAAAAGGATACTCTATATCCATGAACATTGTAAACATTACCTTCAATCTCTTACTTTGTGACCACCATGGACTGTCGTTGCTATATAATATACAATCGGGAGATTGATTCTCTATTATAATCAATACATAAACTGATCCCTTACTTTGTGACCACCATGGACTGTCGTTGCTATATAATATACATTCGGGAGATTGATTCTCTATTATAATCAATACATAAACTGATCCCTGACTTTGTGACCATCATGGATTGTCGTTGCTATATAATATACATTCGGGAGATTGATTCTCTATTATAATCAATACATAAACCGATCCCATAAATTTATCCATAAATTATTGCGAATTTTACCAACAATTATACCCTGATCAATATACATGTGAGATGAAAACTGCTGAAAAATTGTAATAGCAAAAACAAAAATTCAGACAAAAATTGTTTTAGACTGATACACGAATCCAACAAATTCACTTAGTGACTTTTATGTACTTTGCTTCAATCAACTTCCATCATGCAATCCTTTAAAATCTAGAGATATTCTCCCACTTTCTTCTCTTAGATTCGTTGGGTCATTTTATTTTCTGTTTACAGCCGGATAAGAATAGTAGAAATTGTTTACAAAAAGTAACACCAGTCTTTTAATATTTAATTCTTACAAATGATAAATGCATTTATGTGGATGTAGTTACCCGGCTGCATTTTCAGATTACTCATGGGTTGGATGTCAGGTACGTTCTGCGTCAGACGCTGAAATCCTTGCAAATAAAACTCGAATTCGGCCTACGGCTATCGCAATAGAAACAAGAGCTTTAGTTTGCACTCTGTAGACAGGCCTGCCTATCTATCTATCTATCTATCTATCTATCTATCTAAGCTAATCAAAACTATCGATCATTGGGCTCAATCAGCCTAAGGTAGAGTGTGTATATATATATATATATATATATACCTATTTCATCGTATATTTTTTATACTAAATCAATTTTAATGCTGTCTGTCTCTTCTGTTTTGTAGTCTGCTCAGTAGATACAATAATTATGAATTTTACATTGGCACTAGTGGAAGGTTTTCGAAGTCAGGTGAATAAGTAAGATTTTTATATGCTGGATCATTATCAGGATTAACATGACTATGAATAACGGCCACCAATGTGTTCAACACAACCTAAAGTAAAATTTCTTCATTTGCTTTCATGGATCATGAAGCAAACACTCTGGATCTATCTCTGTTTTTATACGTATATTAAATGCTTACATACCTGAAAGTTTAAATGTATTTATGTGCATATTTTCGATTGAGAATGAACGAATTATAGGACAATTTATTTTTAAATTTTACAATGTTCAAATGTTTTTGAATATTTAAAGCCAAGCGTGACAATAAAGCTACTAAGACGCAAGTGATGCTAGGGAATATGGAGAACAACAGAAGAATGAGAACAAGACGCACACTAACGAGTGAAATTGTATTTAATTGTTTGAATATAAAACTTAACTGAAAAAGAAGAGGCTGGAAGAAAGTCATACCATTGAGAAGTCCAATATAAGTAACCATTAGCATAGAACTTAGAGTTATATATAGGCATTTCAATCGTAAAGTAATAAGACCTTGCCGCAAATCTAGTCAGTCAGTTAAGTGCCATACGTGATACACGTTTGGGCGAAAACGTGTATCATATCATATAATCTTCTGCCCAGTCAGTCATGTCTCAAAAGAGACATGACTGACTTGGCAGAAGATTATCCCGAAGTAGGTTGCCATTACTTTCTGCGGTAGACCGGTTGCCAACCAAGGCTATAGAACCCAATCTGTCCTGTTATTTGACCCATAACTGGATGGAAGTGACAGATTAATACCTTTCCCTGGGGTATTTGCGCATAGGTGAAAGCAAGGAATTCAACTGGATTTCGAACTCGGCTCCCCGATTTGTCGTTCCGAGTCGATATCCACTGCACCACAAAGCAACTACGATTAAATTCAACTGCCAAAGAAGAAAATTCGTCACAAAAATTACCATTGAAGTATTTATTGAAAAAACACAAAGAAAGCTACGTTATGACGGTGGGAAAGTGACTAAAGCTGACACGCCAGGTCAGGACCAATAAAAATGCATATTATTCTTTGAATTTGTGTAAAATTAATTTTCTAAGATATCTATACCAATTAACTTCTGTATAACGGATATATTCTGGGTGGATTATGATTAGATTATATAGCAAACGGAGTTTTATTCAGGCATACATAGTGTTGATCGTTTCCATCTTCCAAACATTGAACATTATACATATGACTGCATCCCTTTCATGTTGGGCTTTGATGCCAATGCTGTTTAGATTTTAGTAAAACCATCAGTTTTCTCTATTTCTTCAACTTCCATCAAGCTCTAATTTTTTTATTTTACCTTTTTTCTCTGACCATTATATCTGTGTGTTTTTTATTTGATAGAAAAGATAACAAATTTCATCGTAAACCCCGAAAACATATTCATATTACTGCACATCACTGCAAATAACCTATACTGAGAAAAAAACTGGAACTCGATTACGCCCTGTAAGTGCGTCAAAATCTGCTAAGGACAAAAAAAGATCAAAACCTTTGTTTCAATTAATTTGCACAAGTGTGTTTCAGTGGTAATTTAACGAGGCTCGACACGAGATTTTGTGATTCATTTGCGAAACATCTGCCTATATAAATGCATAGGTCATTTACAAAAACAAACAAACAAAAAAAAAACAAAAAACAACAACAAAAAACACATAATATAGAACAGAATTTTCCATAATATGAGAAATCGTAACAAATATTCTTAGTTTAAATTTGTAGTGACAAGTCCTCTTCTTCTATGTGCTGTGTCCTTTCAGGACATAGATGATTATGGCCCTCCACATCTCTCTATGAATTGTCGCTCTTAATACCCGTTCTACTGTCATGTCACTTAATCCTCACCTCACAATTCACCTAGTCATGTCCATTAAATAAGTAATGCATTGACTTTCCATGTCTCTCTTCCCTTTTATCTTTCCCGTGAGCATCATGTTCTCCAAGCCTTTCTTCCTCATTACATATCCCAATACTTTCACCTGTCGTTTCCTGGAGTGAAGTATCACTTCTCTTTCTCTTGTCCATTCTCTCCAAACCTCGTCATTACTTACAGATTTTGTCGATGATATTCTCAGCATTCTTCTGTGGAACCGAATTTCGGTTACTTTAGTACTTTTTTCGTCTTTGATGAGATAATCCAGCATTCTCTACCATATTGAAGGACAGACATCACATAACAATCTAGTATTCTCTTCTTTATTTTTAGCAAATTGTTTCCTGTCTCTTAATACTTGGCTCACTTTCTGGAATGCACCCTTGGCCATCCCAAAACATCTTCGAATCTTCAAAATGAACTGCTAGCTATTTTTCTTAACAAATGAACAGTGCATAAAAAATCTTCAAAATAATATGATATTTCTCTTCCAACGAGACACGACCCCTGAGATGTTCCCTTATTCTTTTGTGAAATGTATTAAATTAAATATTTATTTATATATTCAGGGATACTAAACAGTATAATTTTAATTCGTATATTGTGCGACTCGGAATAAATAGAAGTTTCTACATAAATTTAACAAAATTTCGTAATTCGTTTTTTTTATCAAAGATGGCTGTTATTGTTCAAGAATTGAAAGACCGGAAAGAAAAAAATTGAAAGATCAGGAACTACACAGTTTTAAAAAAAGCAAACTAGAGAATCATCGTTGTTCGTCTGAAAGGTATGAAGTTTTGAGTTTGAAACTGAAATGTAAACCATTCTTTTTCTAATATCCTTCACAAATATATCAAGCTTATGTAACTGTTTTAACAGTTACTACTAAATAAACATTCTCTAACAGTACTAATTCCATACATTTTTGGTAGGGGTTGTAAATACAAGTAAGCATGTATGCTGATAACTGCGGTTTGAAAAAAAAACTTACCTCATGTACGTACATACGTAAAATAATCTCGTGGGGAAACCATATTGTGTTTATGCAAACAAATTGACGCAAATTCACGGCCACCACGAGATTTGAGGAGATATAAATAACGCTGCTAAGTAGAACTAGTGAGTTGCGTACTCTTGTTTGCGACTACGGAACTACCCTCTCGTTGGAAATCTCGTGTTTGAGACTACTGGTGCACATTTTCCTTGGGAAGAACTCTTGTGCGTTCTAGTATTTGAGACTACTAATCGCCACTTTCTTTGGAAAGAACTCTTGTTGCGGTTTTATGTTTGAGACTACTGGTCTACACTTTCTTTAGGAAGAACTCTTGTGCGTCCTTGTATTTGAGACTACTAATCGACACTTTCTTTAGGAAGAACTCTTGTGCGTTTTTGTATTTGAGACTACTAATCGACACTTTCTTTAGGAAGAACTCTTGTGCGTTCTTGTATTTGAGACTACTAATCGACACTTTCTTTAGGAAGAACTCTTGTGCGTTCTGGTGTTTGCGATTACTAATCAACACTCGTTTTGAGAAGCACTATTTTGCGTTTCGTGTTTGAGACTACTCAACTACAATAACCCTGCTACCAGAAGCAATTCCTGACAAGGTGCATTGAGAGACTCAGGTCCATGTTTGCTTTGATCTATGCTGCAAATGCTGGTTTAATTCTATGTTGAAGTTAGTAAGCATCTGTACTACATGACCAGCCAGAGCCTTGTCTGCTGGTGTACTAAGGTTCATCTTTCAACACTGTTAGTATCACTAACACATCGCATCTGACTATCTAGTACTCTTGAAGATTTTTATCACATCATTCCAAGCAAGGCAGAACCGCTATTAGTGCGCAGGGCAGTTACAAAGAGAGACAGACAGACAGTCATACAGACAGAGAGACAGACAGACAGTCATACATACAGACAGAGAGACAGAGAGACAGTCATACATACAGACAGAGAGACAGAGAGACAGTCATACATACAGACAGAGGGACAGAGAGACAGTCATACATACAGACAGAGAGACAGTCATACATACAGACAGTCATACAGACAGAGAGACAGACAGACAGTCATACAGACAGTCATACAGACAGACAGACAGTCATACAGACAGACAGACATTCATACAGACAGACAGACAGACAAAGAGACAGAGAGACAGTCATACAGTCATACAGAGAGACAGTCATACAGAGAGACAGTCATACAGAGAGACAGAGAGACAGTCATACAGAGAGACAGAGAGACAGTCATACAGAGAGACAGAGAGACAGTCATACAGTCATACAGACAGTCATACAGTCATACAGACAGACAGACAGTCATACAGACAGACAGTCATACAGACAGACAGACAGACAGTCATACAGAGAGAGAGAGAGAGAGAGAGAGAGAGAAACTATAGTTTCAGAATTATCGGCAATCTCATCAGATTTAAAAAAATAAACCGACCATATGCCTAACCCTAGCCCTAACCCTGCCAATTTTTATCTGCACAATGGCCCAGTTTAAATTTTGTAATAAATAAACAGAACTTCAATTAGCAACAAATACTGATTTTCATACAAACATATTACCCGAAAACAAAAACAAATATCTATTTTATTCGCGATCTTCAGAATCATAAACACTTAATTTAGTGGAACGGTAGTGTAATTCCCAATGAGGATTGAAGACATATCTATAAAGTTGAGAAGACACATCTTAGATTTATTTACCACGAAGGTCGCATATGTTCCCGCTTAAGTAATCAAACTTTATTTTAATGATCTATAAATTAACTCCATTATAAGAGCGAACAAAAATGTAGAGTAATTTACAAAGGAAATGTACACTAAAACGTATTATTTAAAATAAAAGTCTGGGATAGTTTTTTCTGCAAAGAGGAATATATTAAAACAGCTAAAACGGAAATTCTCGGCCGTTGTTATTCTGGTCTTGTGAATATTTATTAGATCTTAAAAGGTTGTTTTTTTTTAACGATCTTTGTATTTTCTTGTAATGTCATTAACAGAGGGGAAAAGTAAATTGACAAGAGTGAGTGTCTAAACGAAATTTCGTTGAGCTATTATTTATTAGTGCGCCGGGGCATTCATTGCTCGATGTTTAGATGTCACATAAAGATGGCAGCATTGTTTTCTCTAGCATTGTAATAGAAAGCTAGCGAGATAATGAACAGACTGAGTTATTCAGTAAATAAATAAATAAAACCAGCAAAAATATTATCTTCCCACAATTTCCTTTTCAGATATTTGAAGAAGTCTGGAGAAGCAGATAAACATACATGTTCATAGATACGTGGGGATGGCGAAAAATTCTTGTTTTTTTTTCCAAAATCTAGGAAAGAGCGAGGGATTATGTTCTTACATTTTGTATGTAAATTCCATTGTGTATCGATCTTACGGCCTATCCTCGTTGACTACACCGGTTCTTGCTCGATCACCGAAGTTAAGTCAACGTTGAAACTGGTCAGTACTTAGATGGGTGACCGCTTGGGAATACCAGGTGCTGTGACAGATGTGCTTTTTGGTGCAGTGGATATCGGGAGAGAAAGAGAAATCGGTGAGCCGAGTTCGAATTCCAGTTGAATACCCTGCATTCACTTAAGCACTGGTATCCTTGGGATAGTTATTAATCCGTCCATTCCATCCAGTTATGGGTTAAATAACAAGAGTAGGACTTGGGGACCCTGCCCTTAAAAACAAATCCCAATGAATCTTGATACTCGAAAAGAAAAAAGTATTAATAGACACAAAACTTGTATAAAATCAACAATAAATTGTACAAAAGAAAAACAAGGTATTACCAGCAATAAATAAATAAAATTTAGTTGGCAATATATGACCCGCCGAGGTTGATTTGCCATAAAACAAATCAACCAACCACTGTGTATCGGCTTTGTTCAGTTAATCAACTATATAGTGTAAATCAGTAACACTAGCATATATAAAAAGTGCATCATCAATATAAGAGAAAATATTTTGATTGTTTGGACAAATTAGTTTGGAAAGGTTTGGATTCCAGATATTCTAAGAAAATCAGTCAGTCAGTAAAGTGCCATACGCGATACACGCTTGAGCGATCATGTCTCTTTCAAGACATGACTGAGTAGAAGGTTATACCGTAGTATATTGTACGGTAGACTGGTCGCCAGCTAAAGCTATAGAACCCAATCTGTCCTGTTATTTAACCCATATCTGGAGGAAAGAGATAGCAAAATACCTTTCCCAAGGGTATTTGCGCGTCAGTGAATGCAATGAATTCAACTGAAATTCGAACTCTGCTCCCCAGATTTCTCGTTCCACACCGATATCCACTGCACCACAAAGATATATACAATAATTTCACTGAGAAGCAATCTCATTGGTAATACACATTTTCGTTTGTAATAAAAATTATTAAATGTGAACTAGCATTAATTGGTAATGAGACGGTAAATTTTTAATTTTGTAGTTGTCGGTAGAGAAAGATTTATCTTGACTGTGCTAAATGCTTCTTAAGAGCTTTAGGAATTTTTCACGTGGGCCGTTGGTGTACAAGGATTTTATATCCATACTGGCCATTCGTGTGTATCCCGCAGTAGGTTTCCATTACTTTCTGTGGTAAACTGGTGGGCAAAATGCTATAGAACCCAGTCTATCCTTTTATTTAATCCATACCTGGAGGAAAGAGACGGATTCATACCTTTCCCAAAGGTATTTGCACCCAAGTGAATGCAAGGAATTCTACTGCAATTCGAAATCGGCTCTCCGATTTCTCGTTCTGAGCCGATACCCACAGCACCACAACGCACATTTGTCAATTAGGCTGCTTGATTTCTTTATATGAGATGAAATGACTGCATCATGCAGAGGGGTTAAGGTGCTGTCTATTCCTGAGATAACGAGGCAGATTTTGATGTCTGTTTTGTGGGTTTTAAGGAGACTGTAAAGAGTAGGCCTTTTAAGTTCTATGTGTCTCTTCCACAGTTTATTTTAATTTTTAATTAGATTCTCGTTTTTTTTTAATTTTTGTGCGTCAGTAGTTATTTTTGTTAGTTTAATGATTTGTATGTATTATTATCATCTAGTATTGAGTTAATTTTTGTATGTATGCATTTTAAACTAATAAATTTCTATTATCATCATAGTAACAAAATAAAATCCGACATAATCATCGAATTGTATCTAAGAGAGTTAAGGGTGTGCAATTCAGATTATTTGCACGAAAAGGAGAAATACATTGAAGACACTTTCAAACATCTCCAGTACAATACAATAACCGGCTTGCAAAAATAAGTTTATCAGTAAAACTGCTGAAAAACAACTATTTTGGCACCAATTATTTCCATAACCCGACAATATATATATATATATATAATTCATTAAGTACTGAATTTGAACACGCTCGGCTACTGGCGTGTGTTGTATATAACACGCTACAGTTCGCATTCCTCTACTGACCACCCATAGCTCTGAGGTAGAATCGCTGACTGATGTCAAGTCGGTCGGATTTCAATCCTGGCTAGAAGCAATATGATGTGTAACCGCACGGATGAGCTGATGCAGCAAAATAGGTACGTCTGCGGATATATATATATATATATATATATATATTTAAAAAATGATGATACTTCCGCAATTTATGCATTACTCTTTAGCATTGAGTTCTTTCAGTGACTTGCGTGTGTATACCCCGCTTATATACAACACGCTAAAATTTATTTTCTCTGATTTTAAACGCCTTTGCTTAGGGGTTAGTGTCTCCGACTGACACTAAATCGGTCGAGTTTCGAAGCTAGTGGATGTCTAGCTACACTGGTGAGCTGTGATACAGCAAAACAGGCTTGTATGTGGATGACGAATATATATATACATATACATATATATATATATATATGTGTGTGTGTGTGTGTGTGTGTGTGTGTGTGTGTGTGTGTGTGTGTGTGTGTGAATTAAATAAAACTGATTAGAGACAGTAGTTCAATATTATTGGCAGTGTCTCTTCAGGATAAATGTAATCATGACTATTCAAGATTTTCCGTCCCCTGCGCCTCTAAATGAATGTTTTTTCGTTATTTCCAAACCCTGTTCTGCCGTCCATTTTCTCAAGCTCTTCAATTTCATAATGCGTTGTTTTCCTAAGTTTAATTTACCAGCAATCCATTCTGTGAGTAACAAGTCCTCATAATATGCCCCGGAAATTACAACTTCAGCCTCTTTTTGTAGAGTCACATTTCTGTTGCTTTACGACAATCCTTCATCTTTGGGGACATTGTCCAGCATTCCCTGCTACAATAAACATGACTTACAGCATGTAGGAGTTCAGTATTATTTTCTTTGTTTATAATACATATTTTTGTCTCTTAATACGTTGCTTAGCTTTTGAAATGCCTCTTTAGCTTTCTCAATGTCTCTTCAGATTTATCTGTGCTCAGTTAGCTCAATTTTGGCATCACTGATGTGTAATTTGCCTTTTGATTTGTTTAATACTTTTGATAAGAATAAAACATTTTGTCTTTTTACAATTTAGTTAGTTATTTCTTCTCACTTTCTGTCACTACCTTGTGTACAAATTTTCTTTACGTGTCTGCTGTTAATATCCTGTCATATGAATATCTTATGTTGTTAAGATTTCAGGCACCGATAATGAATTCTGGTAAAATGTCTATTCGAAAAGATAAAACGTGTGTAGCCTCCTTCGCTAAGGAATCAGCCAGCTTATAGTCTTAGGTGAATTCAGCATGACAAAATTCTTGAAGGCCTCTTTCAGTAGATTCAGTCGTAAAGACTGATAAAACATCTTATAGTACACCACAACCTTACCTCCTGCTAGAGAGGAGGAGGTCAAACAGGAAAGAAGAAGAAAGATATTTCGTAACAAATTGTTTTTAATCTCTCTAACAACCGATTCTTTTGCAAAATATAGAAACAAAACCCTGAATCAGAACAAACAGATAAACAGCTGTACAATGAATATGGCTTGTAGAACGGCAGAAGTGGTTCATAAAGCGGAATAGAATATTTTAATTGGCAGAAAATTGATTATATGAGATCCTCAGAAGCAAAAAAAAAAAACGTGGCGCAAGCATAAATCTTCGTACAAAGTAGAAAAGCACAAAAATGTAGCAAATTTGTCAGTCATAAATGAAAATTAACAAAAATAAATAAATAAATAAATAAATTTAAAAAAAGCCAATGCAAAATCGGTTAATTTAAAGAAAGACTTCACAGCGTTAGGGATAAAGTTTGCAGGATGTTCCAGGGGGAAATACTGGCTATAGTAGCATACACAAAACTAGAGAATTTATTGAATGAAAGATCTTAGATTGTGACGGGATAAAAGGTCTTGGGTCTGTTTAAACCCAGTTGAGGATATATAAATATACATATATGTCCTCAACCGGATTCATACAGGCCCGAGACACTTTTTTGCATATATATATGTATATATATATATATATATATATATATATATATATATATAAAATATGGTGAGAAGCTTGTGCTTTAACTGAGCATGTTAAGCGACAAATCTCTCAGCATTAATTGTATCAACGCTCTATATCTACCCTAAGGTCGAGCAATATATAACAAAACATTTTTCGCCAAAACTGCTGACAAACAACAAGCTTGGCGGTAAACATTTTCAAAACTCAACACACACACAGACACAGACACAGACACAGACACACACACACACACACACACACACGCACACATACACACACACATATATATATATATATATAATATCAGTATATATATAATATTTATAAAGAAAAACACAACCCATCATTTAAAGTTGTTTCTAAACTATAATTAATTCCGATGAAATAAGTATTTCATTTCTACAGACCAGCCTATATTCGTTCCATTTAGTAAAAATATTTTCCAGAAATATCCGATTATCGTCGCCATTCACGGATTTGATGTGCAGGGGGTTACATAAATATAAAAAATTAATTAGAAAAGCGTGAGGAGTACAAACTAGTTAGAAAGGAACAATAGAAAGCTGAGAAAGCAGGTGCGATGACAGATACATAGGTGGAGAGAAAGGGAAGGTTATACAGGAAAGCAAGAATACGGGAGTGATACAATTCCGAAGGAGATGCGAAAGTGTCAAATCCTGCGCCCATGTTAAACCATAAATTAAAGCAGACAGATGTACCCACATTTCGTAAAACGTCGCCTGCTGTCCTTTTAAAAAAGAGGCGGAAAAGGCATATCCTACAACCGCGCACACTTATATAAACCATAAACACACACATACATACATGAGCTAACCCACTTACAGGTACATACAAAAACATAATCACTACAATTAACGACAGCAGCAGCAGTGAAAGAGGACCATTCGTTTAAAGGCACGGTCCAGCAGCGGACAACTTGAAACCAAGCTTTCTCATTATTCAGAAGATGAGATTCTGATCTCGAAATATTAATAATAAAGAGGTAATAGCAACACCTACTTTAACTTCCATTATTAAACTAAACGCATTGTGATAGCCTTTAAATACCTACTCATACACCTTATATACACAATGCTTCAAGAAAATTACAAAACTCTCCCATATATATATATATATATATATATATATATATATATATATATATCCGCAAACAGATCTGTTTTGCTGTATCACTGCTCATCAGTACGGTTAGACATCCGATTGCTTTTGACCCAGGATGAAACCCGACCGAATTGGCGTCAGTCGGCGATTCTACCTCAGGGCTATGGGCGCTCGGTAGAAGAAGGCAGACTTTTAGCTTATGATGCATTGTACTCCAATAGCCAGAGTGATCGAAATCATTAATGAATGAGCGATGCGGAGATATGGCTCTGTAAAGGATAATACTGTTCACATCGAGCCCTCCATCTTGATGAATTTTAATATTAATGAAATTGATTTTAAAAGAATCGAGTTTAGGATTTTAACTATTTGTTCGGTATTTTGGGATTTTATATATATATATATATATATATATATATATATATAGACGTCTTTCCTCCCCAACACGTAGATCTCACACTCTCTTTTGGTAGGAAATCCAGTAGTCATGTGTTTAAATTAAAATGAATAAGTGTTAAGGAATTCGGTTTCCTCCTACATCCTGATAAGACCCATATAGATGATACCTGTGTATCTATTGTGTAGTAAACATTGTGATTTTTAATATATATATATATATATATATATATATATATATATATATATATGATTGTGAAAAGTGATGTATATAATCATAAATATCAATATATATATGTATATAAATATGTAATTTGTTATATATTATATTGTTTACATATTATATATGCGTGATACTTATTTAAAAGCGCTCAATATCAGTGATAGAGTAGACATATTCATATAGATAGGTGTGAGATTTTAACCCTGAGTATCACGCTTTTGCGATCGTCATATTCTTAGTTATATATATATATATAACTATATATATATATCTATATATATATATATATATCATCAATATATATATACCCATCAACGCGCCTAAGGACACACACACACACACACACACACACACACACACACACACACACACACACGTACGTGCGTTTGGTCACTGAGGCTTGCATAAACATACACATAACACCACACATACACATATATATACCGAACCCCGCACGATTCGCATGTGTATGTTTATGCAAGCCTCAGTGACACAACGCGCGTATGTGTGTGTGTGTGTGTGTGTGTGTGTGTGTGTGTGTGTGTCCTTGCGCGCGTTGATGGGTGTATAAATGTATAGATGTGTATGTCTGCGTCTGTCATGACGACAGATTTTTTCCCCTACTTCCACAATATACACGAATATAACCAATTTAAAAAAAAAAAAAATTAATCACTTTGTCTGACGATCGCAAAAGCGTGAAACCCAGGGTTACAAACTCACACCTATCTATATGAATATATATATATATATATATATATATATGATTGTGTGTGTAAACGGACATAACATACATAACATGTTTGTAAATGTACATAACGTAAGATAAATTTATTACAGGCATTGCATTTATTTGAAACGAGAAAAAGTGTGCAGATTCGTTCGATACATGTCAGGGAGAAGTCCGCCTGGCCCCAAATCTTCGACTAACGTTTTAGGATATTTATACTATTTAAACACTAAATTCAGTGCTGATTATTTCAAAAATGCAATTTTTTATCGGATTAAGGAAAACATTGCTGTAGGCAGTGTTTAGTGATTCAAATCTCCTAAAATATACATTTTCGAGTTATTTAGACGCTCCGTGTCCTCCAGCGACATTTGCACAGGAAAAAAACGTGTATCTATAACTGGCAGTGCCAATCAAATGCTAAGTAAGAAAACAAAAACTTGCTATTTATTTACGTGCTGATTTTAACATTATGTTCAATGTTCGTCTTAAGAAATGCAATGTGTATCAGATGCCTAATATGATGCGCCATCGCAAAGAGCTTAGAACGTAAGCCTGGAAATTAAAGGTGTAGAAACCAAATGTTATTTATTACTTGCTAGAGTGATTTCTAGAGATGGCTTGAAAAAATAGTGAATCTAAAAGTAGGTCGGATAAGATGATATAGGAAGAAACCAATCAATCAGCTCAATTCGTTGAATGTTTCGTTAACCTCTCAATTTTCTATATAGAAACACACAAACTTACATATACATACGTAGATCCACAGTCACAAACGTGTGTGTAGTTGTATGACTGTTGTGTGTGTATGTGTGTGATTTTGTGTTTTATTTCTTCGGAATAGGCAAATAGTTTGAAACAAAAACAGCGAAACCCCCAGGAACTTGGGAAAAGTTTACCCACAAATTTCTACCAGATATGCAATTAGTTATTCAAAAATTGAAAAAATATAATAGAAATTAGACAAAAACTAATATATATATATGTGTGTGTGTGTCTGTATTTGTATGTATATGTGTATACGATGTAGAATAGTAGCCGGTAAGTAAAGGGAAATAATTAGAGAAACTTTGGTGTGTGCGTCTGTGTCTATGTATTTGTGTTCGTAGTTTACAATAAAAATTTGACAACTATGCTTAATAATAATAATAATAATAATAATAATAATAATAATAATAACGTTAACATTTTGGCTCCAGTTCCTTCATGTATCAGGAGTCCTCATAGTTAATTTGTCGGACTTTAAATGTTAGATAAATTAGTTTTAAAAATATTGGATGCATTGTATGCTCGACTAAACGTGTTTCAATGTCTTAAAACAGTTAAATAACCCTAACTTATTCAATAAGAGGAATTAATTAATGGTCACATGTCAGCATAAAAATAAATATCTGCTTAAATGCATTGATTCAGATTAATATTTAATGTAAAATTCCTTGAAAAAAAGTAATCTCGCTTTAGTATTTGTCGGTATTTCTGATGTAGTAATTAGACTATTTATATTTTTCGAACTATTTTTTTCATCTTTGCTGCTATCTTTAAAACGTTTCTGCACTTGTATGCTCCGGCCTACTTCAGGTGCTAGGAATTTCGAAACCTTTTTTATATGTTCTTATGAAGTAATCTACTTAGAATTTGAAATAGATTTAGCTTATTGAACAGCCAAGTATCTAATTTGTGGTAGCTGGTAGCTGACAAACAGCATATAGTCCGTAGATCATTGCGGGTGTAGTTTTTCTTTTCATATATTTATATATCGATTACGTACACAGTGATAAGACAGTCAAAACTGGTGACATGCAAATAATATATTCAGTAACAATGTTCTCAAAGATAGGTTTTACTCGGTCGTCTCTGGCAGCACGCCGTTTTCAGTTCGATCGACTTATAAAAATCATTGGCCCCAAATCTGCTAATTTCGTTTTCAACTACGGTTTTATTGAAAAGGCACAAAACCTAAGTTGTTAAAAGTAGTTACTGGCGTTCAATTTTCCCTTCTTGTATAATTCATACGAGCTCAAAATGAAAACAATATCACCTCTCCATTTCCACTGAAACACCGTCCATTTCACTGCTGAAGGGGAGAACTCACTCCCACTTACTGCTTGCATGCATTATCCACTAGATCAGGTAGCCCAAGATAGGATAGTATCCCAGTCCAAATTTGATCTAAAGTCAAGAATTTGTCAAAAGAAGACGACAATGTCTATGCTTCTTTTACATAGATTCAATCAATTTAATTACTTTTTGCCACAAAAATAATTGTATTCTCCAATCTTAGAGTATCCACTTCCTATCTTTAAGATTAATAAGAAAATTAATACCAGCAATCTGGAAATAGGGTTACATATTACTTTGTATTGAACCCTTTTTATAGCAAAAAACTATGACTCTGGAATATACTCCGATTAGTAACCATTACCCATATATATATATATATATATATATATATATATACGTCTATGTATGTATCACAAAATACTTTTACAAAATTTGGGCAGGTTAGCAGAATCAAAAACAAGGTTAAATGTCCATATAGACCTATTTCTAAATGCCATCGTTGTAGATCAACACAACAGCTAATAAAAAATGGTCAAAATGTCCTCCTTTTGATTTTACACAGGCTTGCACCTGTCTGATCCCCTTTCAAGTACCCCCATATGATATCGAATGATTTTGCTTTCCTCCATGACATGTTCATGTAGAGTCTCTGCATTATTCATGTCTGCTTTAGAAAACAATAGTATCAGATGACACTACAGCTAAAAATCCAAGGATTGAGGTCAAAGAAACGTGATGGTCATTAAACCAGTCCTCCTCTACCTATCAATATTTCATTGTAGATCTAAGCCAGTACACCGCCAACAATAGGACTAAAATGTGCTGGAAAACTATTATAGATGAACGACATGCGTCTTCGTATCAGTAGAGGTACTTTCTGTAGCAGTTTTGCAAATATGTTCGACATTAATTTTCTGGTAAAAAGCGCCTGGAAAACGTTATTGGAGAACATATAAACCTACCAGATAGTCACCTAGATTTCTAGTTCACACTTAAAATGCTATACTGTACCATAAGGATTCCAATCTGCTCACAATTTTTTCTGTATAAATTTGTTATTTAAGCTTTTCCAGATGTTGCAACATTTGTAAACAAGACTGAAGAGACAAACAATAGTCCGTCATTTTTCAATAAACCATGGCATACGCTCTCCAATATTGAGCGATCAGTAAGCATAATGTTGAATATTTGCAAATAAATCCTTCCTTGAGTTATTATGAGATGTACGACATACTAGTGCCACTTGACGTGTTCTGATATCTGAACCCTTACCCACAACCAGTGGAACGTGTTCTTTGGGGTCAAGCGTACGAGTAGATCTGTTTTCCTTGATTTTGTGGTTCTATGGATACTGTCTCAGATTACAACCAGCAACAAAGGTTGCATGTCTTGGCTCTCTTCGGTTTGGAGACACAATCAGTTAAAGCCGCGCTGCTTCAGATCCATTATCAACCGCGCGGCTGTATGTAAAATTTATATCTGAATATCCTGTCATTATTAAAGGGAATACTACTCTGTTAACCCACGACTACACACGTGAAACGCTGATGAGTGACTAGGCACAAATGTACATGAATGACAAATATGACCTAGTGTGTGTGTGTGTGTGTGTGTGTGTGTGTGTCCGAATAGAATAATTAAAGAACAAGTAGAAAAAGTGTCATTAATGTAACATGTTTCAATTTAACAAGCTTTTTGAGAGACTCATTAAAGACGAATGATTTAAAAATCCAGTAGACATTATGTTGATTGAGGTATAGTTTCATTGCTCAGATACGTGTCACGTGAGATAAAGCAAACGGATGGATATTAAATGTAAATGTAGAAATTACTTCCATCATTTGACAGGTGCATACCTTTTTAATGACTTATAAAGACACATATTCACACATGATTTCTCTCAACGCATATATTCATAAGTGATTTCTCTTATCTTATTTAAAATGACGCGTTGGCACACACAGTTAAACATACAAAATTTAGTTCTTCTTCATTTAATATACTTATCCATGCTTTATCACACGTGTCACGTATCTGACCAATGAAACTATACCTCAATGAACATACTGTTTCTCGGATTTTTAAATCATTCATCTTTAATAAATCTTTAAAGAGTCTTGTTATAAGTGAAATATGTTGGAATAAAGACACCTTTTCCTACTTGTTTTTTACTTATTCTGTTCATATTTTCGGATTCCGATCTATATATTCAGCTAATATATATATATATAAACACATAAACACACACACACACATATATATATATATATATATATATATATATATATATATATATATATATATATATAAGAAATTGAAGAGCGAAAGATAAATGGCTAGATTTCTGGCGCGCTGACTTCAGTAGAATTAATTTCCTAAAAAAATCAGTTTACAATATTCTCCTAAATCCAGCTACTCTATAATTATGTGGAGTTAACAAAACACCCAACTATGCTGTATGTGGAAGGAAAGGGTGTTTGCAACACATATTAAGTAGCTCTCCCAAAGCTTTAGGCGATGGTCGGAATCGCTGGTGCCACAATCAGGTCGTCAGCACTATAGTGGACGCAGTTACGACAACCAACACGTCATGCAAATATAAAGTAAGGTACAGAGGGCCAATAATATGTTTTGTTTAGGTCGGTGAAAAGACGGAGAGAGTAAAGAATACCTCAAAGATGTTTTCTACAGAACCTGATTGGCTGATGATCATAGACCTGAAAAACATTTTAAATTTGCAAGCCATAGAGTTCAGACAACACTTCTCTCAGATCTATTAATTTACTCAACAAACACTACAAAGAGTTTAATAATTTGAGAGTTATCGGTTGTATGGGACGAGAATATTTCGCTTCCCAATAAAAAGAAGCGCGAAAAATACGATGAGATAGTAGAAAGATGCCAGTAAAAACGTTGGAAAATATATTTCGATCAAATAAAAATGGGGTGCAGATGTTTTGTGGGACAAATATAGATTCGGTCGGGTTTCAATCCTGGGTTAGGAAGCGACCAGAGTATAAGTCGTACTGATGAGCTGTAATACAGCAAAACAGATCTGTCTTCGGATGACTATATATATATATATATATATATATATATATATATATAGTATTGTAACTATGTTGTTGAACTAGTAGGTTTATTAACCTTTCGTTTATGCATTTGCTTTTATAAAGAGTGCTCGATACAAATGTAGAGCGTTATACTGTAATGGTTGTTACAATGTTTTTAAATTCATAGTATCACTACACAAAAATCTTTCATGTTTCGAAGCCAGCCCATTATGTTTTTGGCTTCTTCCTCAGGTGATTTTTTAGAAATGAGAATTATCTAGTTGAACAGCCAGTTTATTTGTGTTGGATTTGTTACTTTTGAGTGTTAGAGAGGTTGGTCTGTATTTTGAGTTCTGTTGACCTTTTTAAGGTCTTAGGGTTAAGTGTTTGTTTTTGGCAGAGTTCAGGATAGGTTAATCTATTAATCTTGAGAGGGCTGATACTGCTGGCGCCTTGCGTGTTGTTATTTGGTTTAGGGGTTGGTAGGTGTTGTTTTGTTTTGGGGTTAGTTTCTCCTTAATTTAATGTATGTTATTTTGTATTGTGGTGTGTGCTTTTTTTGTTTTTTTAATTTTTTTTATAAAATATATTTTTTATAAAATATATCTTTCATAAAAAATATTTTATAATATTCCATAATAATTAAACTATTTTATAATATATATTTCTTTTATAAAATCTTTCCTTTATACAACATATTTTATAAGTATAAAATATGTTTTTTTTTAGTTATGTACTATTCTGTTGCAACTGCATTATTTCTTGTTGCTATTGTATAGGGTTTGTTTCTTTTTCTGTTTATTTATAGTGTTGGTTGTGTTTATTTATTTGTGTTTTTGGGGTTTTTTCTGGCTGTTTTTTTTTTTAAATTTAAGCGAGAAATATTTGCGATGTTTGCATATTACTGCTAATTCGTCTCTACGGTTTAATAGTTGCTGTTAGGGCACTGGAGAATGTGTAGTTTTTCACTTAGACATAACGGGCAGATGTCATTAAGTGAGTTGCAAGTTCTAGTTTTTTCTAGGATTTTCCATTTTACTTTGGGTTTCTGTTTTGAATCCTTTAGCTTCCAAAAGTATGTGGAAAGGGATGTTTGGTTTCGGTATAAGCTGTTCTTAAATGATGTTAGGTGCAAGTACCAGCGCTGCCTAAAAGTATTCTTAGTTGATCCGACATACACTTTATTTATAGTTGGATTTTCGATGGATGTTATGTTCCATTGATTCCATTAAACAACACGTCCCCGCTAATATACGTTCCAGTGGCTCTCTCAGACCTATAAGAACAACACAATCTGCTCTGGATTCCGCTATTGGCCGACATCTTTTGGACAATCAAGTGTGTGCCTCGGCATATGAGGACAGCTGGTTTACAGTCTTGCACAGCGCTCGGTCTACACATCATCTACGTATTTTGGAAGCAATTTCCTTGACAATTCAACAGCCGAGTATGTGCAGATAGAAAGAGCGATTTTTACGCTCCTTACAATTGCTGGTGAGTCTGTGAGTGTAACATTTTTTCACTTTTAAACACTCTTGCGGAATTGTATGTCTACACCCCCCTTTACATTTTATGTGTTTTTTTTTCAATAAATTTATTTTTAAACGAGTTCCATAATCTCCCAGCATTGTAAGTAATTTAATTTCTTTTGCCTTATCCTTTTCCTTAATTTCCTTAAAATTAAAACCAACGAGAACCCTTGATAAGAGTTGGCCGAAAGGTTCCTCGGGTTTAGATAATATGACGTCTGTTATTTTTAAAGCCGTATATATATGTATGTGTGTGCGTATGTGTTTGTTGTCCTACCTTGATGGTACAGATAACAACGTAGAAAAATATGTATATTTATTAATATACATATAATAGCTTTGTTAATATCACATTTAACAGTGTTTATAGATAACTAGCTATATAGCCCGACTTTGCTCGCTCGCTGTTTTTGTAGGGGTTTTGTTGAAAAGGTAAGGCCAAGTGCTTATTCAAGATGCTCTAGTATGAGGTTGCCGTGACTCGTAAGTTACAAAAATGCGAAGAAAGCATTGATTTTTATTTTATTTTTTAAGAAAAATATTTTTAACAATAATGGGTACTTCAACGGAAATAGGGCATATACAGGGGTTCAAAAATTATGTTGACACTTTGGTAGTTAAGAATGAAACAAGAAATAAACTTTTTTTTTCAAATTTAAAGTGAATGTCTCCACTAATTAGTTAAATTGAACGCACACATAAATGTATTTGTCTTTCCATATCTATAAATAACAAATATTGTTTCTTATATTTAAATGAAAATCATTTTCACAGCAATGATGTAACATTGCCTGACAACGAGGTAGAAATCTCAAAACCTATAAACATCAAAATATATATATATAGTCGTTTTTTATACCTAAACAAAATAATTAAGCCAAAATATTGATTGCAAATACGAAACAGATCTTTGCCGATTAATGGTGACTTGAATGTACAATTTATATTTTGGCATCAATAATTCATTAAAATGTAATTTTAGTGAAAACCAACCGACAGTTTTTAACAGAGCTTTCCAACTTGCGCAAAAGTAATCAACTTTTCTCAAAAAAATTCTGATGAAACGGTCTGAAGTCTATAAATTTATCGGCTCTCTGTCAAACATCACTAGTCAAGAACATTGATGTTAAGAGTTGAGTGAGTAAAAGCTTAAGAAGAATTTCGATTTGTTATTTACTCGAAACACAATAATTCTTTAGATGTGCATGTATCGAATGGAAGCAACTTCCTGTATAAGACTTTGCTGGATATAGATTTTAAATCTTTCATTAATCCGTTTGATTGACAGCTTGTATAGAACAAGTTATTACTATTTTAAGAAGCTTTAAAATGTATTATGCCTGATGGGGTTTTCTTTTTGTATCGTAATTTTTCTTTCTCTCTATCTACAATATAATTTCAGAACTTGTGAAATGTTCCAGCGTGTATCATGTATGGCACTTAACTGACTAAAATTTATGGGCAAGAGCGCTCAATATCAGAGGTAGAGCATGTGTGAATATAAGGGTGGACACTGAGGTTAACATGTTGCAACAGTGTTTCATGCTTGAACACAATCATAAGGCCATCTTGTTACTGACCTGAAGTTGACTGAGAAAATTTCTGTCATTTATCCTTTCAAGAATATATATCAGCAACAAACCGCTTACGTACGGTCAGGAAATGAAATCAGCAGGTATACCAAGTACGACACAGGAACTTGATATAAATTCTTGACAACCTCGACATTTTTGGAAAAGACGTTAGGATAATCAAGAATCTATATTGTCAGCAAACCGATGGTGTACGGATAAAAGGTGAACTCAGCAGGTATGCAAAAAGAGAAAGGAGCGTAAGACAAGGATGCGTTTTCTCACGGGATATATTCAACCTATATAGGCGAATCAATTCTGAAAGAGATAGTCCTTGCCAGGATTCGTCATTGGCGGCCACAATCTCAACAATATAAGATATGCGGATAATGCAGTGCTGATAGCAGACACGAAAAGGAAAATTCAGAGAAAAGTAGCAAGAGAAAGCGTGAGGAAAAGACTTAGCATAAACATTAAAAATCTGAATGCATGGGAAGCATTCTGGCAGAGGATGGAAAGTGATTCTGAGAACCGAAGACGAATTGGCCGAGGAAGCATTTCAAAAGCCAACCAGAGTACTGAGAGACAGGAAAATTGAAATGAAGATAAAGAACAGGATGGCAGACTAATATGTGTTATTTGTCCTTTTGTATGGCAGTGAATGTTAAACGATCTCTTCAAAGTTTGAGTTTTGTTTAACGGCATATCAACATCTTAGGTAGCGTTTTAAGGTATTTCTTTTTAATGTTCGGTTATAGCAAGGAGGTTGATTTACTCAGATTTTAATGAATTTTTTTCTTCTAATTTTGTATTCAAAAATGTTTTGCTGAAAATTTTCTTTCTTCAAAAATGTGTTATGGTAAAAATGTTATGGTAAATGTTATGGTAAAAATGTTATGGTAAAAATGTGTTATGGTAAAAATGTTATGGTAAATGTGTTATGGTAAAAATGTTATGGTAAATGTTATGGTAAAAATGTTATGGTAAAAATGTGTTATGGTAAAAATGTGTTATGGTAATACATTTCTGTTAAAAAATCTATTGTTATTATATTTTTCTATAAAAGTCTAGATTTATGTATATATTTCTATATGTTTTTTTAAATACTTTCATAGTGTCCTGGCCCCAGTTTGGCAGGGTAACTCTTTGCCCATAGCTGGGACCCCAACAGGTGCCACCACTCCGAGTCAGGAGGGATAACAGCAATTTAGAGACAGTTCCATGCTCCTCTCACTCAGAGGCCTTCTTGCTGGATGCAGTTTATCGTCATGCAAAGGACCCCGATCTCTACAAGGATTAAGAAGTTCAAGGCAGCAGAAATGTGATTCTACAGAAGGATGCTGAGGAAAACATTGATCAGATACGTGAGCAACGACGAGGTGTTAGAGAGAATGCAAACCAGTAGAAAACATACTTAACACCAACAAGAGACACGTAATAAGGAAGGAGGGTTTAGAGAATGTCATACTCACAGGATGGACAGAGGCAAAGAGTGACCAAGGAAAGCAGCACGAGACATATTGGATGAGTTTGAGCAAATGGGGGAGCGGAATTTGGGAGAGATAGCAAGAGGAAAAAAAGAACAAGGGGAAATAAAAATCTATGATCACCTGCGTCATGAAGAGACACGGCACATGAAGAAGAACAAGAGCAATTGCTCCATTACGAGAGGTTTTTGTTATATAGTTCTTGGTCTGCCAGTATCTTATTCAAATTTGTGAACTTCAGTTGGCTACAAATAGTAGTCTCACCGTAATTCCTATTCTCCGTAATACCTCGTCATAAGGATACTAGTAACCCCGTGGTTGAAACATTGTGAACATTGAAGTGGTTTCAGAAAAATATATTTGAGTTGTGCGCAAAATTATAAAGAAAGAGTTCAAATTTCTGGGACGCATAAGAAAACGATTTGGATGAATATGACTCTCACTAGACATATTAGTTGAAAGGTACGTATAGGTAACCAGTGAGCAATCTAACTAACGAGCCGGTTTAAATGGTTAGCAGTAAATGTAATAAGACGGTCGGGATTTAGACATTGTTGAGAGCGATAATTCAAATGATACGAAGTTGTGGAGAGTAATTATTGCCAGCAGCCTGAATGGTTAAGGCACATTGCAGAGGATTCTCATCATTCACCATAGGAACCATATCTTAGTTGCTTAAGATAATCCTTCATACAATAATACATACATAATAAGATAATCCTTCATACAATAATACATACATAATAAGATAATCCTTCATACAATAATACATACATAATAAGATAATCCTTCATACAATAATACATACATAATAAGATAATCCTTCATACAATAATACATACATAATAAGATAATCCTTCATACAATAATACATACATAAGATAATCCTTCATACAATAATACATAATAAGATAATCCTTCATACAATAATACATACATAAGATAATCCTTCATACAATAATACATACATAATAAGATAATCCTTCATACAAATGTCAAGTATTCAATTTCATATTAGAGATTCGATATTACCTAAAGTTGATTTGATATTGCCGATATATAATTTCCACTTTACTTTTTTTAAAAAAAATATGCAACTTCTTTTATGTGGTTTAATAGTTAGCAAGCTTGTCTCGCTAGAACAAATATAACTGAGTAATGACTTCGATGCTCACAGTGTGCTCGCTATTTTCTGCATTGTTTCATATAAAACCCTAAGCTACGCTTCGAAAATCAAGATACATAATCTTTTTAAAGTTAATGATTTATACTTTATACTTGATTACTTCCAATCTTTTTCTACTTGTCCTTCTTTTTTTTCTACTTGTCCTTCTTTTTTTCTACTTGTCCTTCTTTTTTTTCTACTTGTCCTTCTTTTTTTTTCTACTTGTCCTTCTTTTTTTTTCTACTTGTCCTTCTTTTTTTTCTACTTGTCCTTCTTTCACCTTCTGAATTCATCTGCCTTACTTAAATTTTCAATTTAATTTTGTCTTCGGAGTGAGATCTTTTCGTCTGTTGTATAATCTTTTATTTACCTTGAGATACAACAACAGAAACAACAATAACATAAGAGTAATAAGAATATGAAGATAAAAAAAGAAAATAACTGTAGTTGTTGGGAGGTCGTTAATGATTATTTGATTCGTCTTTGTGTCAAACATAACTGAACTCCCTACAGCTTATAAGTTTTCTGCAGAATCATCATCAGAATTATCATCAGAAGATTGGTTGCCGGCAGCTTGGAATATGCGGAATTGTGTGGAATAATGTAAGAATAAAATATACATTTTGTATGTTAAAATATAAATTTATTAATGAAAAGTATAGGCAGCCGTAAATGTTCTATGAGAAAGTTAAGTGTATCAAGAGTTCGTACAAATGTTCCTAGTAGTAAGTTTTTGAAAGATTATATGCGTACGCACGAACGTATGTATGTGGTTGTTTGGTAGGAATTTCTTTGGAAGGAGAAGAAAGTAAAAGAAATCAACAAGCGAGAAGGAAAGAGAAAGAGGATAAAGTGGTTGAATTTTCTCTTGTTACATTTTAGCTTGTTGTCTCGCTGCTCCCCTTTGACTCTGTTGACCGTTGAAAAAATGTCAGGCACTTTCAGCTTTAGGTGTGAAAAACGTTTGACTAACGTCACCGTTCATTCCTCTATTTTATATCCAATCAGGATCCAGAATTTGATTTTTACTCTGACTTGTGATTTGTGATTTTCAAACTGACTTGTTAAATTTGCCATAGTTTGCGTTTTTTCCAAAATGTTTTTAGTCGTTTGAATCCACTTTTGAGGATGTGTAATTTTACTTTGTATGTTTTGGGTTTTTCAAAAATGCTTTTAATTGTTAATTTCTTATCGACCACACAACCACGGCAGCAAAATAACGTTAATAATTAAATATTTAATTGATAATAATTGTATTATTATGAATTATTATATTTTTTAATAATCAATTGTTAATGATTAAATATTTTGGTAATGGTAAATAATATTTATGGAAATAAGAATGGACACTATTTTAAAGTCAATTATATGAACAGGGATGTGCGTTGTGGTGCAGTGGATATCGCCTCGGAACGACGAATCGGGGAGCTGAGTTCTAATTCCAGTTGAATTTCTTACGTTCACTTGCGCTCAAATACCTTTGGGAAAGGTATTAATCCGTTTCTTCCCTCCAGTTATATTTTAAATAATAGAACAGGTTGAGTTTACAGCTTTGACTGGCAATCAGTCTACCGCAGAAAGCAATGGCAACCTACTGTGGGATAATCTTCTGCCCAGTCAGTCATATCTCTTTTGAGACATGATCGTCGAAAGCCTGTATCAAGTATGGCACTTAACTGACTGATATGAAAAGTGGTCAGTACATTCCAATTTTCTTGCTTTTTAAAAATCTTTTTAACTTTCTCCCAAATGTGTTAATACCTTTCGTACAGTAGTTGAGATTTGTATGTAACCGAGTTTTTAACTATGCCTTTATTATTGTCATAATTCTAATATCAAATTAAAATTGAAGAAGATGGAAATAGCTAGGGGAAAAACGCTTCGCGAAAATGTGACGTGTATTTATTACAATTGGAGAGCTTTAAACAGCTTGAAAACGTATTGAAAACTTTAGAAGGAAATAACTAGAGACATGTGGAAGGCATAAAACCACAAGAAAATCACATCTAACATAAGCAGAAAAAAGAAAATTAATTGATGCAATAAAGGACATTGTTACAAAAGACGAAACACAGACAGAGAATCAACGGAGGAAACATAGCAACCAGGTGCTAGAGTAAAAGATAATTTATGTTGTCAGCCGTGTTAACACAATAAGAAATAACAAAGAAGAATGGAGAATTTGAGCAGCTGGACAGTTCGCGAGAATATGATTACATGGAATCAAGGGAAGAAGTAGAAAAAATAAACCAGCAATTTTAGAAAGTAAGACTAAAAGTACTTAAAAATGCCTAGTAACGAATGCATCCATAGATTCTGGTTCAAAATATTGAATATTACTTAAGATAGACTATCATAACTACACAACTATGTAAAATGAAGCAGCGACGAGGAACAAAACTTTAATAACAATCCCAAGCAACTAAAAATATATCAGATGATTTACACACATGTCCGTGGTGTTAAGGAATAGAAAGCCTGTTTAAATAGATGTTATGACTGAGTAGTGTGTTCAATAGTTACTTGGGTCTTTAAGTCTTCTCCACATTTAATATACACTTAGTAATTACATTTAGCTACATACGAGGGTCATTCAATAAATAAGATGAATTTTTCGGTATAACAACTTCTAATACAGATAGAAGCTTACTTTTTTAAAATTTTTCCTTCACTTCTTTTTCAAAGGGATTTAATTTTATTTTGCAAATTAAAAACTGAGTTTTGGAGATTAACAAATATGGCCAAACAAGTAATGTGCTTCAGGATTGAACAGAGGTCAGTTATAAAGTTTTTGGTTGATGAAGGGTGCTAACCAGTTGGAATACATAGAAGAATGTCAATTGTGTATGGCGCAACATGTTTCAGACAAAACAATGTCTACAACTGGGCTAAATTTTGAAAGAAGTTTAAAAGTGACGATAAAGTCAAAATTGCTGTGAGCAATTGGCTGAGACATCAGTCCAAAGATTTTTACGATGATGGAATATGGAAGCTTGTGCACAGATGAGAAAAGTGTGTGACACTGCTGGAAGACTATGTTGAAAAATAAAAATATAAAAAAGTAAGCTTCTATCTGTATTAGAAAAAATACCTTATTTATTGAAAAACCTTCGTAGCATGACTACATTTTAATGAGATCTTGATTTTATTTAGCAGCATATCAATCTCTGCGGGTTATTTAATAGCAAAATCTAAATAGTTTGAACACAAATTGATGGTTTGAAATATAATTTGAGCGCAATTTAATATTCTTACTATGAATAGGTATTGTTGGTAATATTTTTTATATAAATATATATTAATAGTAATTTTAATATGAAAACGTATTTTAGAGCATTTTGTTTTGGGAGTTTCTTATGTAACCATAGCTGGACGATAACAAGTGCTACGACCCTGAAACGATGAGAAGAATTCAAGCAGAATAAGCATAAAAAGAAATGTAAGGCTCGCTGGACAGACAAAAACGATGCAGAAAGAGAACGAAAGTGCAGAATCATCGACAATTTTCGATGGAAAAGTATAATTAAAATAATTATAAAGAGAAAGAAGATTCTAGTTGCTGAATACGATGAAAACAATACGATCCCACAAGTAAGCATTGAAGAATAAGTAAATATACAGGGTGTCGTAGAAGTCGCGCACCATATACTAATTTTTATTTTTTCTGTGTTTCAGATTTAATCTGATATGGGTGAGCAAAAAGCAGAACAAGAAAGAGTTTAATTGATTTTTATGTTTGGAAGAGACCGCTTTGTAGCTCAAGAACTCAACCGCAGTTATCTTGACCGAGAAAAACCGTTGAGACATAACACTGTCTGTTGTTTGATCCAACGCTTCCAAGAAACTGGATCAGTTGCTGACCGTGAGAGCTGTGGTCGACCAAAGAGTGCAACTGATGAAGAAACACCCATTATGGTTCTGGTGAATGTTGCTAGAAGCCCTGTGAAATCAGTAAGGAAAATAAATCAGGAGCTAAAGATTAGCAAATCATCAGTGCATTTTATTCTTAAAACACAGAAAGAGAATTGATGCATGTGTTAATGCAAAGGGTGAACAATTTGAGCATCTGTTATGATTATGATCAATAAAATTGATATTCATATGTATTTTTATAGAATTCCGGATGGTGCGCGGCTTCTGGGACACCATGTAATTGAAACTCCATGAACATATTAAAATTCATAGCTAAGGTAATGGAAACAAATAAACATCGGGTATAATATAAAATGAATTCATATCTTACGACAAAATTAAGAGTTCATTTGTAAGAAGATGTACTACTCCTCACCATAGTGTTACATCTGTAGAACTCTAAACACTTCACAACGAACGAAGGGAAAACGACAGATAAGCGTAGATGATATGGATGCTTTTGGTAAGGATAAAATCAAAATCTTATTGAAACGGTCAGAAATTTCACTGAGAATTATGCAACGGTCAGTCGGTTAAGTGCCATACGTGTTACTCGCTTGGGCGATCATGTCTCTTTCGATACATGACTGACTGGGCAGAAGATTATCCCACAGTAGGCTGCCATTACTTTCTGTGGCATGTTAAGACTGAACAAAAGAAAGAGAGAAGCCGCTAGTATTGAATTATGAAATCCGGAAATCGTCAAAATAGTCAACAGAAAAGCTAATTACAGGTAAGTAGCAGGATATAGAAACCGAATGCGTATAATCTGGTAAGAGAAAAGTATGTTCAAAGTAGAAGAACAAAGGAGTTTCTATAAAAGAAAATTGTTGAAAAAAATAATTCATTGGTTTTGTTGTGTGGAATTGAAAGAAATCACAATAAAGTTTTGAAAGAAACCCACTGAAAGGAATGGCTTCGATTCATCTATAGAAGAAGATTGACTTCTTTTATTTGGTTAAGATGGGGAGGGAGTAATTTAGGGATTGTCGTGTTTCAGTACACGAAGACAGGATTGATGCATTAGGACAAAGCAACTGTACGGCAAAAGTGTTTTTCAGTTAATGAAACTGAAAGTGGCTTGAAGGCAAAGTCCTTAGCAATGATATGTGTGTGTGTGTGTGTGTGTGAGAGAGAGAGAGAGAGAGAGAGAGAGGGAGGGAAAGAGAGTGAGGAATCTTCACATGCGTTAGTAAAGAACGGCTAGTGGCAAATTGACACGTCCAGAAACATCGGCTGCAGATTTCAAAAAAAGAGCTGGAAAAAGTCCAATTATCACACAGATCAAGAATGTAATTTATGCTGGTGCAGCAATAATTAATTTGTAATAATTAATTTGTATTCCTCTAGAAAACTGACATTATTTATTCCGCGAAGTAGAGCTATTTTCTTGAACAAATAACGTAGACAATTGTCCTCAAATTTATTGGCCGTTGAATACACCGATTTTCGCTCGATCACCGACGTTAAGCAACGTTGAGCCTGGTCGATACTTAGATGGGTGACCGCTTGGGAATACCAGGAATTGTAAGCGTTCAGTGACGGATGTTCGTTGTGGTGCAGTGGATATCCTTTCGGAAAGAGAAATCGATGAGCCGAGTTTGAATTCCAGTTGAATGCCCTGCATTCACTTAAGCACTGGTACCCTTGGGATAGGTATTAATCGGTCTCTTCCCTCCAGGTATGGGTTAAATAAAAAGGGTAGGACTTGGGAACCCTGCGTTTAAAAACAAATCCCACTGAATCTTTATTCTCGAAAAGAAAAAAAGTATTACTAGACACAAAACCTATACAAAAACAACAATAAATTGTTGAAAAGAAAAAGGTATTACCAGCAATAAATAATTAAAATTAAGTTGGCATTAAATGGCCCGCCGATATTGATATGCCATAAAAACAAAACAACCAAAAAATCACATTTATTGCCAGGTTTACGACGTTTCAACCCTTCTATGCTGCGGTTTTCTTCAGGTGCTAATAATTTATGACCGAACCCTTTTCAATCTCTGGGGTATATCATTTTCATTTCATGGGAAATGCTACTGCCGGATGCGAAGCAGTTATCTCTCTTTAACTTAACTCTCTAATTTATTTGTTTACAACTGCTGTATATAGGTATTGAACTCACAACACTTTGGAAAAATTAACTAGAAATAAGCAACGCCTATCCGCTGGGCCATGTATCCTTGTGAATACATGAAGCGTACAAGGGCTGAAACGTCGTAAACATGACAATAAAGATGAGGACACCATGCCGACCAGTGGAAATAACATAAATACTACCTCATCTCAGAAGTACAGAAAAATTGCAAGAAGTTTTGTTAACAACATGCTTCAAGAACTGAATTTCCCTTGACTAATCATTTTGCGACACCAACATGATAATTATGATGATGATCATAATAATAATGATAAGCTCAGTAGGGTTAAGGGATAAAAAAACATTTATCAAATGAACTATCTTTTTCATAACATCTGTGTAACTGTTCGCTGGAACTTGCAACACCGAAAACTCAAATTTAGATTTCGTCACTTCTCCGCACGTAAAAAAAAAAAAAGGGAAGGAAAAAAGAGCTTAGAATAAAAAGACAAAAAATATGTTCGATATATTATTTGAACAATTGTCTTCTTGGAACATTTCTATTGATATATTGAGCATCTTTTATCGGTTGTTTTATATACTGTCAATACAATTCTATATTGATTAACTGAGGCTATATTTTTTATCATGTATACATTTTTTCCAAAACTCACTTGGTCTTGCCCGGCCGCGAGTTACTAATATCATCATTTTGAAGACATTTTGTGCAGCGATTGAAGAAGTTCTGAAATCTGTCCATGTTTAGTAACATTGTTTGTCGTGAGAGATGTAGTGGTGGTTTTAACCGCTGTCTCCCTCCCTCTCTCTCCCCCTATATATATATATATATATTTCAAGCATACGCACCGTTACCGGGCCGCTAGAGGGTGTCATCAGTGATGTCATCGCGAGAATCACTAGGGGTTTCGGGTCTTTCAACATCAAACCACCCTCACTGCACCAGAGATGATCAGCCTCCGGCCCACCCTCGATAATCGCTTTCACACACCGGAAAATTACGTTTAGGCCCGGTACAAAACCCTGCAAATGCTTCCGATTGTCGATAGTCAGAGCCACTTTCCATTTACAGGCGAACCGCACACGAACTCGTCCGAAACATTGATTTAGACGCAGAATTTCGGGGAATTTTAGCTATACAATTTGGAATCCAGGCACTCTCTCTTTTGATCCATAACCAATTAGCTGTTCTTTCCGCTGTTTCGGTTATGGACTTGAGTGCTTTCCTTTTTTTTATTCCCACTATCCCAATATCTGTTAAGGCTTTGCATAAGGACCTTGCTGCAAATTCCCTAGTCCCCACTTCTATAGGAGTGCAGCTAGCCCTCCAGCCTTTAACCCTGCAACTCTCCAGCAGTTCGTCATTATATATATATAGTTTAAGGTGTGCTATATTTAAAGAATGAAGTGCTCTATATCAGAGATAGAGCTTATCTCTAATAGCCCCTAATTTAGAGTTTTAAATCCTACAACAACTGAATTAGGCAAAATATGTAAGATCATATTACAACGAATATATAAAAATCTCAGACTATTTACTAACATAAATCAATGGCAGTCAACGGGGGACTGCATAAAATGGTTCCAACAATATGAAAAAAACAAACATTGTTCGTTCATTAAATACGACATTAAAGAATTTTATTCTTCAATTACCGAAAATATACTTAATGAAGCGATAAATTTAGCTAAACAATATAACGAAATATCTCAAGATGAGATCCAAGTAATTCGACATTGCCATAGAAACCTGCTACATTATAATGATTCATTATAGGCTAAAAATAGGTTCCTCGTTGCTTAGTTCGTTTCTTTTTTGTTTCCATTTTTTCCCTTCCGCGTTTATACTCGGTGGATATTTCGAGACGTGTTTAAAGATAAATTTACAGTTATATATATTTATATATCCGAGTGGGTGACCCTATAGCGAGTATCTCTTCTCTTATTTCATTTCACTCATGGCAAGCTGATACTCCTTCAACATGTGCAATGTTCCTGTACAGAGACGTAACATCCATTAACTTAACTTAGACCACGATGATAATATCCTAGTAACGATGGATGTTACGTCTCTGTACAGGGACATTGCACATGTTGAAGGAGTATCAGCTTGCCATGAGTTTCTTAAAAGCAAATTACCTAACAACCAAATCACAGATATATGCCAATTAATAATTTCACCTTAACACATAATAATTTTAAATTCAACAACAAACACTATTTACAGATTAGTGGCACAGCAATGGTCACGAGAATGGCACCTAGTTATGCCAATATCTTTATACACATTCTATAAAAAAAGATACTAGACAATTCACAATACAAACTATCATATTATTTTAGATACATTGATGACATTTTCTTATTATGGACTCATGAATTAGAAAAATTAAAAAACTTTTTTACTTTCTGCAACAACTTCCACAATACAATTAAATTTACCATGGAGTACTCATACATATCCGTCCCTTTCTTAGACGTCATGATAAAATTAAACAAACATACACTTTCCACCAGTCTATACAGCAAACCCACAAACCAACAAACCAACATAAATTCCTACACTTTAACAGCTGTCATCCTCTTAAATTAAAAAATTCTATCGTATACAGCTCATTTTTAAGAATCAAACGCATATGCTCAAACTATCCAGATTTTCTAAACAACATTAACAACCTAACAAAGCAATTTCTAAAATGTAAATACCCAATAAAAATAATAAAAGAAACACTATATAAAATCATCCACATAAATCGTAACAATTCTCACATACAAGAAAAGAAAAAACAACCGAATTCCTATGGTCTTTAACCACAATCAACATTCCCACATACTTATCAAAAATTTAAAAAATGATTACAAGTACCTCCAATCAAACAAAGAAATCAAATACATTTTCGATAAACCACCCATAAATGCAATGAAACAAACACACCCAACCTATCAACTATCCTCACTTCTAAAAAATATCTAAATAATACAATCCTATCAGGGAATTTAAAATGTCGGAAACCACGCTGTTTAATTTGTAAACATTTAGTAACCGACTCAACATTCTCTGTACCCAACACCAAAATCAAATTGCACCCACCAAGCATCACTTGTGACAGCGAAAACATTATATATTTTCTTTTCTGTTAAATTAGTCCCAATAGTGGATATATTGGCGAATCTGGTAATAGCTTTAGATTTCGCTTCAATAACCAACAACTTAGTATACGACAAAATAATCTATACTCCCCAATAGCAGCCCATTTCAATCAACCTGGTCATAGATAAGAAAATTGCAAATGTTTACTAATAGACTCCAATTTTAGTTCTACACACACACGCAGAAAGAAAGAAAAATACTAGATTTTAAAATTAAATACACACAAGCTAGGGTTAAATAGGGACTTAGGTGTTTTGAATCTTTACAAATATTTCAATAGCTAAAAATAATTTTCAGATATTCCAAAAAACTTTTTGTTTATCTAAAATATTATAAAGTATTATTAAAGATAGATTTACGTTTACTAATATATTTTTTAATAAAATTTCTCGCTTTCAGCGTGACTTGGTGTAAAACAAACTCTCTCTACAGACGCGTCACGTGATGTAAACAAACGCGTCACGTGTTGTAAACAGAAAATTCACAGACGCTTTCGCGAAATACATTTCTATTTCAAATTTTAAAATCCCTTGTTTCTGATGAAGGACCGAGGGCGGTCTGAAATAAAAAATAGAATAATAAAAATAAACAAATACTGTCCAAAAATACATTTTTAAATTCAAAACTTTTTAATATTCTTTCCTATATATATATATATATTACAAATAATCTGTGCATACTGATCCATTGACTATATGTGATAAATTTTGCATGTATGTCACGGATAATTTATTTTATTTATCTGGCCGTGGAAACTACAAAAACAGTTTCCACTATTTGCGTAGTGTTCAACTTCGAGAGATGTCACGGTATTTTAGCTTGTATCATACCAGTTCGACTTGTTGGATATCGGCAACAAAAATCCAAGAGCCCAGCCTTTTTGTTTTTCACTTTTATTTTAGTTTCTTAATTTTAGAAAAGACAGGTAATCAGAGCTTCTGAAATTTAAAAAAGTTACTTCAAAAAAAGCATCATCTTCTTTTGCCACAAGGTGTTGAGTTTCATTCAAAAACGTTTATTGATAACGACGAAATTTGAGAATGACAAAATTAGGCATTTGATAATAACGAAATTTGATAATGACGAAAGCAGGTATTGTTAGCTCCTTACTATTTATTGCGATTTCCTCCTTTGCACTCAAGTTATATCTGTAAAACATGAATCCCCATGGTCTACGTCGAAGGTGTATACGAATATTCTGTTAACCGTACTGGCAACAAAAGTTTGTATCCAATTCTATATCATCCTCTTATTCAATATCTATTCAAATTTCAAAAGATTTTATATATGCACTCACCGTTTTCGTCTCCTCTCCATTCGTTTCCGTCTCGTCTCCACAGTTGGATGAAAGATAATTGGGAAATAACTATTGTAGATACAACAGTCACGATATGCAGATAAAGGTTTTCATACTATTTATTTGACAGTCGACAGGGGTTCGAAAATGATCTCGGACTATCATCGAAGAATGTCCACAATGAATGCATGCGTGGAGTCATCGTATAGCGTGGAACATGATATTCAGGCTTAACATGATATCCATATTCAATTCTTTTGCAGAATCAGCCAGCTCATCATGCAATTTACAATGCATTTTATGGGGTTTTGGTGTGAACGACCAACCAACTACTATTACTTACAGAAGAGCCCAGATTACTGCGTGTTAGATTCAGAAAATTACATCGAGACTGGAATGTATAATTCTGGTAACGTATCAAATGTTAAGACCTGTCATGCTATTCTGTTCCTTGTATTGTTAAAAACACATAAGGCTCTAGATCTAGCCTCTCAGACAGGGAACTCTAATAATACGTTGTTCCCATTTGGGTTTTGAAAGAACTATTATCAAAATACTGTTTATCTTGTTAGGACAGAAACCTAAGCAAAAGAATTGAATTTATTTTACACAACAAATTCTTATTTTAAATATAATTTTGTTATTTTATCAATTTATAGTTTATTTGGGGTATTAAGCAAATAGTTCGGACATTGTATTTTTCATTATGTTGACTAGTGGATGTTTGATAGATTTTTACCTTACTATTATTGGCGTATGAAGTTATTTTCTTTTTTGTTATAGATAAAAATTAGATAGAAGTTTGGAAAAATGTTGTTCGACAATGAATTTCGTATGAGGCAGAGGACGATCAACGAATTGCTTTCATTGGCATTAAATGCCTCAATGAAAGTTACAAAATAACCAAATATGGAATATAACCATGTTTGTAAAGTGGTGTTAAATCTCGGCAATGTCGTAAGGGATATGATCTCAGCCAATCACTAAGCGTCTTTTCTTCAACTACCAACGCATGATGTGAAGTGAGAACAGGGGTATTAAAAAGAACGAAAATTGTACAGATTTGAATTTTAGATTCAGCGATTTTATGTCGGCAATGTTAGGATTATATAAGTTTATGGCTACTAGACAAGAATTAAGAGATTGTTGTAGCTAATCTTTGTCGCCTTTTTTTTTTGCGGCGAATCTTTGTCACCGAGTTGTTGTAGCTTTGTTTGGGCCAGGAAGAAAGGCACCGAAACAAAAAGGTAGATTCAAAACAGTGCATTAGAATAACAGAACATATATCTAAACTTATTTATAAATGGAACTTTGTGTGTGTGTGTATCCGTTACATATACTTCAAAACGGCTGAACCGATTTTCTTGAAAATTTACACAGTTGTACTATAAGTGTCTGCGAGTGTTCTTAGCTAGGTTTTAAGATGAGGTACCTCCGATAAATATCGAAAATCGATAATCGAAAAAATTGTATTATAGGAGTGGTCCGATTTTAATCAAATTTGATACACTCATAGACAAAGACATAAAAAAAGATATTCAGAAGTTTCAAGGTTGCAGTTCTTAAAACAGAGCAAAAAATCGATAATATATATATATATAAGGCAAGATGTTTGTGTGTCTGTCTGTTTGTCTGTCTGTATGTCCTTTATACAAATCCACAATTTTTATCCGATTCTCACCAAACTTCAAAATTTGTTTTACATTCATTCATTTTTCTTTCAGTCTACGGTTTCGTTTTAACTGGAAGCAACTATCGCTTTTTAGTCTTTCGTGCCAACGTCCAAAGAGTCTGAGCTCCAGGACCATGGATTAGTTTTAAAGCTTTCATTACACCCCAGCAACGCCGGGCTATACTGCTAGTACAATAACAAGCGTTACTGATCAGCAGACAGCACTGTATGTCCGAACTGTATACTTACTCTGCTGTCTCGACTGTCCCACGACTGTCTCTTGAACTGCCTCACAGCTGCGTCCTCGGAAATCACGCAGGTTATTATTTAATGACGGAGGAAGAGTCCATTCCTATAGATTAGGTACCATAACAGAGATAATCCAATACGATCATACCAAAAGCTGCTGAATGAAAATCAGACGGATATTGACAATTTCTTGAAACAGATATTTAACGATAACGAGATTTAGCGAAAACCATTACATACTGGAATTATAAGTTATAAACACATACACATCATTGGCGAAAGTGACGTGCACTGACATTAGGAAGCGGAAAGATTTATCTTGCATGACTTTTTGATGATAGAGAAGCAACCAAATCAGACTGTTTTATTGCAATGCTAAGAGGGATGACGGAATTTGAAAAGTCGGCGAAGAGAATGAAATAATGCCCTTTCGATTACAATGGCTCCGGCTTCAGCGACATTTTGACGTCTCTAGGTCTATTGTAAAGAATGGCATCTTATAGTTAACAATTGGAAACTTGACAATTTCGTTTTCCTCGAGCCAATAACAAAAAGATAAAAGGGTCAACAAGTTCCTGATGATTATGTCGTCATCTCTGCTGTGTATGACATATTCACCTCCACTAGCATAGAGTTGCACGTAGAAAATTGTGGTGACAATATAAAGCAAAAAGATGATTGTTGCCATGTAAACTCCGTCCATACTTTGTAAAGCCATGGATCCTATCACATCAACGCGACGATAATCAGCATCTAAAGTTGGATGATTTGACTGCTTTCGATCTGGAACCACCGCGCAGCCTTACGTCCATTACCATTCACGTGGCTGTATGTAATAATCATAACTAATATATATATTATGCCATTATTAAAGGAATCATTTGGAACTAAGTATTTTCTATATTTCTGAGATGAGGTAGTACTTACAGTATTTACATTATTCGGACTATTGTCCTCATCTTTGTTGCCATTTGTACGACGTTTAATAATAGATCATTCTATTTGTCTATATTTCTGAGATGAGGTAGTATTTACAGTATTTACATTATTCGGACTATTGTCCTCATCTTTGTTGCCATTTGTACGATCATTCTATTTGTCTATATTTCTGAGATGAGGTAGTATTTACAGTATTTACATTATTCTGACTATTGTCCTCATCTTTGTTGCCATTTGTACGACGTTTAATAATAGATCATTCTATTTGTCTATATTTCTGAGATGAAGTAGTATTTACAGTATTTAGATTATTCGGACTATTGTCCTAATCTTTATTGCCATTTGTACGACGTTTCGGCTGTTGTACACTCCGGTCTTCGTTTAAAGCCATCTCTATGGCTTAGATACGTTGATGACACCTTCATATTCTAACCACACCAGTAGGAGGTCTAGACGCTACGTGACCATGGGAACTCAATATGACCATCCATACAGTTCACTATAGATAAAGAAAAGACAGTGACAACAAACTGTTATTCTTGGATGCGCTAATAACTCGAAAAGAGGTGGGGTTCACGACATCTGTATAACGCAAACCAACATTTACCGAATAATACCTAAACTTCAACTTCTAATACACATAAAATGTATAGAGAGAGATCGTTCGCTGCCTTCATCATCGAGCAAAAGTCATAAGCAGCGACTCAGTCATATGAACAAGAAATGTTTAGTCCAAGCAATACCCTACAACGAAATAGTTATCCAGGGTACATAACTTCAACATACATGGAAGGGAGGATGCATGAGGTTTACAACTATCAGAAAACAGCCTCGGTTTGTCTACTGTATGTGAATGTGTTATCGGAGAAAATACAAAAGATATGTGGTCCATATAACATCAGGACGATCTTCAGAAGTGGTTCTTCACTTCGCAGGTACCTCTCCTGAGTAAGACCCCCAACAGAGATGAACACGACGAAGGACTGTGTGTACGCCATTTCATGTAGTTGTGGAAGAAATATAAAGAAGAAACAGAACGGCCTCTTAAAGTAAAGCAACAATAACACCGCAAGGCCTTAACACGAGAAGAGATAGAAAAATCAGACGTAGCTGACCACATACGGAAGGAGAAAGGGGATCACCGCCCCGCTATGGGATGAAGTTGAAATAATAGCAAGAGAAAGCCACTGGAAACTACGTAATGGACAGATTGGGTTCTATAGCCTTGGCTGGCAACCAGTCGACTGCTAGACTTCAAAAATCTAAGACGACCAAGCATAGAGATAAACACAATACGGAGTGGCAGAGAAAACCATTAGAGTCAAAAATTGAAATATGAGCTCTGGGAAAAATACTAGAAAAAAACCATTAACATAAAAATATACTAGAAAGAACCATTAACATAAAAAAGTTGCAATATGAACTGGTAAAAAAGAATTAGTTGAAATAGGTTTTATTATTCCCGAAAATCCAGTTGTTTCTAAGGACACATGGGCCAGTGGATATAGACGTTGGTTAGTTCTTGTGACTTGACACCTTAATTTCAATAGCAGGCTACAGCAGTAGTAAACAAGTAACTTACAGGGTTAGAGGGAGATAACTCATGACTTCCAAAAGAGGCACTACTACGAAAGGAATTGAGTTCTTACACCCAAGTGATTATAATAAAGAGTTTGGTTCTAAAGTCCTAGCACCTGAAGAAGGTAGGAGCGTACAAAGATTGAAACGTCGTACAAATGGCAACAACAATGAGAACAATAGTACGAATAATTTAAATACCTATCCTTTAGTTCCCTACTACATACGTTAATCGTTGAAAATCGACTAGCAACAAATACACGGATTAAAAATGTAATCTAGTCTAGATGGTGAATTTGACGTAGAAAATATTTCTATCTCGGCATTAAATAACTCATACATGTTCATAAACTGTTAAAAAGAGACAACCAAGAACCAATTATCATTCGGTTTAGAGTTTCTTATACTCTGAACAGTAGTAAATCAACCAACCTGTCGATACGTGCATATGAACAGCGGAAAGAAAATCAGTCAGTCAGTTAAGTGCCATACGTGATACACAATTTTGTGCAATCATGTCTCTTTAGAGACATGCCTGACTGGGCAAAAGATTATCCCGCAGTAGGGTTCTATTTCTTTCTGCGGTAGACTGGTTGCCAGCCGGGGCTATAGAACCCAAACTGTCCTATTATTTAACCCCTAACTGGAGAGAAGAGACGGATTTTTACCTTTCCCAAGGGTATTTGTGCGTAAGTGAATGCAAGGAATTCAACTGGAATTTGAACTCGGCACCCCGATATATCGTTCCGAGTCGATATCCACTGCACCACAACGCACATATACAAAAAATTCAATAAAAATTCAATGTGAAATTTTCTGAAAATTACCCGGATCGATAGTCATCTGCGGAATGCAGGGGTGAATAAAAGTACAATGGATAAAAACAACAAAAATGAGGATATTAATCCGAATGTAAATAATACGTAGATGTGTGACCGGCAGCTGCTGTAAGCTTGGATATGTCGTTAATGTACTGTATAACAATTCTAAAGTGGAAACTGGAGAGACAAGTTCCAATTCCAATCGGGCACGTTTTATTAAATTACGCGCAAATAACCATGGCAAATGTATGAATGCTCGTCTTTTTTTTACAGCTATAGACTTATTATTAGGACTTATATCAATAAATCAACATTATCGCTAAATATTTTATCTAACCAGAAAAAATTATTTTTATTGAATAAAAAGCACAGACGTACAAACGTTTCATAGGTTTTTTGTTATAAAACTCTTATATCTTATAATCATTTTGCCATTTCCTCTATTAGCAAGGCCGTTTCTTTTTGCCAATGAACTATTAAATAATGGATTATTCAGATTTGATTTTGTGGAAAGAGCAAAAATCATTTCTGCGGATATCATGGACCGAGAATGTGAGCAATGATGAAGTGTTGGAAAGAATGGAAACGGAAAGGAAATTAATATTCAGCATCAGGAAGAGACAACTGAAGTTCCTGGGACATACAATTAGGAAAGATGGCTTGGAGAACCTGATACTAACAGGCCAGAAAAAATGAAAATGAGACAAAGGAAAGCAGCGGATAACACATTTGAAAGGCTTGAGCAGATGGATGACAGAATGGGGGTTGCGAGATGTTACAGGAGGAAAGCGTGCTAAGAGCCACCATGGATAGAGGGACGTGGAAAGCCATGATCGCCTACGTCCTGAAAGAGTAAGGAACGTAGAAGACGAATAATGAATTTCAATGGGAAAATGAACGAAGGAAAGAATAGACATATTTAATATCTGCAAATATTTGATAAGCAATAAAACATTAATAAGATTAAAAAACAATAAGTTCACTATCATCTTAAACTGCGCCTTTGGGGTTTTCTAGTTTAATAATTTCTTCTGGTTTGCTATTAGAATTGGTATTTTTAATGAGTTCTAAATAAGAGAAATTCTTCGATGCTACTCTTTGACTTGGGTGCATATACTGCTACAATCTGCCTTTTGATGGTCTTCCCTTTCTGTTTCATACGAAGATATTTTGCAATACCCAGTTTACAATACTCAGAAACCTTTTTATCTTTATCTAGTAAAAATCCAGATCCCCTTAAATTTTTTATCATACAGTAGTATATATGATACCTGTTCGTTGCTTATAATATTTCTCATTGTTTTGTGATCTTGCCTCACGTAAATCTAACATGTTAATATATCAGTTTGTTTTATTTTTTTCATTTTCAGATTCACATTTTCTATCTTTTAGCGTTGATGCGGGACATTCCTGCTGATTGTCATCTTAACTTTGTTGCGAATAGTCATCGAATAACGCTCAGGCGACACCGGTCACATATATCTCTCCTTAGTGGATTTGGTTTCACACGGTTGTCATACTAAACACCGTTATCTAATAAAATTTTGTTGAAAAAGGCGACGTCCATTCTTGGGAGGAGCAATTCACTGATAACGTTTTTATCTTTTCTATGGGGACTTTATGGTGATGTTACCTCTCGTTAACTAGCCGCATTGTTTTTCAGGATTCATCCCTATCTTTAAAAGATTCTTCTCCTCCTATGCACCTAGTGAGCAGGAAAACTATTTCGTTCGCTGATAATCCAACTAAAATATTGACTACGATTTCACCTGAATATTTGAACTATTTTACTTTTTTGTAGTGTTCTATCATTCTTTCCTGATCAGTTCCTGATACTCGTGGAATCTTCCAAAAACCAGCACTTCTTCTTCTTCTATGTGTCTTGCACCTTCAGGACGTAGGCGATCATGGCTTTTCACGTTTCCCTATCCCTGGTGGTACTTAGCACGCATTCTCCTGTTACACCATGCAATCTTCGTTCCATCATCCACCTGATTAGGTCCTTCAAATATGTTATCCGCTGCTTTCCACTATCTTTTTCCCCTCTAACTGGCCTGTTAGTATCAGGTTCTCCAAGACCTCTTTCCTCAATGCATTTCACAGAAACTATTGTTGTCTCTTCCTGATGTTCAATAGTAATTTTCTTTTCGTTGCCATTCTTGGTTCATGATATTCGCAACATCCTTCTGCAGAACCCCATTTCATCTACCTCAAGTTTTTCCTTCATTTTTGATGACATTGTCCAGCATTCACTGTCATATTGAAGAACTGACATCAAATAGCAATCTAGTACTCTCTTCTTTGTTTCTAGTGAAAGTTTCCTGTGTCTTTATACTTTACTCAGCTTCAGGAAAGGCGTTCTTCGCTATGCCCATTCACCTTCGGATCTCCGTGTTGCACTTTCCGTCTTCTGTTAGAACACTTCCCATGTATTTAGATTTTTGTACTTGCTTGATTTTAGTATCCTTCACCTTTATTTGGAAGTTTGGGCTGCCCTTTCTGCTGATGACCATGCATTCTGTTTTCTTGCACTTTATTTGTAGTCCTTTTTTGTCACTCTCTTTGGTTATCTTCTGTAGGAGGTCTTGTAGTTTCCTTTGTCTGCTATCAGAATGCCTCTAAAACCAAACAGTTTACTTTCCAACATCACGGATTATAATCTGAATAATCACCAGTCAGAATGACTGGGTATTTCCTCAGAGAAGCCCCATGTCTTGAGCGACTATTTGGTCTTAATCCACACCTAGATCTCGTTGAACTCGAAAATACGATCCCTCAATAAACTTTTAAGGAAATTGGTGAATTCCATGCATTCGCCTCTGTAAAAACCTGACGCCTCGCGTTACTTTTCGCTACTTTTGCATGGCTACATCCTGCCTAAATTAGAGGACTACTGTCATATTTTGAAAGGAGCTCCCCGATCAGGTACTCTCGTCCCAATTTCGATAAAGTCCAGAAGTTAAGTGACAAATAATTTTCCACGCTGTAATCTCTCTCTCTATCCCAGATGAAATGTTGCAACCCTGACTGCTCCATAGCTTCATCCATGGAGAGTGATCGGAGAACTATATTCCTTACTTCCACCAGTTCCAACATTCCCTTCTAGGATCCGCCATTCTATGCATTTTGTGGCGAAACAATCTCATTCGTTTCGTATTCTATTTGTGAAAAATAAAATCCATTTTCGCCGAATCACTGCACAGTGGAACCGACACTTGGGAGATCACTACAATCTTAACCTCTTTACTTTATTGGTTAATCGCTTTCTTTCCTACAAATCCGCATAGCTGTACCTCTTACTCTGTAACCCTTCAACTGAGTTGTCCCCAGGTCTTGTATTGAGTGAACACTCTGTTAAAGAAAAAATCACTTGCCGATTTATCTTACTTCAATTTTTACGTTGACCTAAGTTTCTGTAGCATCAATGCTTACTTGATGTTTTACATATCTTTCAATCCCACATAAAGTTAGTATGTAGCTGCAGACGTTATTTATTTTTTATGACCAACCAAAAACATTCAAGTCACCAACAATTTGACTAGTAGGTACTGCTACTATTATTTTATTAGTAGACTTACCTTTGTGAAAATATTACGTTTTACATTAATGAAAATAATTACGTAACAAAATATAGTCTTTAAACCAAGAATAAATAAAGAATAATATATAATTTTGTCTAAGAGCCAAATAGGAAAACAAACAAATTTAAAGTGATGAAGAAAGAATTTAACTTTGAATATAGTTATTTGGAGAAAATATTACTTGAACAATGAAAGTCTTTTTAAAAGAATCTAATGTATTTTATCTTAAAACAAGCTTGGGATATTTGAGTTCATTTTGTAGTTGATCTAAATACAATTCAACTGTTCCTACATGATAGCGATCAGTTTCGTTGATCCTATAATAATTCCATTAACGGAAAATCGACGAATATCCAGAGTTATTACAAGTACTGCTCGTTTTACTAGCTCTACAACAATTTGAATAATTCAACAAAATTTCTAATAGATTAGTTTCGTCTTTTTTCATATATTATTTTTCCTTTTATTCTGTCCATTTTAACACATAAGATATTTTTCGAATCTAATACCAACATATTGAAAGTAACATTTTGTACCAATTTAACCGGACCTTTCCAACAATATTTGTTTTTGCGAAACATCCTGAAAACAAGCTCTATTCCCTCTTCTCTATACTTGAATTGAAATCAAACATGGTATATCCATTTCTTATGCAATATGACGAATTGCTGGGGATTGTGTTCGATTACTGCCGATTGTTTGAAACGTTTGACAAAAAATCAGGTTAATATTTATTTTATTTTGTAAGCAAGTAACATGATTACAACATACGTATACGTTACTCATTCAGATTGTTCCAAAATATGGCAGACGAACTAAAAAAATTGTCTTCACTGAAACTCAATAAAGAAATAAAAACCAAAACAAAAGCTGCTTTAAATTAAAATCGACATTATCGAATATTTCCAAGCCAATTAAGTTTTACGATAAATCATTTTAATGAAATTAGATTGAAGTTATTACAATAGCGATCTGTCAGTGATTAACGTCTTAAAACAACTTCAATTTTTCATAATGCAGTCGAGATGAAAATGAATGGATTAAAACGATTCTGTAAAGACGTTTCAAATATTTTTGTATATAGATATTTAGTATGTACTAATCAAGAATAACCGTTACTTATATTTAATAGTTCCTTAAAGACAATAACGAGTGATTGTATTTTGTGATTAGCCACAAATTGATCATCATACAATTTAAAGAATGAAAAAGATTACTACTTCTATATGAACGTAATTATCAAATATAGTAAGTGAGCTTGAAATCAATATAATCTTATAGTATAAAAAAAGATAAACTTAATGAAAATCAATAATTTAATAGGACTTTGAGTTTGTGTTTTGTTTTACGGCATATCAACCTCTATGGGGTATTTATTGCGAAAAAGGTAGGGTTTTAAAGGGTTTTCTTTTAAGGTTTGGTTATAGTGAGAAAGTTGATTTAGTCAGATGTTGATGATTTATTTTTACCTCAGAAAACTGAAGATGTCTTCTAGTTTTGCATACTGCTAATAATAATTTTTCCTTCAAAAACGTGTTATAACAAAGTTTTCTCCATTCAAAAATATATTATAAAATTAAAGTCTATTTTTAAGTATATATTTCTATAAAAGTCTATTTTTCTACTTTCATAGTGTTTTCACCCCAGTTTGGAGGTTAACTATAGTTGGGACCCTAAAAAATGCTATCGCTCCGAGTCAGGGTAGACCTGGGAACAACAATTAAGAGATGGTTAAATGCTCCTCACCACCTCCCAATCAGAGGCCTTGCTGTTGGATGTAGTCTACTGTCATACCGAGGACTCAATTTAACAATGTTTAAAAAGTAATTTTGTGAAACATTTAATTAACCGTTTATGCTTTTTGCAGTGTTATATGATTGGATGTGCGCAAATTGTTGCAATGAATATCGGCTCAAAAGAAGAAATCGAAGAATTTCAATTAAATTAGTCACATTTACGTATGCAAAAATACCCTTGGGAAAGGTATTAATTTGTGTCTTTTCATTCTAACTATGGGTCAAATAATAAGACAGTTTGGGTTTTATAGTTTTGTTAATCTACCGGAGACGTCAATGACATCCTTCCGCTACAAAATCTTCTGCAAATCAGTCGTGTCATTTTCGCCCAAGCATGTATCACATATGGCACTTAACTGAATATGATGAGATTTTGTTGCCTCACATTTTTATATCTAATGCTTTATGCGCAAAGAAAACACTCAAGAGCCATTCAAGCAGGAGAACTGCTGAATTAGATTGCCATACAGGCAGAAAATGAAGGGAGTAGAAATGCATATTATGAGAAATTATAAGGTATGCAGGTGATACAGTGCTGATTGCAGACACGGAAACAAAACTACAAAACCTCCTACAGAAGGTAGGTGAGGCGAGTGAGAAAAAAGTACTACAATTAAACTGCAAGAAAACCGAATGCATGATCATCAGCAAAAAGAGCAGCCCAAAATGCCAAATACAGGCGGGGGATAGTAAAGTTAAGCAAGTACAAAAATTTAAATTCCTTGGAAGTGTTCTAACAAAAGATGGAAATTGTGGCACATAGATTCGAGTGCGAATTGATATGGCAAACGACACGTTCCAGAAACTAAGTACTAAGGCATAGGAAACATTCACTAGAAACGAAGAAGAGAAAGCTAGATTGCTATGTGATGTCTGTTCTTCAATATGGCAGTGAATGCTGGACAATATCATCGATGATGAAGTAAAAACTTAAAGCAGCAGAAATGTGGTTCTACAGAAGGACGCTGCGGATATCATGGACCGATCATGTGAGCAATGATGAGGCTTTGGAAAGGATGAAAACAAAAGAAAAATTACTATTGGGCATCAGGAAGAAACAACTAAAGTTCCTTGTACATGCAACGAGGAAACCGGGCTTAGAGAACCTGATAGTAACAGGTCAGATAGAGGCAAAAAGAGACAGATGAAAGCAGCGGCTAATATATTTGAAGGGCCTGAGCAGTTAGATGAGAAAATGTCGTTGCGTGGTGCTACAGGAGAAAGTGTGCCAAAACAGGATCGCTTATTACCACTTGATGAAAGTAGACCAGACTTGCGAGGGTTTGGTAAATTATAAAAACCAGATTCAAGAACGTCTTCCTCCTCTATTTCTAGCAGCAGGCGAGTTTTCAGATCTAGCGTATTGAAAACTCTTCCCAACCTGTCTTTCTAAGACCCGGAGGCCGATTCACCAAATCTCGTCTTGCAGTCTCATTTTGTTAAATAGCACCCAGATTGCTGTGGGAAAGAGGGTTTTAGGGTTCTCATTTCCTTCACTGTATAACACTTACCATATCGAAATGAAAACAGTTACATTTATCCATTTCGACTTCACACCCCCCTCTTATTGTTTTTTTTAATCATTTAACCCCTAATCATATGCAAATGCAAAAATGGCATTTTTTCATGAAACAATGTAAAATCTTTTTTTTTAATTTCATGCAAAAATATAATTTTTTTCATGCAACAAAGTAAAAATGTCCTGTTTGTTTAATTTCATGCAAAAATGTAAAAATCCTTTATTTCACATGGCAACTGTCTCTTCAATAAAATATAGGTTTCATATTTGTTATGGCAGGAATAACAGTCTTTTTTATCTTCGTTTTTTGTTTTCTAGATGTGTGTGTTGGTGTGCTTAAGTGTGTGTCTCTTACTACTTATTTCTTTTTTGCTGCTAACCTCCTCCTCTATTTCACTGACTTCTTAACAGGTTCTTCTTCAGTTCCTGCCGTCAGGATTGTTTGGATCTCGAAATCTTCTGCCGGTTCTGCTCTGCTCAGGTATAGATCGCCAGACGATATTCCCTTTTTCATCTGTAGTACGCTCACCGAGTCCTCATTGGTTTCTATCTGTATTCTCTTATTTTCCACACGACCACGACCACCACAACAACGACCAATAAACTACTACTCCTCACTGACCAGTTTACTAGAACTACTTTAAGATTTTTCTAATTCATATCCTCTTTTTTCAAACTATTTAATTTGTCATTTATTGCAACAAATAATTTTATCTATAGACTTTAATATCTCTGGTATTCACTCTATCGTGGCCTTAGGGTATTTATACGTTACCGGCTTCCATAACTGTGTGTAGTTAATTAAAATATTGCCAACCAACATTAGTATGAGTCTTTTGCTTCAAATTTCTGTTTAGCTTGGTAATATGGGGGTATGGTCATGGACACAGCGATCGAAGAACAGCCTGGAGATAATTTTTTCAGGGTTAAGTGTGGTTTCACTCTCAGCGTCCTAGTGGGTTCTCCTTCACACACCCTGGAGAGATCAATGGGTTTCTGAGAGACCACTCATTCAGTTAGACTGACTGCTTGCAGTAGTACTGTATTGGTTAATAACTTGACTAGACAAAATTCCTCAACTCCCTTTTTATTATCCTTAAATAATTCGAGTATACACAGTGGTGCTCACTGTTTACATAATTAAGATTCAGTGAGGTACATGTTCCCAAGGCATAGTTTCTATACTCTCCAGCCTTTCTGCTGTTAACATCACGAACGTCGTCCGGGCCGCATTCATAGATATATGCCTCGTTTCAACTTAATATTTGGTTTTTGCCTCCAGGCCATCTTGTGGCAGTGGGTAGAGCATAGGTAAATTTATAGCCTGCAATAACTCAAACTGTCCCTGTCCAGTAACAGTATCGCTAACCAATAATTTGTTATCCTTCAACAAAGTTATACAGCCCTGGGCACTATAATATTTTCATAATTCCTTAGTTTCTATACCCAGTGGACTAATTGCATTCTAGACAGGTGTGCGATCCTCCTGTCCCGAAGGTCGGATATCATTATCAAAGACGCTGCGGAACACACATCTGGGCAGTATGCTGCCCGAAAAATAGGTAACAGGTGAACTTCTCCGCCCTTCGTGATGTGCTAGCTACACGTTATTTCTTTAATGAGATCTCAGGTTTTCCTGTCCTTCTCAATCTTTTCTGGAGCGGTAGCTACGAACATACACCTGGATTCTTCACACTTTTTCCCAGTAGTGTTTGGAACTTAGAGAAAGAGATTTCATATTCACTATCGAACTTAGTTGACATTATATCTTCCTCGCATTCATTTGATTCCTTTCCCAACTCGGTGAGTTTCAAACTACAACCCTGGACTTCGTCATTTGGATGTCTCTATTGTCTTATAATTAGGCTTTCTTGCTTTATTTAACTTTAGAAGTCTAACTTCTTTCCTCGGTACTGGCCTGCCTTTTCGCTGATACCAATAGTACGCTTCTATTTTTTACTATCTAGGCGGGGGAGTTAAACTCCATTCCGACTTCCCGATGATGAAGCCAATCTTGTCCCCAAATCGCTTCTTCACACAGACCTGAGACTACATAAAACCTCTGGACGCTACTCATCCCCTCCACTTCCACCCGGAGATTCACCATCCGGGATATTCAATGTCTGCCTCCTTCAAATTACTCTTATATCTCAAACGCTCATAATCTTCATGATTCAGCATCAAGACCTGTGACTCTATATCTATTGCTGTTCTTACGACCGATCCTCACACTAATATCTCACAATCAAGACCTTCTTCTTAGATTAACACATGAGACATCACAGCTGTTTACTTTCGTCTATTCGTACATTGCTTTTTACGCAAACTGGCCATGGGTACCGGCAGTATCACATCACCACAAAGGGATCCCATTTTGTCCCCTTGAATCTGGGTGACCGAAAGCGGACCTTACTCCTTTAACTCGTCGTACTTCGCCGAGGACACTTTCTCTTCATTTGACCTGATCTTTCTAACACCTAACACCTCTTCATGGGGAAGTTTGCTGCAAAATGACCCACACGGCCACATGCCCAGTACCTCTTTCTAGCCGCTGTGATAAGGGCCACTCTTCCATTTACTCCTAAGGGGTCCGTTCTTACTTCTTCCCATTTTTGATTTTAAATGGTGGGGCGCCTCTTTTAAGACAACACTACCTAGTTGTGTGCCACTTTTCATCACATATTCCACAGGTGTTGATATCATTGATGTCGGAGGGCCTTCCCTGCTTCGTCGGACACTTCATCGCCCTGTGGCCGCGAAGGCCACGGGTCTATCAAAGCAAGCCAGACTCCGGTGCTCTCTGTTGCTAGGGCTATCGTAGCCGATAAATTTAAGTGGCCTTCCTTTAATACATCGTGTCAAACATGCTCCTCACTGAGTACTTCTAAGTACAAATCAGTTAGCTGGGCTTGCAATTTGCCCGCACCTCCTCGGAGAAAGCTATTCCGGATAGCATTTTGGGTCGAGCCTCCAACACTCCGGGGACCTCATCCTTCAAGTGAGTTACTCTGTGGAGTCTCCTTATCGCTTCTTTTGCCGTACCTTTATCCATTTCGACTGCACACCCCTTCCTACTGTCTGCTCTTATCAACTGTCCCGGTAACCCAGTACACAGGGAATTGTCTTGGCCACATTTCGACCATTTATCGTCAAAATCAGTTGACCGATATTTTGGCTGGAAGAAACGGATTAATACCTTTCCTAATGGTATTTGTGAGTAAGTAAATGCAAGGAATTCAAATGGAAGGCGAACATAATAGGCCAGTTGAAACGTAAAATCGAGTTTGAATTTCAGTTGAAATGCTTGCTATTTACTTATGCACAAATACCCTTGGGAAATGTATTAATCCGTCTTTTCCTTCCAGTTATTGGTTAAATAACGGGACAGATTGGGTTCTATAGCCTTGGCTGGCAGCCAGTCTACCGAGGAAAGCAATGACAACCTACTGCGGAATAATCTTCGCCCAGTTAGTCATTTCTCTTTCAAGACATGAGCGCCCAAGCGTGTATCACGAATGGCTCTTAACTAACGGACTGAAAAGTGTAAATCAGTACTTGTCTACATTTCTGAGATGAAGTAGTATTTACATTATTCGAACTATTGTTTTCCTCTTTGTTTCCATTTCTACGACGTTCGGCCTTCCTTAGGTGCTAGGAATTTTGAACCGAACCGTTTATTACGATCATTGGGGTATATCATTCTCATTACTGGTGCGAAGCCTCTTTTTGTAGTCATGAGTTATCTCCCTCTAGCCGGACTCTCTAAGGTATTTGTTCACAACCGTTGTGGCTTGGAATTAAACTCATAAATCTTTGGGTCAATCACTGTAACTAACTAACGTCTATACATACTGGGCTATGTCTTGTAAATCAATTTTAATAAAAAAGAATATAAATTTTTGACCGACTTTTGAATGCAAGTATGTAAGTTGAAATTTGGAAATATTCAATCTTTATTTACCTTTAAATGGCTCACTGCAAGACATCTGAAAATATGTTAATGAAACAGTTCTTCTTTCAGGTTAAAACATAATAATTCAAAATTGTCCTCCTTATATATATATATATATATATATATATATATATATATATATATATACATTACTTCTTATACTTGTTGACAAAGATTAGAATGGACATATGAGCGCCCAGCTACACTTAATATTGAAAAGTCTTCATTTCAGATAATTGTAATCTTAGTTTAATTGCAGTAACTGATTACAAACTGAAATATTAATTCTATAAATCTACCTTAAATGTTCTATATATTAATTGCGAACAAGAGTACCATACACTTTTTTCATATTCGAAATATATTTATTTACAGTGAATTAAATAAATTAGGCAATTTACACATTTAAAAACGGTGTAAGGGAAGTATGTACTTCCCCACCAGATATAGGCTATTTTTTACTTTTAGATCTTGAAGGCAAGTCAGTTAGTTAAGTGCCATACGTGATACACGCTTGGGAGATCATGTCTTGAAAAGAGACATGACTGACTGGGCAGAAGATTATCTCGCAGTTGGTTGCCATGGCTTTCTGCAGTAGACTGGTTGCCGACCAAGGCTATAGAACCTAATCTGTTCTTTTATTTAACCTACAATTGGAAGAAATAGACGGATTAATACCTTTCCCAAGGGTATTTGCGCGTAAGTGAATGCAACGCACATCGCACAATGCAAGACTGGAGTTATTAATGCCAGAAACAGACTAAGCAGTATAAGACATGCAAATGTCAGTGCTGTAGAATTGATAGCAAAGACAGAAGGAAAAATGCGAGAACTTCTACAGAAAATATTAAAAGGCAATTCAGAAGATTTTGGTAAACATCATTTGTAAGAAAGCAGAATGAATGATAGTCTGAAAAGGGAATATTCTGAAATCCAAACAGTTAATCGAAGATACTAATACGTAAGGAGGAACATTTTAAGATATGGTAAGTTTTTCAATGGAGTAATATAAGCTTTGGTGCAGTGGCTATCGGATCTGAACGAGAAATCGTGGAGCCGAGTTCGAATTCCAGTTAATTTCTTGAATTCACTTACGCGCAAATTTCCCCTGGGAAAGGTATTAATACGTCTCTTACCTTCGGTTATGGGTTAAATAACAAGACAGAATGGGTTCTAAGGCTTTGGCTGGTCACCATTCTACCGCAGAAAGTAAAGGCAAGAGAGGACAGGAGGCGTAAAATACAAAGACAATATAGGATCATCTAGGTCAGAACGATTCTTCTTCTTCTTCTTCTTCTTCTTCTATTTGCTTTTTTCTTTTGGGACGCAGATGATTATGGCTTTCCATGTCTCCCTATTCCTCGTGGCTCTTAGCATGCTTTCTCCTGTTAAACCAAACAACCCTCGTTCTGTCATCCACCTGCTCAGGCCCTTCAATTATGTTATCCGCTGCCTTCCCCTGTCTCTTTCCCCCTTTATCTGGCCTGTTAGTATCAAGTTCTCCAAGACCCCACTTCCTCATTGCATGTCCCAGGAACTTTAGTTGTCTCTTCCTGATGTTTTTCTTTTCGTTTCCATCTTTTCCAAAACCTCATCATTGTTGACATGCTCAATCCATATCCTCAGCATCCTTCTGTGGAACCACATTTCAAGTTTTTTCTCCATCTTCGATGATATTGTCCAGCATTCACTGCCATGTTGAAGAACTGACATCACATAGCAATCCAGTACTCTTTTCTTTGTTTCTAGCAAATATTTCTTGTCTCTTAATACTTTAATCAGCTTCTGAGACGCGTCCTTCGCCATCATGCCAAGTAGCCTTCAGATCTCTGTGTCGCATTTTCAGTCTTCTGTTATAGCACTTTCAGGTATTTAAATTTTTGTACCTGCTTGATTTTAGTATCCCCCAAATGTATTTGGTATTTTGGGTTGCTTTTTTGCTGATGACCATGCATTCAGATTTTTTGCAGTTTATTTGTAGTCCTTTCTTGTCACTCTCTTCAGCTACTTATGTAGGAGGTCTTATAGTTTCGTTTCCGTGTCTGCTATCAGCACTGTATCATCTGCGTACCTTATGTTGTTCAAATTCTGTCCTCCGATGACAAATCCTGGCATGACATCTAGGGTCATCAGAATAGTATTGCTGTACAAATTGAATAGATCCGTGAAAAGACATCATTGTCTTACGCTCCATTTTATTTTTGTATATCTGCTTCAGTCTTCAAACTGTTAACTTTTTTCTTAGGTTCCATCAGTGGCTTCCAAATTTTGTGTCAAGCATTTAAATTTTTTGGTATTATTCGTTCAGCGAGAGTAACTTTGTTAAACACAAGAAATAGGCTTAGATATGCGTTCAATATTCTACTTCGTATATTTAGTTAGAGCGTTCGCTTTTTGACCATGAAGTCCGAATTCGAACCTCTACATGGTCAATTTGTCAGGAAGTTGACTTCGTGATGTTGTCAGTCTGGAAAAAGCGATCCCAGCGTGCCTGAAAACCATGACCTGAATTAAACAACAACAAAATTGGATAGACAGGACTCGTTGGGAGTCTTCCATGATTGTGCTGTCAGAACTCACCAAAAATCAAACATAGGTAGCTGCTGATGGTTGTGCTAGCACAAGTCAATACCCGAGAGTTCGGGCGTCCCGGTCTTGTTTACACTGTTGTTCATACTAAACATTCTCTCTACCAGAAACTATAGCTAAGTTCCGCCTAGTATAGTTGCAGTATAAACCAGAAATGGGTTCTGTAGGTGTTGAACAAAAGTAAATATGCATGATAAGGCGTCTGTAACGGGAATTAGCTAGCCACCCTAGTACACAGGCATCCTTGAATACAAGTAACCAGCAATACATATACTTAGTACGATACTAAACAGGTTTTGTAGACTTAACAAAAATAACCACAAGAACAGTTTGCAATAGGTATCATTGTCATTTAATAGTTTTAGGTTTGTTTAGTATAAATCTGTAAGAATAATGTATATATTATATAAAGTACCCAACAAGAGTATCAATATTATGGGGAGTAGAATATGATGGAATATTTTTAAAGGAATTTCACTGAACGCTAATGAAAACAAAGATGTATATATTTCAGATTAATATGACTGACATTCGAGCCTTGATGATGTTCAAAATTATTTAGGCCGTCGCATGTGACGCAAGTCACTTTCTATAATTTGCAGCCTCGTTCCTCACAGATGTAACATCACGTGCCCTTTTTTGTTATATCGCTATTTCCATGGAATATGTTCAGATGTGCTATATATATTTGTTTAGAATCATTATTTCAGACCTTTACAGCTAATACATACCATGCTACTTCCAAGTACTTGAATCACTCTTATATACCCTGCATTACAAATATCAGGTAGGATTTCCACTGAGAGAGCCTTTCGTCCGAGAACGATCTTATCAAGAAACAGATTCCAATGTGGTTGCTTCTATAAATAATAAAATCTTAATCTTTGTAAGTTAAAGGCCAATCGACGCGAATCCCTGCTTTTTAATCAAATCCCTTTCACTTATATTAGCCATATCAGTCGTCATACCATTTTAACAGTATCCATCAATTTGAGTGACGCTCGAGGCTTGTGCTGAGTGAATGTTAGATTAAAATTAATCAATAATTGTCAAAGATATTGAAACTGTCGTCTGTGAATCTTATAGTATTGATTTCCAACGTACATACAACATTATTTGTTCTTTTTCAGATATTCAAAATATAGCGCTATCATTTTCAAAGTTACAATGATAGTTTATGACATTTTATTGCAAATTTAAAAAATATTACAGTGAAAATGTCTATATCAAGGACCTCGGGTTTTACTGATTTTTTATAGATATTTACTAAATATTGAAATATTTATTCTTTATGTACCTTTCGGTATCTGATAAAAATATGAGGTAGGCTATTATATTGATATAGTTTAGCTATTCAAGTTGAGCCACTAGAATTGAATATAGATTTCAGCTTAGTAGTAACAGAATCAATGTATAAAGTAAAGAAATAAGAATTATTTACATTTTATCAATATATTTTTAAAAATATAATGTATATTTTCATTTCTTAAATATATATTTTTAAAATCTGTTCATAAAATGTTTTGTTTCAATATTGTTTTACGTATAAGTATTGATAAAATTGAATGTATTTTAAAAACTAGTGAGAAGATTAGTTGTATTTAATAAAAATGACTTGAATGAAAAATTAAATTTTCTACGCTTTTTAATTTCCTACGCAAGTATTTCATCTTTACATGCTACAATTACGAAACTGATTATTTCATTTAAAATTGAAGTATAATTGACAGTAAAATAAATAATAAAACCATAGTATTATTTTTATTTAAGACAGGTTTTGTATGAACTCTAGGAAATATATGGTTAGATTCGTTTTATTTATAAACGGGAATATATTTTTTAACATTTGCACAGTCAAATTATTGTTAACATCACTGTATTATCTTCCGCTTTGTCTATGATAAAAGATATATATTAGCCGTTTCTTCATATACTATCACTCGATATTCATCCAAGGGTACCGGCGGTTGGAATTTACAAAGTCTTTCCCTTAATACATTTATTCCAAAAGATAGGTTCATGAACCTAGGTAACTTATTCCTCTTTCACGTATTGATGGGGTTTTGATCCATAATCGATTTCTTTTAATTAGTGTGAAATAGAAGCTTTTATTTAAATAGCTACTATTTTCATTTGGAGAGTAGATGTTTTATTTGCGTATTTTTAGGGATTAGTAACAAGTAGTTTCCTTCAAATTATATACTCCCTTAATCATAAAATCTGCGATACCCGCTTTTTGTAACTGCAAAAGAAAAAGTAATCTTATTTACAATTCTAAAACATTTTAGAGAGTCTTAGACAGTAAGTTAATTTTTCTGACTTTTTTAAAAGGTGGCTTTTGTCAAGAAAGGTCGAAGGTAGCTGGTTTTCGTGCTAGACACAGAAGGTTAACAAAAATGGCAAGGTACCTTCAGGGCCGTTCTGAAGTAACAGTATTACGTGCGTGTCTGGCATCTAGATCTGTCTTAATTTGTCATCGATTTGGAAGGAAGTGCGGAAACTATTAAAGAGATAAAAGAAAGAGAAAATAATAAAAGTACAGAAAAAAAAAGCTGGACATACGTTTTCTTTCACAATATAAAAACAGCATTAATTGCCAGTCGTATTTATGTTTTAATCGTTTCTTTATTTACTGAAGAAATAAAAATCTACTGAGAAAGAGCGAGCAAGTGGAAAAATAAGTTATCGCGCCTTAAAGACAAGGCAATTACAGAAAGAAGAAATGAATAAATGTTTATTGACATTTTCTAAACGTAGCTAAGTATAGATTTGGCCAAGGTAGAATTTATACATAAAAAATAGTACTGAAGCAATCGTTTAAACAAAGGAAGCATTTGTGCCGAAATACTGAGCACAATCTGATTCCTCTCATTGGTTTTTTATGTAATCTCGCGTTTATGCGAAATACGAAACTAACATTCTAAAGAGCGCTATTTTATTTAATTTAACATGTTTTAGAATTAAGATCGTCCTCAAAACGTATGTTTAAGAAGCTAATATTGCTGATAATTAGAACTGAATATTGAACTCGATTCTCACTGTGTGTCCAGTGCTCTCAACCTTATGCCAAATCTCAATTAAGTTTAAAAGGTTATGCGTGTGCGTTTCTTCATTGTGTAAGTGCTAATTATGTCATATACTGTCAGTGCCTCAGACTTGTGTCTTTGTTCCTAAGTGAAATGTGTCGGAAGATACCATGTGTTTATTTAGTCATGCTTTAAAAGTTGATGTTCTAATCATCACTGGGTGCCCAATACACGGGGGTTTGCTCCAAAATTAAAATTATAAGATACGTACTTCTCCTAATAGTGTATTTTCTGGTGCGTCTTATTTCTCATAGTGGTGATCTTGATCCAAATTTACGCTACGCTAAGTAGAAAAGAAGTAGGGCTACTCATGGTGTAATTATTGTTGGGTCAAAATTAATTTGGTGAACCCTACTTGCGGCTTTGCCCGAAAGTCAAGCTTAGTAGATAATGTATGTGCTTCCCAAAGTATAATATTTGATCCGCCGTATCTCACAAGCACTTGAAACTAGTGGCCTTTCTCCAAGCTAGGACACGGTTGGTAGATAAGATATTTGAATCTTCTCATTACATAATGACTGGAGTTGCGATTCTCAATGCGTGCCGTTTAAATCTGGCCTTGTGCAAAAGCTAAGACAAGATTAACTTATTACTATATTCTTCTTTCTTGTTTTATGGGTAATGTCCTTTCAGGACGTAGGTGATCATGGCTTTCCACATATCCCCATCCTCGGTGGCTCTTAGCACGCTTTCTCCTGTTGCACCATGCAACCCTCGTTCGGTCATCCACCTGATCTGGTTCTTCAAATATGTTATCCACTGCGTTCTCCTGTCTCTTTTTTTCTCTATCTGGCCTGTTAGTAGCAGGTTCTCCAAACTCTCCTTCCTCATTTCATATCCAACGAACTTTAGTTGTCTCTTCCTAATGCTGAGTATTAATTTCCTTTTCGTTTCCATCTTTTCCTCGTCATTGCTCACATGCTCGGTCTATGATATCCACAGCATCCTTCTGTAGAACCACATTTCATTTGCTTCAAGTGTTCTTCATCTTCGAAAATATTGTCCACCATTCACTGCCATATTGAAGAACCGACATCACATAGCAATCCAGTACTCTCCTCTTTGTTTCTAGCGAAATTGTCCTGTTTCTTAATACTTTACTCAACTTCTGGATTGCTTCCTTTGCTATAGAAATTCTCTTTCAGTGTCGCATTTTCCGTCTTTTGTTAAAACATTCCCAAGGTATTTAAATTTTTGTACCTGCTTGATTTTAGTGTCCCTCGCCTGTATTTGGCATTTTTGGGCAGCCTTTTTTGCTGACGACCATGCATTCGGTTTTCTTGCAGTTTATTTTTAGTCCTTTCTTGTCACTCTCTTCAGTTACCTTCTGTAGGAGGTCTTGTAGTTTTCTTTCTGTGTCAGCTATAAATCAAAATTAAATGTATGGAAAAATGTAAAAGAAGTAGTTTTGAAAATCCAAGTTTGATAGAAATGTTATCAGGTATCCGATTGATGTGTGGCGATACTTGTGTTCCACTGACTGTAACAATCATTTAAGAAATTGATTGCCAAAATAGGCACGTGCAAAAATTGAAAGATTGTTGTTTTTGTCTGTTCTCATTAATCTTTTTGCGAGTTAATTCTGTTCAGATTAATCACGCTTGTTTTGTTTGTTAGAATGATTGGTTGTCGCTTAATGAGATTTTAATAATATAGCAGGTAAGGTAATTTGTCACAGAAGATGGTGAATTTTTTGGAACATTAACTTCAAGTCAACAACAAAACGGTTTAGAGAAGACACTGCGCAGATACTTAATTCTTTCCAATCACCAGAATGCATATAAATACGCAACTTGCACATTTACTTTGTTTTTTCTTCGACACACTTTTTTGAACATGCTTAGAATTATTCATTCTCTTCGAATTAATATATCAAGTTGTGGGGAAAAAATCGAACTACCCTATAAATACGCGAACCAAAAATAAAACATTTTTGCTGTTTTTAATAGATTGAAAACATTATTTTTGAAGTAATTTCCTACATGTAACCTAGGATGTAAATAGTTCACATTTATGAGGAAACTGTTAAAAATCGAACTCACTAAATTAGAGAATTAAGCTTGTTAGCAATTTTCGCTGGAAAAACAGAAGAGAGTATTGAAATGTCTTGTAATGTCTGTTATTAATTATGACAGGTAATGCTTAATCATCTTCTCAAAGATGAAGGGAAGACTTGATGCATGCGAAATGCGGTTCAACAAAAGGATGCTGAGGATACGATGGACCGAACCTATGAGCAATGACGAGCTTTTGCAAAGGATCGAAACAAAAAGGAAACTAATACTTAACATTAGGAAAAGACAGTTTAAGTTCCTGGGACAAGTAATGAAGAAGAAGGGCTTGGAGAATCTGATACTCACAGGTCAGATTGAGGGAAAGAGAGACAGAGGGAAAGCAACGCGTAACCTACTTGATGGGCTTGAGCAAATGGATGGAGAAACGGGGTTTTGGAGGTGGAAATAGGAGAAAACGAGTTAAGAGATATTAGGGATAGGAAGACATGGAAGGCCATGATTGCCTACGTCCTGAAAGAACACAGCACATAGAAGAAGAAAAGCAATCACCCTAGAGTAAGCCTGTATCCTGATTTAAAGTGTACATGAATGTATATACATAGTTTTGAGAACTTTCGATGAAACTTAATATAATCTTTTAGAATGATTAAGATCCAACGCGTGGTGATATATATATATATATATATATATATATATATATATATATATATATATATATAATGGATATAAAGAGAAAATCTATAAAGAAGTGTACACAGATAACTGAAAATAAAGAAACATATTTGTGAGCGTGTGAATGTGCACTAGAGAGTGTGTGTGTGTCTGTGTGTGAGACAAAAAGAAAGAGTAATTATGTGTCCTCAGAATGAAAAGGTGCTGTGTGGTCTCCACTACACTAAGAACAAAAGAGAAACGAAGAGTTGTTCATGTTCTTTTATTTTTGTTTTTGAATCCTGAATCATCGCCATCTAACTAAAGACTTGAAATATCTTTCCACTCTGTCGTGAACCTTCCAAAGTTTGGCGACACTAATTTTTTTTTATAAAAATATCCTGTCCTAGAAAATGTGTCTTAAAAATAGTTTTATGGTTTTACTGTTGATAGGTTTTATCTTTTTGCTCTCTCTCCTAAACAACTGACCGTCGTCCATTCACTCATGCTTGCCATGTAGGTTATGCATTGTTTTCATCTGGTATTATTCACTTTAATGTGACTGAAATCCTTAAAAAATAAAATTCTTAAGCGCTAACTAATTTTTTTCCATTGGACTCAGTGGAAATAGGGTTAAACTCAATGTAAAGTAAAAAATCATAATCAAACTGTGTGACATTATAACGATTTTACGAGAAAGGGAACTTTTGTTGGATCAAGTAACGAGCCTGATACAACAAATTAACTTCCTTCGGATGAAAAACGGTTCGAATTTCCCGGCTAGTCACATAGAACTGAAGAAAGAATTGTATTCATAGTTTGGTCAAATAGAAGCAAAAATGTCACTAACGGAAACATTAATTCACATCACTGATTCCATTTAAGCGCGCTATTAAAAAAAAGATAATCAGCCCTATTTTCTTTATGTGATGTCAATAATAACTCAGTAACATTTTATTTTTTTTACAGTCATCTGTACTCCTTCATCACAAAAGCATCTTTTTTTACAGTCATCTCTACTCCTTCATCACAAAAGCATCTTTTTTACAGTCATCTGTACTCCTTCATCACAAAAGCATCTTTTTTACAGTCATCTGTACTCCTTCATCACAAAAGCATCTTTTTTACAGTCATCTGTACTCCTTCATCACAAAAGCATCTTTTTTACAGTCATCTGTACTCCTTCATCACAAAAGCATCTTTTTTACAGTCATCTGTTCTCCTTCATCACAAAAGCATCTTTTTTGCAACGCTACAAATTGTTGTGCGTTGTGGTGCAAAGGATATCAGCTCGGAACGAGAAATCAGGGAGCCGAGTTCGAATTCCAGCTGAATTCATTGCATTCACTTACGCGCAAAGACCCTGGGGAAAGGTATTAATCCGTCTATTCCTTCCAGTTATGGGTTAAATAACAGGACAGATTGGGTTCTATAGCCTTGGTCGGCAACCAGTCTACCGCAGAAAGCAATGGCAACCTACTGCGAGATAATCTTCTGCCCAGTCAGTCATGTCTCTTTCGAGACATGATCGCCCAAGCGTGTATCACGTATGGCACTTAAATGACTGACTGACAAATTGTTATTTGGACATTTTATGATTTTTTTATTGTTATAGTGGAACATTCTGCCATCCCCGAGAATAGAATGTTCTACTTTATAAAAGACGGTAACGAGCCGTACGAAGAAGAAAAAACATCTTAGGCATTCGCTTGATTTTTCTATGACACTGTCAGCTCTCTGCCTTCGGGTAGAGGGCGTTCTCTGCTTCCGAGCAGAGAGCACAAACCCAGTCGTGATTCAGCCGAAGGGTAGAACCACGACTGGGGAAAAATAGACAGAGATTTTTTGGCCCAGCTATATGGCCGGGAATACCCACAATAAAATGACCATGTGTCACATCTGGCCTTGCGTGGGAAGGCTAGTAAATACAAAAAGGTCTTAGGCATTCGCCTGATTGTTTTATGACACTTGTGGCGCAGTGGATATCGGCTCGGAACGAGAAATCGGGGAACCGAGTTCGAATTCCAGTTGAATTCCTTGCATTCACTTACGCGCAAATACCCTTGGGAAAGGTATTAATCCGTCTCTTCCTTCCAGTTATGGGTTAAATAACAGTACGGACTGGGTTCTATAGCCTTGGTCGGCAACCAGTCTACCGCAGAAAGCAATGGCAACCTACTGCGGGATAATCTTCTGCCCAGTCAGTCATGTCTCTTTCGAGACATGATCGCCCAAAGCGTGTATCGCGCATGGCACTTAACTGACTGACTGAGGCCCTCTGCCTTTGGGTAGAGGGCGCTCTCTGCTTCCGAGCAGAGAGCACAAACCCAGTCGTGGTTCAGCCGAAGGGTAGAACCACGACTGTTGAAAAATAGACAGATATTTTTTGGCCCGGCTATATGGCCGGGAATACCCACTATAGAATGACCATGTGTCACATCTGGGAAGGCTAGTAAATACAAAAATGGTCTTAGGCGAAAGCATTCACTATTCGATAGTCGATTCTTCTCCAACCCGTGGCTTGCTCATATGTGTATTATTGTTAATTGTACCTTAGTACAATAAATCTGTATTTCTTATTCCTGGTGTGGAGTTCCATTCTTCAACTGTTCATTTTATACTGTATTCCTTTTCGGGATAAATCATTTATATTTCTTAAAGGTAGATCTAGACCAGTCTCCGTGGAAAATTAGCGGAATCTTTGACAATCAGTAACTTTAATAATTATTAACATCATCCATTTCATATTAAAAAAATATAAAAATATTTATTCCACTGATTTAAATAAAAAATGAATGTAAAATTCATAATTTGGTCATAATCTTCCCAATTTTGGCAATATATATATATATATTTTTACAGACGTAAAATTTTTCTTCTAGGTACTGTGGCTCCTCAGGACATAGCGGATCATGGCCTTCCACATCTTCCTATCCCTAGTCGCTCTTTATAACCCTTCTCCTGTTATCCTACTCAATCCCCGCTCCACCAGCCATCTGCTTATGTCCATCAAGTATGTCATGCGTTGTTTTTACTTGGATCACTTTTTCTCTATCCTCATTATATTCCCCCAAAAAGTTCTGCTTTCGTTTTCTGATGTGAAGTATTAGTTTCCTTCTTGTGTCCATCTGTAAAACCTCGTCGTTGCACGCGTATTCCGACCATGTTATCCTCAGCATGCTTCTGTAGAACCACGTTTCGGTTGCTTCAAGTGTTTCTCTCATCTTTGATGAGATTGTACAACATTCACAGCCATACTGAATGACAGACATCACATAACAATCTAGTTCTCGCTTCTTTGTTTTCAGCGAAATTTTCTTTTCTTTTAATACTCTAACCAGCTTCTGGAATGAATCCTGGGCCATGCTAATTCACCTTCGAATCTCAGCAATGTAAATGTATAGAACCTGATGTGACTGAAAACTGAGGGATTAGTATATATATTGATTGTAACATAAAATTAATCCCCCACTTTATATTAACGTATCTTGTTAAAATTTAATTATGTATACATCCACTACTTTTCACTCCCAGCTATGGGTTAATTAGTAATAGTTGCATCACTAAATAGTTGCATCACTTAACAAATAAGAATTCTTACATTACACAGCTATACTGAAGGACATACATCGCATAAAAATTCAGTACTCTCTTTGCTTTCAGTGAAATTCTTCTGTCTGTTAATACTCTACTCAGCTTCTGGAATGAATCCTTGGCCATGCCAATTCACCTTAGAATCTCTGTATTGCTCTTCCCGTCGCGTACTAGCGATATTTTGGAATAATTATAGAATTAATGAGCAACAATCAGAAGTGCCGAAACACTAATTTGCCAGGAGGCAAAATTATTCTATGACGTTTATTTTCATTCCAATTACGTTTTTGTCTCACACTTAGATAAATCGTAAATATAAATAATAATACAATGAATAAAATGTTTTCATATAGTTAAGAAATTCCTACCTGAGATACTATAGATTTTACATAATCTTTGAAAACGCTGGAATATCTTTTTACAATTGGTGTAGGTTTACACCACAGCATATTATTAAGTCATTGAGGTAGAAATATAACATAATACATAAATGACACGGTTATTTTCATTATCTTAACTGCCAATATGTATTGAATATTGAAAAATAATACGTAAAATGACTAACTTCTGAAGTTAACTCATCTGAGAATCAAATTTACTTTCACAAAGATCCCTTCTGTCATAAGATTTATTGTTTTAACTCAACCGAATCCTTTACTAATAATGACATTCAAGCGAGATAATGTCGATGAAGATGACTGATTATGAAATTGTGATGTTTAAAGTTATTCGATTTCTAAAGCTATTAGCATCCACCTTCCATAAAAGTTTTAAACTTAGTTCGTCACTCACCTTTATTGATTTTGTATCGATTGCCTTATATTTGGCTTCAGTGGTTGAGGTAAACAACAATCAATCAATAGATTTGTGACAATATATTCCAGTCTAACAGACCGCAATAAAATCTGAAACCTTCCGAAAACGAATTAATAGAGCTCAAAATATTTCGTTCTGATTCCAAGAAATATATAAGTTACTTTCTTACACTATAAAAATAAATGTCGAGGAAAGTATTTGCATTTCCTTGATGAAGGCATAAGTTAAAGCATTTTTTTATTTATATAAGTTTATTGAACAAACATAAATTATAGTAGTTTAAGAAAAATTATGTGCATTGTCACATCAAAGCAAAATTCTTTGTTAAGGTGATATTCTAAGCGTAGCTTAGTTGTAGCACATTGCTGAAAGTACGAGGCAACTAGTGAGGATCAAACTCCCTTTTAAGTGAGAAAGCCTAGCTAAAAATGACATCAAGCTAATGTGCCTAAGTAATTTTCTGTGTAGCTTATATATAGCAAAAGGCTGAAAGTTTCGCTGAAATATTTGTGTTTGGAGACCTTAATGATCATCATGCAAAGTGGCTAAAGATTCTGTTCCTTATTCAGCTGATATTCACGCCATGAATTTGCCATTTCTCATTCACTAACGCAAGTGGTGGATTTCCCCACACGTTTTTCCAGCATCCCTTCAGGACACGCTTCTCTAATTCTCTATGCCTCACCTCTGTACCTGATTCCTGCCAAGTATCACAGCTTTGCTCTATCGGCAACTCTGATCATGCTTTTGTTTTTCTTAATAAATTTCACCACTCTCACTCTCCCCAGGAGCTTCCTATCTACAAGATATCCTACTGCAACCAAATAGATGATTGGGATGCGTTTCACGATTTCCTATGCGACGACCTTAAGGGAAAAATGTTCCGTCTCCCAGTTGATAACTGTGTCTCTGAGATTTCTTCCTGGGTAAAAGCTGGCATCGATGCCTTCATGCCGATCAACAAGTTTCGTCTCAAACCTCGCTACTTCCGCATAGCTGACCGCAAGTTCGTCTCCAATGACTATTAGCGGCTATGCGAAACATGTGCTGAAGAACAGCAAATCATCCATCCCTACCTGGCATCAGTGGACAAGGTGGAGTGCTTTTCTCACACATTCTCATCAAACTCGACATTTGTCTCCTCTGGAGTAACCGCATCCGACTTCTCTTTTAGAACTGAATCTTAACTGAAAGATGTTTACATTAACCCCCGGGGAAAAGTGTTCAGTCTCCCAGTTGATGGTATCTAAGTTAATATCAAAACTTGACCCATATCAAACGAGCAGAGGTGATGGAATCCAGGTCAGTGTCCTCAAGAAATGTGCCCCTGAACTCTCCTCTGTCATCTCTAAACTCAATAATTATTGCTTTTTTGCTTCTTGTTTTCCTGTATGCTGGAGTCATCTTCTGTGGTTCCTGTAATTATGAACTCGATATGTTAACAATCATCACGGAGTACATATACCAGGCCCTTGATAAGTCCGGCGTTGCTCGTGCTGTTGCCTGGACAACCCCAAGGTTTTTTCATAGGGTTTGGCAGGCTGGCCTTCTGCTCAAGCTGCGGGGTTATGGTATCACCGGACGCTTGCTTGATCTGATTCAATCTTTCCTATCTACTCGAATAATGAAGGTAGTCATGAATGGGAATGTTTCCACATCTTACTGCACGAACCCCTAGTCCCTGATTTTCATAAATCATTTTGGTAGATCAAGGGTTTTCTGTATTTACATTATTCGGACTATTATTTCCATTTGTTCCTCAGGAATCTCAAAACGAACCCTTTATTACAATCTCTGGGATATATGTACTATATCCCTTTCGCAAAGTCTCGGTTGGAAGTAATGGGTTAAATCCCTTTAACCCTAAAAGTTACTTGTTCAGCTGGTATGGAATTCACAACACTAATTGTCAAGTCAGGAACTAAACAATGTCTGTATCCACTGGGACATGTGTCAACATAAACAACTGAATTTTTGTGACTTAGAAATCTAATGGCCTGTAACATTTTTTACCAGAGTTATTATTTGCAATTTTTTGATATTAATAGTCTTTCTCTAGCATTTATGATGTTAATGGTTCTCTAGTATTTTTATCAGAACTCATATTGCAACCTTTGAAACTAATGATTTTTTTTTCACCCTCCGTATTACTGGTCTCCATATTGTGTTCACATCTATGCTTGGTTGGCTAGGAGTCTTTTGAAGCCTAACATATGTGCTGATTCTATAAGTTTACGTAGTTTTCATGGGCGTTCTCTATCTATTATTTTAACTTCATCACATAGGGGGTGATCTCCTTTCTCCTTCCATATGTGGTCAGCTACGCCTAATGTTTCTATCTCCACTCGTGTTACGGTCTTACGATGTTCTTGTAGCCTTACCTTAAAGAAGCGGCCTGTCTCTCTTTTATGTTTCTTTCCACACCTACATGGATTGGCGTACACACAGTTGGTAGTCATGTTCTCCTCTGTTGAGGGTCTTACTCGGTAGAGGTACATGCGAAGTGTAGAAGCACTTCTGAAGTCCTGATGTTATATGGACCAGTGGTCCTTTGTATTTTTCCTATAATACCTTCACATTGGGAAAACAGCCTCGGACTGTTTACCCTGAGATGTTATGCTCATGCACCCTCCCTTCCGTGTATATTGGAGATGTTGTCATGTACCCTGAATAATTGTTTCGTTGTAGGATACTACTTATATGGAGCCTTTTCTGTTCGTATGACTCTGGGTCGCCGCTTATGATTTTTACCCGATGTTGAAAGAAGACGATTCCTTTCTTTACATTGTATGGGTGGTTGAGGTTGAAGTTGAAGTATTGTCCGGTGAATGTTGGCTTGCGGTACACGAATGTCTTGAATCTCACCTATGTTCAAGTTATTAGCACATCCAGGATTGGCAGTTTGTTGTCACACTCTTTTTTCATAGTGAACTATATGGATGGTCTTATTGAATTTACATGGTCGAGTAGCGTCTGGGCCTCCTGAGGGTGTGCCGAGAGTATGAAGATGTCATCAACGTATCTCAGCCATACAGTTGGCTTTAGAACTGTATGATTCTAATGCTATCTCTTCAAATTATTTCATGTATATGTTAGCCAGTGATGGTGATAATGGTGATCCCATTGCTAAGCATTTATCATGCCAATATATGTCTGATCACAATCCGAAATGTGTTGTTTGTGTGCAGAAAATCAGCATCTGCATCAGGTTATATAGTGCAACACTGGTACGTTCACCTAAGGATGTCCCTGACTACCGATAGTGCCTCTAGACTCTATACAACTATTTACCTGTCCTACGTCTTGGAGACTTTACCAGTTTTACCACTAATGGACTAAATTTTGGAACAAACAAAGCGATAACATTATTAATATATGATAAGCTCATGGTAATTATCTAGATGTATTTTACTCCTTCAAACTTTACTTATACAATTTATTTATCTATACAATTTGGAGGGGTGTTTGTCGATCATAATATGCTGGATTTTAGTTTTAAAAATTACAACTCTCATTTAAAACATGAACTGTTTACATTAATAATTGATGCATTTTTCTCTGTTTGTTTTAAAATTATGTGTAACTTTTACAAGCCCACCGCGTAAGAGAATGAGTAATTGAAATGTTCAGGTCATGAATGGCAGCAGGATCGGTGACAGAGATTCTCAGCCAATTGGCATGGTGGACATTTAAATCAACGAACAGAAATAAGTGGAATGAATTAGCCTTATCTATTTTGTTTAAGAGACTGTCTTCCAGGGAGCAGTCGGGAGAGGAAGGGGAACGGTACAGAAAGAAACGATGGCTCACCAATTTTAGACGTAAAGCCGTCAACAAATTTCGCCAGGAACGCTTCTGGTATGGAAACCTCTTGTATTATCAGTTCAAATTGTTCGAAAGGCTTGGTTTGTTATAGGAGACTTGCTTCTTTAACCAAACTAAAAGAAAAATAACACAGGCTGTTAACTCTTGTATGTCCACCCATACATAAATACATGTAGGTAATAGCAGACAGATTTTGGTCAACAATACGGTGATCCTTAATCATACACACAGTAAGCGGAACCTTTAGATATTGGAGGCCCTGTACATCAAATCTAAACAACCAACACACAATAAAATCACCTTTAAATCCGGACATAACACATTACAATGCATTTGACTACATGGTTTTGTTGTCATTTCGCGCTATCACGCGGTGTGACGTCATAAAACCGCATTGCAAATTTGAGAACTGCGTTTATTATTTTTGGTAACTATTGCCGTTGCCAAGCGGAGTTTTATGTCAACACAAAATAAAATCGTCCGTAATGGTGGATGTTATTGTATTACAGTCTAAATAGCCTCTCTGAAGATGGCTCATGTAAGCCGAAAGCTTAGAAGCAAATTAATAAAAAATTATCCAAATATTGGAGAATTTTTGTCTTTATATTTAACTGAAATTAAAGCCAAAATACGACGTTTACAATGGCTCAAGTTTAAACATAATAGCCATTCATTGTCTCTTATATTTTACAGCATATGTTAGGAAATTATTTGCTGCCTCGATACACTAATATATATATATATATATATATATATACCATAATGATAATCAACGTATACTACCTTAATATATATAGGAAAAACTACTAAAAACAACATTTAAAAATATTATGACAGATAGAAAAATATTATTACAGTTAGATTTACGTTTAAATATATTCAAACTCTATTGCAAAAAACATCATGCGACGGACGCTTTTTGCAACGAACGCTTCTCGCGGCGGACGCTTCTAGTTTAAATTTTGAAATCATTTGTTTCTGATGAAAGGCCGAGGCCGGTCTGAAATAACAAATATATATATAATAATAGAAATAAATAAATATTATCAAAACAAAACATTTTTAACTTACAACTTTATAGTAGTTTTTCCTATATATATATATATTAAAAACAAAAATAGGGGTTGCTCCAACGAGAGAAGCCGTCAACGTTCTTTTTTAAGTGTAGATTTTTTG